>OZ020532.1:23364486-23964486 GCA_963971445.1 Ornithomya chloropus
AGCCGGCACTGGTGATTGTGGAGGCGGTGGTGGTGTCATTTGCGGTGCTGGACTTTGTAGTTGTCGCGGTGATTGCGGCGGCATCATGGAATTGCTGTTGGTGAGGGAGGGTGAGGGTACTGGTGGCGTCGTTTGTGCTGATGATGGACTCTGATGAATGCGGGGCGATTGCTGCTGCAATTGTTGTTGTTGCTGTAGTTGCTGATGTAATTGTTGCTGTTGTTGTAACAATTGCTGTTGCTGATGTTGAATTTGTCGCTGTAGGGCTTGCTGGTGCGGCGTCAAACTTTGCCCATTTTGTATTTGTTGTTGTAATTGTAATTGTTGTTGTTGTAACAGTTGTTGCTGCCGCAGTATATGTTGATGCAACATTTGTGGTGACATCGTTATGGTCTGATGTTGTGCTTGTGGTTGGGGGCTGGGTTGTTGTGTTGAATGGGGTGACATACTGACGGAGGAGCTCCCGCCTCCATGTTGTGGCGATTGATTTGGCAGTTGTTGGGGTTGGGGCGTTGTACTCGGTTGCGGAGTTCTTGGTGTTTGCGGCGTTTGGCGCCCACTACTGCTGCTAGGTTGTGGAGTTCGGGGTGCCTGTGGCGTGGGTGTTGGAGCACGTGAATCGCTCATCAATGGTACTGGTGTACCGGCACTCGATGGCCTTTGTAGTTGCTGCTGTTGCAACACCTGCTGTTGTATTTGTAAATTATGTTGTTGTTGTATATTGGGGGAAACAATTTTTTGTTGTAATATAATTTGTTGCTGTTGTTGGGGTGATGAGTTGCTGCTATTGTTAGTGGACAGTTGTGGAGACATTTGGGGTTGTATTGTAGAGCGCAGTTGCAGTTGTGAAGATTGTTGCTGTTGTTGTTGTTGTTGTGCTAGCTGATGATGTTGCTGTTGTATGTTGCGCGGTCTTACAAATACGATTTGTGATTGTTGCTGTTGTTGCGGGTGCTGCTGTTGATTGACAAGAGATGTGGTGGCAGTGGATGCATCAGTGGTTAGAACATTCTGCGTGAATATGGAAGCACTGGTGGTGATGATTTCAGCTTTTGGTGTGGCAGGATTATTACATGAGGTAGATTGGTTGCTTGTTGTATTCTGGGCATCTTTCGCTGCTGTTATTTGGACGGCAGCCGCTTGCAATTGTGATTTAATATTAGCTATACTCTGAGCAGCATTAGCGTCTAAAGTCGATACTGAATCCAAGCTAGATGAATTTTTATCCATCAAGGGATCATCATCGAAACCCAAAATGTTGGAGAGAGTTTCTTCCACAGTGGGTGGTGGTTTGGGCGGTGCCTCTACTACTGCCGTTGGTGCTGGGACAACACATTGACTGACAATGGTGTTGGTTTGAACCATCAATCCACTGGTGAGGGCGGTTATTGCTGATTTGGGTCTTTCAATTTGCTTCAATAAACGTGGATGGTATATATCACAGGGCAATAATTTCTTTTGTCTTAAACACTCGAGTACCCAATCCGGAGTAACAATGTCAATATTACCCTTCGGCAGTGCATTTGCTTTAGAATATAAGGCTCCCCCAACAAATCCGCATATTAAGTGCGTGGTATTAATGGTCATATTAGATGTCACTTGAGCTCCATGAAATGTTAACATTGCGTATAAACGTTTGCGATCATTTGCAGAGACATTTACAATGGCAGCACTTATATTTTTCAGCAAGCGTGTTACACTTGGATCGAACGCTTTGGTGGAAGCGATTCGGCCCAATTTACAGCTATGTAAAATCCATTGCGTAGTCACCGGTGTAACATTGTAAAGATCTAAATTCATTACCAGTTCCTCTTCATTGTAATTGGGTGCACATATCAAATGCGTGACCATATCAAGGAATAATTTGGATTGGGCTCCACCATTTTTAAGTAATCGTTCCACCTAACACAACACACAATGAATTAACACTTGTTAGTTAAAATTTTTGGCGCTTATATATTAATAGATATATCACCCTGTATTTTTTTCTCTTAATGCTATAAACTACTTTTATTCAAGCGCCACTTCTTTTTATCACGTAAAAAACACAAAATATACCCAAATATAAACAATATTTACCTCTTCATCCAAATTACCCATAACATAATAGCGCACATTAGAGAACAGATTATCACTTATTTTTAAATTTTCCATGTTTGCGAAACCACATCGAGAATAACAGTTTTCACTTGCAATATTGTCTTCCCCCTCTTTATGTTGTTGCCGTTAAGCGTGCGTTTTTCGAGAGGCGGTCATAAAAAGCATGCTCACTTGTAACTAAACAATTTTCACTAGCTTAGCTTAATATAACATGGTACAATAATGGCTGATTTCACGTTTGCTATATAAATAATTATTATATTTCATTTATTTGTGTATATAACGAAAACATTTCACTCGCGCTGAAAAAATTTACAATGGCCACAAAAAGAACGCTACACACAGAAAAAAGGGTATTTTCAACTCACAATTAGTGCAAGTACATAAAGACAAAGTGAAACAAAACAAAAAACAATTATTAAATTGGGAATGCCGAATGGAATGTTTGGAATTGAATGTTTTATTATTATATATACCACAAATGCTGGTTTGAATTGAAATTATTATAGTAAAATAATTGTGACTGTGTGATATATAATATTGTGATTTTAATTCTTGTGAATATATATATCATAATATTTATTATTAAAATCATTAATACAAAATGATATGTACAATAATTCAATTGTAAAAGCATTACTCCATAAGCTAATTAAATCATTTTAACTATGTATTGGTGTCAGTGCAATAATTGGTGCTACGATATTATTTCTTTATTAACTGTTTCAATTCCACGTGTTTCAAATTGTTAATGCTTACTAAATCAAATTCCGCAAATACAACCCTAGGCTTGACATTTATTGATAAAAATATAACGCGACGCAATCGTAAAAAATTTCAATTAAAAAGTTAATCATTTCGCTCGAAATATACTTCGATTTATTTGGTTGAAATTACCAATTATTACCATTTTGAATTGTTTTTGTACAAAGAGATTACTTTAATTTGATATAATCTGAGATTTTCGCAGACGTACAAGAGTTGTGAAAATATGTATACAGCAGAGCAAAAATTTTCACTCTAAACGTGTACGTGAAGGCCTTTGACTTTTGTTAAAGCATTAATTTCCTATTGTACAGATTTTTAAAGAAAAATATTTTTGGTAAAATCCTTAATTTACTTGGGGAAACAAACCTACTGCACCACCTACAGTACATGTGGAAAAATGTCGGGCAGTGAAGATGGCCAATTACGCAGTCCTCTGGACGAACAAATGTTAAGGTGTGTATGCAAAAACTCCGTGAATTTTATGGAACATTGTTGCCATAGAAATGAAACCATATCAAACACGAGTATGTATGTACATAAGGTGGCTATTGTCTGTATTGCATTTAGTTATGCGAGAAATGATCAATACATATAAATGGCATTTACTATAATTTTTTATAAACTGGTAATATACACATGCATACTTGTAACTTATAATGTACGTATAAAATTTTCGGCGTGAAGAAAATTTTTCAAGTGTTTGAAGTAAAAGCAACAGTTTTCCATAGCAATTGATGAACTTTTTACTAAAGAAAAACCAGACGTTTTTAAAATAATAGATTTTACTTAAAAATGTGTATTAAAAATATGTATGATTTGTAAGAACCATACATCAATTTTAGTATATTTGTGCTTTAAAAATGTAAAATTTTTTATACATATATTTTATTTGGAATTTTACATTTTTTTATGAAGATCGATCCACATTATCACCCCTTGCAATGTCCTCTAAAATAATTTCTTCCTTTTGTTTATTTGCCTTAACATTTGTAATAACTAATGCGTACAATTTTCCAAAAATGAATTGTTCGTACCAACACAACTATCATCCAAATATATACACAAACAAATCCACACACATCTATATTTATATGTAGTTGTTAAGAAGCACATTAATTTACTTGAGTTTTTTCATTGCAAATAGGCCAAAAAGTGTGTACTTGTCCAAAGACCGAGGCGCGCGATGGCCACTAAAACAAAAATTTTAAATTCAGAATCCAAACAAAACAATAATAATAATAATAATAATACAAAATAATATAATATAATAACATAACGTATGTCATAACTTGCATAGAAACAACAATATTAATCCACAAATGGGTGAAGAAGTGGTGCAATCCCATAACAACAATTTAAAAATTCTACGTTTCTTATAAAACAAACAAACAAACAAACAAAAAAAAACATGCAAAGGAATACGTGAAAAGGAGAAATAATAAAGTCACGTACAACACCTGCACATAGCGTTTAGCGTTTGAGTTGGTTAAATACGTCGTAAATACTTGAAATCTTGAGGCGGAAGCCATTAAGTGAGTTTGTTAATATAAACTACAATAGCAACAACTACAGCAACTGAACTGCTAGAGCTGGTAAGGGATAGAGAGAGTATGTGTGTGTGGGTGGCCATTCAGTACTACAAATGCCACAAAACAACTTCCCAACAATACAAAAACAAAAAAGCGCTGATGAACATCGCGTAAAAACGCTTTCATGACGCTCTCATCTCCCATAACTAAATAATATATTAATCTCCCTCTCTCTCTCGCTCTCTCTCTTACAAAATCTCGTTCTCTGACTCTAAATAGTAAAGAGAGTACTATTAGCGCCCACACCACAATCGGCGGTTGGTAACATTTTATATTATTTAAACGTGAATTTATTGTGTAATTCATATAAACTTCTCATTTTATATAATTTCTTCTCTCTCTTACACCACGGGAAAGAAAGAAAGAAAGAAAGAAAGAGACGTTGTGTTTATTTCCGTTGAAACATTTCTATATTTTTTATGTATTTTGTAATACTATGGTAACCACTCGCAACATGTACTGCGTAGCCGTTTGTTCTAAGTCATGCTGATGTTCATTTACTTTTGGCGGCAGCTGTTAATTTTGGTAATTGCTTGAGAATTGTTTAATGTAAAATGCCTGCGTCTCCCGTTTCCTAAAAACGAATGCGTCAGGTGAGTGCTGCCAAAGTTAGAAAAAACAACTGTTGATTTTTTTGTTTTTCCTTATCTTATTTGAAGGATAAATGTACAAACAATACCTGGGTTCAGCTTGCCTAGCAGGTAAATACGTTTTTCCACTAAAGTCAAAGATTTCATTAAAAAATTCTTTACTATAAGTAATTAATGCAAATGTTTAACAAAAAAGTGCGAAAAATTTAAGATGGTGTTCTTGAACTCATCCATATAAACTTAACCTGTGAATGCTGTTAAATATGTGCGTTTATTAAACAATCGCATGATATGTAAAGACATGTATAACAAATATATTTTTAACCTGTGGGAGTCTCCGCTTTGGCACATTGCTGGCTAATTCTAATTAATTATAAAAAATTCAAATGGAAATCTCGTATGTATATGTATGTAAATTTAGAAAAAAAAATGCTTTTAAACAATCACGTTTTATTGTATGGCTACCACTTAAATATTTCATGCTATTAATTTATTTTTAATTCTTTTGCGTTTATCTCTATCCCGCAGGCTTTACTTAGACAATTCCAAGCATACCAAAAAAAAAAAGAACCAAAACAAAAGCTTCGTTAAAAGTAAATAGAAGACAATTAACGGTAAAGTAAAACCTATTTCCAATCCAATCATAACTTTGCTTTCTTTTGAACGACATTTATAAGCGAATTTCTCTTTTGCTTTGTGTAATATTGTGAGAGGAAAGGGCCATTGCAGTGCCAAAGCATATGGACTAACGTAGTACACACTCTACGGTATATGCAGCACATTATGGAAATGGTCGGCGATCTGATTGTCAGTCAGCCAAAATACACATACACACACGAACATCATACTCTAATGAAGAGGAGATTGCAAGCGATGATAATGAAGAGCAATACATCAGAGGAACAAAAATAATGAACCATCTCTGTTGTTGTAAATGCTTTCAAATGATTTCAACGAAATCTTCAAATCGTCAAAAAAGTTGTTCTCTTCTATTGTACTACATATCATTTAATTGGTCACTTTTCCTTTCGTACTCTTATGTATTTTTAACAAATTGCACAAAAAATCGTTTCACTCTTTTTAAAATATAGCGCTGACGATACAGATTCTCTGGAAATAAAACCACCGCAAGCCAATGTTATTAAAGAGACAAGTGGTTCCAAACGCAAAGATAAATCGAACAAAGATAAAAAACATTCCAAAGAGCGTAAGCGCAAGGAACGCTATTCGGAGAGTAGTGTAAGTGTGAAGCAGCGAGAGAAAGATTATCAGCATCATCAAGACGGTAGGGTGGAGAGGCGGAGTGATGGCGATAGACGTGATTTGAGGCGAGATGATCGCTATCAGCATCACCAACATCCTCAGCCGAGGCAAAGTGGTGGTATTGGTTATGATGGGGATGACCGTGCTGAGTATGAGAAGCGTTACCACACCAAACACTATGACCGTAGGGGTAGTAATAATGTGAGTGGTGGCGGTAGTAGCAGCAGCACTTATCACCATCATGACGCATATCAGCATCAGCAATACCAACATCAGCATCAACACACCCAAGTAAATATGCAACGTCATCATCGTCAACAGGACTATTATGAACGTAGACCCGATTATCATCAACAACCCGCCGAATATCATATTACACGTCATCACCATCAACATCAACAACAACAACAGCAGCAGCAGCAGCAACCACAGCCCTACAGTGGTAGTGGTAGCAACAAACATAATCATCAGGATGTGGAAATGGAGAGACGCGGCACCAGCAACAAATACAGTTACGAACATCAAAAGGATCCGGAAAGTTTGGAGCAAGATTTGCGTTCTCGATTGCTTAGCAAAAGACACAAATATGTGCGAGACGATGTCGCAGAATATTATGAACGTGATGTTCGCACATATGACGATCATGAACAACAGCATCAACGGTCTACCTCAAATAATGAACGTCACAAGTCCCGCCGAGAGAAAGAAATTATCGAAGTTTTTGACAGCCCGGAGGGCCATCGACGTCATTCACAACGGAAAAAACATAAACGCCACAAGGATAAACATGATAAAAGGGTGTCTAGCGTAGAACGTGCAGTGAGTAGTGAACGTTTCGAAAAACGTCGATCGCCAGAAGATCCCGAACTAATGGTACGCAGAGCAAAATTATTATCTGCCGAACAGGAGAAGGAGAAACGACGAGAAATTGCCCGCAGGGAATTAGAAGAACGTCGCGAAATAATAAGAGAACGTGGAAACAACAGTTTAACGGATGCTCTAAGTCCGAGCGCTGTGGCAGCTAGCGTAACTGCGGGTTTGCATTTAATCAAGCGTAAAACCAAACTGGAAGCCGAGGAGGTCAAGAGGAAACGCCTAAAAAGACACCACAGTGATGAGGGTAATGAAGAAGACGAGGAAGAGGCTAGCAGTTCAGAGAGTACTTCGAGTGACGAGGAGGATGAGCACGAAGGGAGTGCTGTAAGTGAGGAGAGTGCATCCGACAGTTATCGCAATTATCGAAAGCAGAAAATAATCAAAAGTAAAAATTATCGAGATCGAGACGATGCCGAAGCGAGTTATGACGAAGGCGAAATCTCTTTGCCCAATAGCCCGTTGTCCATAGGCGAGTTGTACAAATCCCCCAAACACAAAAACTTTACAGTTGCCAAGCAAAAGATGCATGCGTATAAGGCGCGTCCATCAAGCGCTCATGGAGTAAATGAAGAAAGGCGACGCACGCATTCACGTTCACGTTCAACACTGACGTTGTCGCCCAGCCATTCCCGGTCTCGCTCTCGGTCCAAATCGCGTACTCATGATGTGGTACGATCTTGTTCTAGATCTTCGATTACGCGCGGTTCGGGATCTGCGGGGACTTCAAGATCACCCTCCCTTTCGCGTTCACGTTCACGTTCACTTTCGTCGGAGCGCAGCAAATCCAGATCGAAAAGTATCCATTCAACTAGTCGTTCTCGTTCACGCTCCCTATCCTCACGTACTCACACGAAATCACTGTCTCGTTCCCGGTCGCGTAGCGAAGAGCGCGGCATGCATGAAAGTTTCCGCAGAGAGCAAAACGAAAAGCACACGATACCGATTGAGATCGTCAATGTGGATGCTGATAAACCGGTTCTGGATGCTAAAGGTAAACCGCTGCCTAACTATTATCCCGGCATACAGGGTTGTCGGTCGGTTGAGGAGTTTCAGTGCTTAAATCGTATTGACGAGGGTACCTATGGTGTAGTCTACCGGGCCAAGGACAAGCGTACCGATGAAATTGTGGCTTTGAAACGCTTGAAGATGGAAAAGGAAAAGGAAGGCTTCCCCATTACTTCTCTAAGGGAAATTAACACATTGCTGAAGGGTCAGCATCCGAATATTGTGACGGTGCGCGAAATAGTTGTGGGCTCCAACATGGACAAAATCTACATTGTGATGGATTATGTGGAACACGATTTGAAATCTCTCATGGAAACGATGAAAGCGCGCAAGCAATCATTCCTACCTGCAGAAATTAAATGTTTAACCCACCAGCTGCTGAAAGCAGTTGCTCATCTACACGACAATTGGATTTTGCACCGTGACCTAAAGACATCCAATCTCTTGTTATCACATAAGGGAATTTTAAAGGTTGGTGATTTCGGTCTGGCCCGTGAATATGGTTCGCCTCTAAAGCACTACACATCCGTGGTAGTTACTTTATATTATCGGGCCCCAGAGTTATTGCTATGCTCACCGGAATATTCCACGCCCATAGATGTATGGTCCGTGGGTTGTATTTTTGGTGAATTCCTGCAAATGGCACCAATGTTTCCCGGAAAATCTGAAGTCGATCAATTGAATCGATTCTTTAAGGTACATTCGCTTTTTTAGTTATCTTATGGTGCAAAGATTATGTTGAATTTAATTTCATATATTTTCAGGTTCTTGGTACTCCGAATGAAAAAATTTGGCCGGGTTACAATCGGTTGCCGGCCGTCAAAAATATGCTAAGTCAAAATTCACAATTTACCGATTATCCGGTGTCTAGTTTACGTAAATATTTAGGCGATAAAACCAGCGATAATGGTTTAGCATTTCTGCAGGGCCTGTTAACTTATGATCCCAAGAAACGTTTTACTGCCGAGTCGGCCCTTAAGCATGAATATTTCCAAGAACTGCCATTACCAATTGATCCCTCCATGTTTCCCACCTGGCCTGCCAAAAGTGAGTTGGGCGTTCGCAGAGCAATGGCTACGTCACCGAAACCACCACCAGGAGGAGACCAAGCAAAGCAACTGGCCAGAGACGAACTGACAGCAAGTGGCAGTGGCAGCAAGATAATATCGGGCATTATAACGGGTCATAAGAAAACCTCTGCCAACACTGGCTTTGTACTGAATGCCGGTATCGATCAGAGACAGTTGTCCATGGGCTCCGGGTTCAAGTTAAAGTTTTAAATCTAGATAAATGTTCGTGCTATGAGCCGTTTCGGTTTGAATATCCGTTTGATTGATTACTTTTATGATTGCATTATCCTCGTGTTGTTTTACCAAATGAAAATTTATAGGATAATGCCAATTGAATTGTTAAGACTCTCAAATGTGTATGAATAAAAAAATATTATTTTTTTTAATTAGTAAATATTAAATGTTCTTATGCAAAAGAAATTGAATTTGGTTTGTAGTTGAATGCACAGTTGTTCGCCAGCAGGAATGGCACCACATTACAATGGTTGCAAAATTTGGCATTAAATGCTTTCTTTTTTTAAAAGAATGCAGCCAAACTAATTCAAAGCGTGTTGCAGGGTACATAAATTATCACCCATGGTAAAATTGACAGAACTTTGTATACTTTGAAATTGCGAAAATTATGTTAAAAATAGATTATGTTAAAAAATTCTTAAATTGGCGTGTTTCACAACTTATTCTTATAAATAAACGCAAATTATGTGAAAATGCAGCCGAAAATAAGGAGAATTCGGCTACGATGAAGCGGATTCGTGAAGAAATAGCTGCCGATAAGAAGGCCTTAGAATGGCGTGAGCCCATAAAAGAAACGTACGAAACTAAATTAAAAGTCTTTGCTAACGATGAGCAAACTTCGGATTTTATTGTTATGATGCAAAAGCCTTTCGATCCTTTAAGCTGGTATTCAAATTGGAAGCAGAAAAGGGTGGATACGGAACGGCACATGCAACAGTTTATACCAGAAAGGCATAATATTTTGGGACCTGACTTGGCAGCAGCACATTTTGTTTTATATAGAGGAGGAACTGTCAAGTTTGTAAACGATGCAAAATGGATGAAAGCTAATGAAGATCAGGAATTCAATTTACCGAATCTATATGATTCAAAGTTTCAATTAGAGGCTATAAAGTGTGACAACATGTTGCTTTATTATGAAGGTTTAGCAAACTTGCGTTGGTTGCGAGACTTGAAGTTCCTTTCCTTTCACAATGTTCAAACGTTTGATGATTGGTATTTGGATAGAGTGTCCGGTTCACAATATCCTCAGCTGGAAGTATTGGATATATCCCGAACAAAGTGCACTAATCGCGGATTGTCTTGTTTGTATCGATTGAGTTCATTGAAACTACTTATATTGGATGATCCCAAAGAATCTTTAGAAATGGAATTAACTTGTGCAATGTTGGAGGAGTCTTTGCCCAGACTCAAGATTGCCAATGCAAATTCAGTACATGATTTGAGTGAAAAATAAACTATTTATTAACAAGTGAAAAGGAAATCCTAATTATTTTTCATGTATTGGTCTCTGATGGCTGCCCTCTCTTCTATTGGTGGCAGATAAGGTTCAATTCCTTTAGCGCGACGTTCTGCTTTAATACGCCCCTTTAAATTATCGTAAATTATTTATCAAATATAATTCATTGGCCAGTAACTTTACCCAGAATTCTTTGCAGTTTTGATAATTCATAAAATAGAGTTCACACGGCTCTCTTTCATAATTGTTTTTGCTTAAACATATGTAGGAGAGCTCTTGTTCCTGCAAACAAATATATAAATAATTTATTTAATTGACGTGATTTGTATACTAAAATACTTTTAAGCATGGATTATCACGTTCTGCATTTACATTACGAGGCATTTTTCTGAAATATTATACAAATTATATAAATAGTCAACTAATCGGATATTTATACATTTGGTTTTTATTATATTCTTTGTAGAGATGATTTGTTTTGAAAACAATGTAACCAAGTGATGACAATAAGTCTCTAATCTTAAGACAGGGATGTAAGATACAGATTAGTCAGCTGATTATGTATATATTATGTACTTTATTAATGTTTATTTATTAAAAATTATGAAGCACCTGCAAAATAATTAAAAAAGAAAAGAAAAATCATGAGTCCTATTAGTTTTGAAATAAAATTAAAACGAGAAAATAAAATTTACAATGAGGGTGTAAGTTATCAGTAAATATAAATTGTAATTAATCATTGATTTGATAAAATGTGTTATGAAATAGGAGCTCTTGACCGGTTGTGTGCAGTTTCAATGTCCCTCGGAATCTAAACACGATGGTATTAGCTTAACCCTGGAGGGAGTAGTCAATCTGCAGCTAAGTAGTAGCAAATCTGTAGGTTTAATAGATGCTTTCTACAATTCTCTAAAACCCATAACACTGCTCAACTCAACATTAGAGTTGGCGGCTGGCGGTAAACTGAGTAGTGGTGTATCCGAATTTCACTTTGAATTTCCATTAGTATGCCACAAAGAGCCGCGTGTGCTCTATGAAACTTATCACGGCATATACATCAACATTAATTATCAGTTACGTTGTGATGTTAAGCGCAGTTTTCTGTCACGGTCACTACAAAAAACTCAACAATTCTGTGTACAATATAAACCATCTCATCCCGATACTATTAAGCACCCTATTAAAGAAATACCATTTAGCATTAGTTATCAAAGGAATACGGTTGCAATGCCAAGATTTTTGGTAACTGGGAAATTAGAACGTACGGATTTGTGTTTAACACAACCGCTAAAGGGATTCTTAACTGTACTGCATACGGAAACACCTATAAAGTCCATTGAATTGCAATTGATACGGGTGGAAACGTGCGGCAGTGAAGAGGGCTACACTAAAGATTCTACCGAAATACAAACCATACAAATCGCTGATGGCAACATTTGTCCCAAGTTGGATATACCAGTTTATATGATATTGCCACGTTTATTTACTTGCCCGACTTTAATAACGAAAAATTTTAAAATCGGTAAGTTTTCCAAAAATGCTTCAAAAAGTATTTGGTTTAATTAATTTTTTGCTTTTTCTCCATAGAATTTGAGATGAACTTAATTATAATATTCAAAGATGATTATGTTGTCAGTGAAAATTTCCCACTTGTCCTGCGTCGATTATACAGTCCGAACGATCTGAAGGCAACAAACCGTTAACAATATAGATTGATTGATTAAGTTTTATTATCTTTTATTTTTAAGTACATAGTAAACATTTTAATAAGATACTGTATAATATAAGAACAAATATGAATAACACTCATACGCCCCACTTAACAACATCAACGAAATGTATATTTTTGTTTGTTATGTTCTCCAACAAGATGGGGACTACACTAAAATTGTCATTACATTTACAACACCCAGAAGGAGGCGTCAGAGACTCTACAAAGTATATATATTCTTGAACAGCATCAACAGCTGAGTACGTCCATCTGTCCGTTGGCATTTTTACGGTCGAAAGTTTTGAGATATTCAGTTGAAATTTTGTATAGACACTTTTGCACGCAGATCGCTATTTAAAATGGTCCAAATCAGTTAATAGCCACGCCCATAATGCCACAAAAATTGATCTGTGAAGTTGCAATTTGGTACAGTTTTCGATTTAATAATTACCCCATTTATGGATGGGGAAAAAAGGGAGCGGAATGGATAATAGACACGCCCAATTGACAAAAATCGATTTATTCTCGTTGTGAAGTTGAAATTTGGTTCAGTGTTTTATAATTACCTCGTTTGTGGATGGGTCAATAATCAAATTAACTTAAGAACTGAAACTGATCATTTGAAGCGCCTAAATTTATGTTTCGTTATGTTACGTCCTTATTGAAAAATCCTTTAGGTGAGAAGGGTATTTAAGATTTGTGAACTTTTTTTATTTGCTTTCATCTACTTTTTGTGTAAGTATGTGTTACCGCGATTTTCCATCCGACATATTGTATGAAGCAGTAAATGCAGCCTAAAAGCATTTCAATTTCCGTTCGCTTTCAAATTAAGTGATTTCCAACATATACGTGTTGGAACGCTTAAAAGAAAACAATAACAACAAATTTCTATACATTGAGTGGTCGTCGGTGGTTAGTGGAGTTGAGCTTGAGCATTCATTGAATATAATGAAGGCATAAAACATGAGTAAAGTTGTTGTTGTTGTTATTGTTGTTGTTCACATTTATGGCCATTTAGTTGGCCTCGGGGAAGTTTGAAAAGTGGCGCTTCGATATAAAATATCTGCCCGTATACAAATATATTGGTATAGAGCGTATCTAACCAAACAGAGTGTGCAAGTGCGTGTGTTTAATTGTTCCTGCACAAGTACATACACCACACAACTCCACTTACTTGAATAAGTGTTTCTAACATTTCCAACATTTAATGTTCTCTTCTCTGCTCTTCTTTTTTTCCACAATGTTGCTGGCCTGCCAGATCCCTTTTTCATGCCTTTGTCGTTATTGTTGTTGCGGTTTGTTTACTAATGGTATGGCAGACAGACATACAATACATACCTCACACACATACACACACATGCATGCATGTATATAATAATTGTTGAATGGCTTTGAGTGGCGGTGGTGTCCCCTACCATACCATACCCCTGGTAGGTGGTTTTGTGTTCACACTTAAAGTATTATTATCCCATACAACCACAAATTGCAAATTCGCAATTACTAACCACACCGATGGTATCTACTTATACATTAGTCTCCATAAGTATATATGTATATATGTACATATATTGTCGGAGTGTATATATTTAGTTCATGTTTTACTCACTTTACTGTTTGTTGACGTAATCGAGGTTTTCCTTACTTCCGTGCCAGCTTGTACATGTGTCAGCATTAATGTTATGTACTGTAGGAAACGTGAGCATGTGTAAAGGCCTTTACTGCCATTTCAAACAGTCATCATTTAGATAAGATGGCAACACTTGGCATATATGTTGTAACGGAAATTGAAACTACACGTACTCGTACATATGCTTTTTCAATATTTCAGCGGACTTGTATTACAATTCAGTTGAAACGTATAACTTGTAAAATAAATTAAATACAATAAAAAGTTCAAATACATATACATACATATGTTACGTACATACATGCATACCTTTTCACAAGGTAATATTTCAAAAATAAAGAGATTTTTCAATAGGAACATACCAATTTCGTATAGTGATACTAACCCACCTTTAGACGTTTTTCATGATTTGTCCCCATCAAATTGTCTGTCAAGGTTAACATTTTTATCAAACTGTGAATTACAAACGCAAAATGTTTGGAGATTATTAAAAATTAGTAAAAAATCTATATTTGGCTTAAGCCAAATCTTAAATAACCTCTTCATGTTTTTATAAATACAAATAGTAGGCGTGGCAGGCACATAATTCCACTCTTAAATAGTGTATGTATTACCTATTAGTCTGCAAATTAAATTTTAAGCTGAGTATGGTTTTTTGTAAATTGTGGGCGTACTCGATCAAGCCCATTTCCAGTCCTTCGTTCAATGGGGTAATTATAAATATGTACATAAATATTCAACTGTAAAGGTTAATTGTTGTGGTAGATAAATATATTTTTATCGATTGTGGGCGTAACTCTTAGCCGATTTTGCTCAATTTAATTTAAATAACGATCTGTGTGCAGAAATTACAAGTATCTGTATAAAATTTTCATTTCCATATCTTAAAATTTACGGCCGTGGGCCAAGTGCCACACCCACAATCGACAAAAATCTCTCTTTCATAATTAAAAATTTATATATGAAAGTAAAATTTTATATATACACATATAGTTGAAATATCAATGTTTCCAAAATGGGCATGGTTGCATAAAAGGTACGCCCACAATATACAAAAAAAAATGTATTTGGCGTGAAATTCAATTTGTAAGTTGACGCATAATACGTACCCTATTAAGGAGTGTAATGTGGTACTTGCTGTAAAGGGGGCGTGGTCAATCAGATACGTTCCCATATTAAAAAAAAATGTATAAATAAAATGAGACTTTTAAACTGACACGTAATACATTAGTAGAGGACGTAATTTGGTACCAGCCACGCCCACATTTGCATATGTATTGTTTCTACATGAAATGAAATATTCATTATTAGCGTTCCGTTTGACTTGAACTTTTTCTTGAATAAACTGCAATAATATCTAAAATGTTTGCCAGCAAAATTAGAAAAACATGTTGATGCCAAAAACAAAAACAAAGTTTCAAGTTTTCTACTTTTTTACACTTTTACTTGTTTTCTAATACTATGTACATACATATATACAATGTATATACAAATTGTATATGTGTGTATAAATGCGTTAGATTCCAAAACACTTTTTTGCTAATACAGTATGCTCTCTAGATATCCCTGTTTATATGCTTTATTATTCATTTATAAACCTATTATTCATACATGTTAGCTTTTAAGTATGACATAATAAATTTTGATTTAGATACATGAATACAAACGCATCTACACAAAAACATATAAAATTTAGTAGATACTATCATAAAACACTACATGTGTCACATACTATGCATGGATGATGGTATTTAATAAAAAATATTCGGTCCAGCCGATCAATTAATACCCTACATAACTTGGTTCCACGAATTATGCTACAATTCGTTTAGTTAAATCACTAAACGCGAGGCCTTGTTACAAAGTCACTTCGTGAAAAATATCATTGTATGGAAAGAGGTTCTAAAATTAGTACGATTGGGTTCAATTTTGCTACAATCAATTATTATACTAATTAATGATTTTTCACCAAATTTCGCTAAAAAATATTACTAATGGCAATTTTTTGCCTTATTTAAAATGAGGGCGTTATATGGGAAGGGGTTCTAAAAATGGTCCAATTGAAATGATTTTCAATAGTGTACAACTTTGAGTGAAAACACGGTCTTGTACCAAATTTCATCGAAATATCTTAAAAACTGTGGCCAAAATCTTGTATATTTATATGAACACAGAGACGGACATTCATTCGTTTCAGATTTTGGTTCTGAATCGCTCGGTATAATAAAAGGTGGATCGCCCTTAGGAGCCGTTTAGGAGTTACAAACATCCGCACAAACTTAACATAGACTTATATGTCGATAATTATGAAAATGGTCCAAGTCATTTTCTTTAAATGTCGATTTGATTTTCAATTTTTTTCAAATTAAAAGACTTGGATCATTTTAATAATTATCGAGGCAAATATTGACTTTTAAAGAATTTGTACTAAAGATTATCAATAATGCTATTTGACCTTGTGTGGTCATCTACCATATATATATACATGTATATATGTGTTGGAGTATATGTTGGTAAGAATTGTTTGCTCAACTATTTTCAATTTTAGAGAAAATTTATAGCAAATTAAAATTGTTTAGATTCCGATTTTACTTTTTTCTTCCATACTACTACAAACTATTTATTGTAAGCTTCTATGCTACGTTTTAGAAAATACTAAAGTTTTAATAACTTTTAGTGAATTTTAAAGTGTATGCGACCTCATTCTGTTGTTGTTGTTGTTTTTGTTAGTGTTCTGTCCAACTCTTTCTCTCTCTCTCTCTCTCTTCCAAGTACAAGTTTTCACATTTGTTTGGAACGATTGAAAAAGAAGGACATAAAACAAAGGCAAAGCACAAATGAACAAAAGTAAAATAACTAAATTTGGCTTAAGACAAATCTTAAAAATCCTCTACATGTAAAAAAAAAAGGAGGCGTGGCAGATTTATTGATTAGAAGATTTCTTTTGTAAAAAAACGGCGTATCTGTAATCAGCCCCGCCCAATTTGGGCGTATCAATGTAAAATAAGCTCGATGACTAATTTTTTTAACTTCTTAGCTTAAATTCTGTGACTAATGTAAAGATTTTTGGTCGATTGTGGGCGTGGCTTTCAACCTTTTTAAATTAGAAACCACCTGGATTAAAAATGTCTGTACCAAACTTCGAGTTTATATCTAAATTTTTGCTACTGTAAGCATTTCCCTAAGAGACGGACATACAGACATTTGATGCTGGGCATGAAATATACTCTATGGGGCCATTTTTTAGTAGTTTTATAGGGACTTATAAATTAGTATACTTTCCATATTATCTGTAGGGTGTACGGCACACATGTTGGACTTGAAAAAAGAAAAATACCAACCAAAAAACCTTTCAACTCGCACATTTTCTTAATGTTATTGTTCTGCCAAAAAATATCTATCTCCTTTCTCTCTTTCTCTCTCTTTCTACTATAAAAAGGAAAAAGAAAATTGTAAGTCGTAAAGGATTTTTAGTGTCAAAACTTGTAAGAATTTTAAGGTAAAAAAAGTGTAGGATTCAGTCAAAATCATTGATAGAAAGCAACGCTGTTGTTGACTCGTGCTAACATAAATTTGGATTCCGAAGAAATTAAAAAATGGCGTAATGGGCATAAAAATATTTACTTTTATAAGTGGGAATTTTATATCCTCCACCTCAGTGATGAGGGTATGCTAACTTTGTTCTTTCGTTTACAACACCCAGAAGGAGGCGTCAGAGACCCTACGAAGTATATATTCTTGATCTGTGTCAAAAACTGAGTCGATTTAGACATGTATGTCCGTATATCCGTGGGTCTGTCTGTTGTTGACATTCTCACGGTCGTAAATTTTGAGATATGGAGCTGACATTTTGTGCAGACACTTTTAGTTTTCTGGGTGTGTGTGTAATGCGATCAGGAATATACTTTGTAGGGTACACACAACACCTTCTGGGTGTTGTAAATGGAATGATAAACTTAGTATACTCCCTAACTAATAATTCTTATTACATTACTTTTATAGTTTTTGTAACTTTTTCTGTTACCTAGTAACAGCACATTTTCGCTTTATGAAATGACACTTGATGTCATATCAGTTTTCAAAATGCCTTAAATCTATTCCAGTTGTGTTCTCCTTTTTGATTTCGCAATACCATCTTTATTATATTTCGTTTGCTTGCGATTACGCCAAGTATTGCTATTGTACTGCTTATTGCTTTTTTGCGGTTATGCTATCTGCCATGATATTATCTTTAGATGACATCATCAATATCAAATAAACTGAAGCTTCTTGGTGACATTTTTACAACTTCCACTTTAAAACGGAGATATAGTTACCTTTTACAACCATCAGAGACTCCACAAAATATAAATACTTGATCAGCAAAACAATTAAAAAGGTTTGGTCATGTCTGTCTTTCCGTCTTGTTTTAAACGTTTTAGTGAAGTATTCATAATGGCGGGTATAAAAAGTGGTAAAAGACACGCTTACAATTGAAACAAGTAAGGAAACTAAATTTGGCTTGGGCCAAATCTTAAATACCCTCCACCTACACAACGGTTGGCGTGGCAAATACATATATATATATTGCGCCCTTTAATACGTATCAGCATGCAAGTCTACTTTTACGTTGAACATGGTTTTTTGTCAATTGTGGGCGTGTATGTTATCCGACCATGCAAATTTTTGGCGTATTGATAGAGCTAATATCTATAGATATAAACACCAAATTTCAAGTTTATAGCTCAATTTTTGTGGCAGATAAATAGTTTTTTGTCGATTGTGGGCGTGGCTTTTGACCGATTTTGCTTATTTTAAATAGCGATCTGCGAGCAAAAACTAAAAGTGTCTGTACAAAATTTTAGCTCAATATCTCAAAATTTGCGCCCGTGAGAGTGCCAACAACAGACAGACACACGGACACACGGACACACGGACATACATGTCTAAATCGACTCCTTTTATCGATGTCGATAAAAATTTATTTTTATTATTTATTTTTATTTAGAAACACTATCAGAGGGCGTAATTATGTACCTGTAGCGCCCACCTTTTATATATAGATGTGGACGATATTTAAGATTTTATTTAAGCTAAATTTATGTTTCTTTCTAGTTCTTTTAAAATTCAATTAATCCTATTATTTTATGTTAGTGTTTCTTTTTTTTAAGCAAAAGTTTCTTCTTCAAAAAAATTAAACCAAGTTTTATGCATAAAAATGTTCTGTCCTGAAGGTGAAACTAAAAAATACATTGTTACGTTACTGTTGTAAGAAATAAATCAACTCCGATATATTACAATGTTTGTAACGGCTTTGCAATCAAAATATAACCAACTGTATGTATGCCACGCCTCAAAGTTTAGGTATGAACATAAAGCGTATTTCAGATTTATTTTAAAAGTCAAATATATATGCATGTAGTTGTTAGACTTGTTGTTGTATAAAATGTTAACAAATTAAGTTTCAGTTTAAACAGAGTGCTGTACAGTTGCCGCGTCTACTTACTTTTGTCCACTGGGGCTTTTATATTTTTTTTCCAAAAACTTTTGTGTCTGTGTGTGTGTGTGTGTAGGAGCAGATGTGAAAATATTTGTGTAAAGTATTTAACATTTTAATGCGCTTACAATTACATGGAAAAGAAGTCATTTAAACTGCAACGCCTTTACTTTCCTTCTTCGCACTACGATGTGTTGTTAATTGCAGACAATTTTAAAACAACTACAAAAGAAAAGTTATACTCGATATATAGCTTATGTTTGCAACTCTCCCCTTTTAATTCAAAACATTTCTAAAAATGAACTCAATAGCTAACATTTTAAGATGTGTCGATGGCTTTTAGGAAAACATTAATTGGCACTTGGTCCAATTTCTACTCTCCAGATAAGATAAAGTGTATTCTTAATTCTACTTACAATACAAAAAAGCAGGCGTAGAGATCTTCCAAATACTTATTGATTAGTCTAAATCAACCTAAGCGTGTCTGTCAGTGCGTCCATATATATATATATATGTTTTAATTTTAAGAAGTAATTTTAAATTTTAATATATATTGAGCTGAAATTTTGCACCAACATACTAACATTGAACCGAATCATTTGAGAGCCACGCCCACAATTGACAAAATCCTACCCATCTGCCACAAAAATTGAGCTTTGAAGTTGAATTTCCGTACACGTATTTATATTAAACTTTTCCAACGATGTGTCATCAGATAACAGATACGCCCACAATTTACAGAAAACTTTTTTATGTAGAATCTAACATGGAATGAAATAAGTAAAGATTGAGAAACCATGGATTAGTGGAATTTAAAACTTACTCTTATAATTGTTTGGTGAACGTAATAGCACCAAAGCTATTTGGTAACAAATTCCAAGTTTTTGATTTTTTTCTGTATACTTAAAATTATTAAAACCATCCTCAACTAATGCTTGAGGGATTACATTGTTACTACAGCAAGCGAGTCGACAACAATTACAGTACTTCCCCGCTTCAAGTACATACATGACATATTCACAGTGCAGTACAGTTAAGGGCAGGAAATATTTTATGTAATTGTTATGCTTAGAACACGTAGACAATGTTGGATATTTTCCACTATGTGTACGTTGTCACGATATAGTTTAGCTGCTGTCTTGTTATTGGTGTCATTTTGAATGAGACCCCTAAGGATTTATTTAGTTTGTAATTTTCCGCTAACGTAAAAATAAGTTAACTGCACTGTAGTGTGACTGGTTACACAATCTGTAAATTGTTTAAAATTTATGCAAATATTTTAATTAGAAAAATCTCAGCAAGACGAGTATTTTTCTAATTAAGCAGCAATCGCAGAAAGGCATTGAAATTACTTTGAGGTTACAATTGACAGTTATTTGCGATTAATTGGTTCGAGCACATTTTTGATGAAAAAAGAGATCTAAAGATTAGCATAGATTAACTAAATCAAATCTTAAATGTCTTCCACGTTTTTTTAAACACATTGTGGGCGTGGCAGGTACCAATATGTATGTATGAATGTATTATGTATCAACTTGGAAGTTCCATTCTACTCTAAATATGGTTTTTTGTAAATTGTGTGCATATATACGGCCACGCCCATACCGAATTTCATAGTTATTTATGTATATTGTGGGCCAAGCCATTTTCCCGAACATTGCTTACGGAAAATATATACAGGGGATGGACAAAATAATATGATTATGAACGCCATGAATTGCAGCTATTTTAAAATATTGTTTGTGGTGGCGTGTTCACCTTATTATTAATAAATATTGTGTATATATCAGGTGTTCATATTATTTTGTACATCCCCTGTATGCATATACAACATTTCAAATTAGAATGCCAACAAAAGATGGACATACGAACGGTTATGTCTAAATTAAAACTTTTGTGAATTGTTCTACCTCGCAGGAGGGCATAACAACTATTGCTGTAAGGCATTAGTAAAGTTTTCCATTCTTACATTACATTACATCCCCATTCGATAACCTTTAGACTGCAGTTTTTTGCTATTGCTGGCTATTTGTAATGATTGGCATAAAATCCCAAAGATTACAATCCTAAGTGAATCTTTTCTCTTTATTAAGTTGTAAGTATTTGTCGAGTATATTAAAGATAAAGCTGCCTAGATATGGTATTCGGCTTGCCAGGTAGTTGGAAATTGCTTTAATATAGAGATAATAGAGTGCTTATGAAGCACCATTCCAATAAAACTAACAAGAAAAAATGTTGTAGTCGATCAAGTCCGACCATTTAATACCATAGCTTCACAAATTATGCTACAATTAGTTTAGTTGTGTCAGTAAACGAGAGGTATTTCCATAAAATATTTCACTTCTTGAAAAATAAATATATAAGACGGGGTTCTAAAAAATGGTCCGACCGGGTTCAAATTTGACATACCCATTTTTTAAGCTAATTAACTAATATTCATTAAGTTTTGTGAAAAAATTTTAAGGATTACAATTATTTGCTATAAAAAGGCTTCCATTGTAATATGGGGAGGGGTTCTAAAAATGCTCCGATTCGTTTCATTTTCAATAGGGTTTTTTTCTGAGCCAAGACCAAGCCTATGTACCAAATTTCGTTAAAATATCTTTAAAAATGTCACCTGTAGCTTAAGCATAAATTAACATGGACAGACAGACAAACATGATTAAATTGATTCAGATTTTAATTCTAAATCGATCGCTATAATTAAAGGTGTATACAAACAAACTGATAAACTTAATATACCTTTTGTCACAAGTGGTGCAGGGTATAAAAATGTCACGTAAGGGGGTTTTATAAAAAACCCATTAACATTTAAGAAATCTTATAGGGCAACATCCAATGGCCATCAACCGTGCTGATATTTTTTTTCTCGAATTGTATTAATTCCATAAAATTAAACACATGCCATGTGTTTTGAATTTTAACGATACGGAAAGAATGAAGGAGATACAATATTGTTGAAACAATAAAAACGTATACCACTCATAGTTCGTACACAATAAGATATGCTCCAAAAAGTTTAATAGCACACTTACATACCACACACTGGCGAATATTATACTAGAACGTAAACTACGTGGGGAAGGAAGTGCCTTCGTTCATGTAGCAAGAGTATAAATATGTGGTAACTATGGGTATAAATATGAGTGGTATGGGAGCAAACAGTTTATATAGTTTAGAGAATATTTTCAAAGAAATACAATTTTTAAAATAAATAATTTTTTTTTATATCCTATATGTGTACAGGACGAAATGTACAGTTTCTTTCGGAAGACATCTGCAAAATGTTTATAGAAATTTGAGAAAAAAATAAACAAATTTGGCTTTGCTTATATATTAAATACCTTCCACATCTGTGCATACGAACTGTGGGCGTGGCACGTACATTTTTAAGCCTTTTAACACTCCTATCAATTTATATGTCGGATTCCACATAAAAAAGATTTTTTGTAAATAGTGGGCGTGTACCTTATACGACATCACTTACTTTGGCACATTCGTGGAAGGTCTAAGTATTAAGATGTGTCCGAATTTTCATTTCGTACCTCAACATTTATAGCTAATAGATAGATTTTTGTCAGTTGTGGGCAAGGCTCTTAATTTTGGCCTCAGATATGTTTCTAATTTCAGCTCAATATCTTAAAATTTGCGAACGTGAGTGTGTCAACAATGGATGGACAAATGGACACACTAATGGATATGACCAGACCGATTCCTATTTTGATGTTGACGCCTATTTCTGGGCGTTACACGCAGAATGACAAACTTAGTACAACCCCTATGTTATGTAAAGTGTTGTGAAAACCATACATTTTTATATTAATTATAAACAAGTAAAGAACTATAAAAAATGATACATATAAATTTAAATTAAATTAAAGTAAAATTTTTATATAAAGTGTAAAAAATTATAAAAAAAATATAATAAAAAAAAAAAAATTAATTCAATTAATTTAAATTTTTTACCACTTCTGATGTCATTTTAGTTTTTTGGATAATATCCCTCATTCAATCAACCTTTGTTGTTGGGGGTTTTCATTGAAAATTATAGTCTCGCAATTTTTTGCCAGAATTCGATTTTTAAGTTGATACATAATGGGTAAACTATCAAGTATCTGCCACGCCCACATTTTGAATTTAACATATATATACTCGCATACGTTTATCATATATGTGTAACATTTCGTTTGTTCTTTATTCCTAATCGTATCAATTAGAGAGGAAGTAAAATTACACCCCAAACATGCAAATAATGTCCATAACTTTATTTTAATCCTTTTGACATGTGATGGCAATCACTTTACATAACCATAATACATTAGTATATGAATAAAGAAATTCTCTTTGATATAAAAATATGATTTATGATATCATACAAGTGCAGGAACATAGGAATCCCTTTAAAATACAGTGACTGAGTGAGTGTAAGAGTGAGTGACAGCCATATACATAGTAGCAGTTAAATGTTATGTAAAATGTTTAAGATGTCAAAATGTTAAATGAAAAAGAAAAAAAAGAAATAAATAAATTTGAATGCAGTTTGATAAGCATTTTATTTATGTGAAATTCAATTAAATCAAAGGATAAAGAAAAAGTCTTTACAAGCATTCTTTACAAACCTCGTTTAAGGGTTTCTATTCAATATGTTTTCTTTTAATAAATATAATAAATTAATTTGGCTTAGGCCGAATCTTAAATACCCTTCACACCTATACAGAAGTTGTGGGCGTGGCAGTTGCATGATTACGCCCTCTAATAGTGCATGTATTACGTATCGGTTTGCTAGTGCGTACGCTTTTTTGTAAATTTTTATACCATCACGCCCATTTTTGTTACTTTGATGAATCGACTAATTATAAATAAGTGTACCATAATCCATTTTATAGCTCAGTTTGGATATTTGCTCAATGAGGGCGTGGCTTCTGACAGGTACAGGTGTTACGTATCAGCTTGTAATTAGAGTTTTATATTAAGTACGGTTTTTTAAAACTAGTTAAATGACCACGCCCATTTATGGAACATCGTTGGATAGGGTAATTAGAAATGTGGGTACCAAATCCCAACTTCAAAGCTTATATTTTGTAGCAGATATATATTGTCGAGGTCTCCAAGCTGTCCTTCCGATTGTTTCAAAAGGAGTGACAAACTTAATATACCGCCCCAACTGAAGTGAAGGGTATAAAAAATATGTTACTTCAATAATTGAAAACACACACACGCCCCAATTTTTCTATACAAATATTTTCCTAAATTATACAATCAAGAGGATATGTGTTCGGCGGGCGCCAGGCTTCCAATACAACAAGATATGTAATCAAATCTGTTACAAAGACAACAACAAGAAGTTTTGGGAGGTTTCTTTTCCTCTTTTTTCGGTTTTTTCATTCGTATACATACAAATATTTGTACAAGTGTAGAGATCCAACGTTAACTGATAACATTCTTTGGCTTCGGCAAGCCAAGCTAACAAAATGTCATATCAGACCAGCTAACTGGGTACTAAGCATAACAATGCATGCTGTCTGTATCTCTGTCGCTTCCTACCCTGTAGGTTATAAAACCTCTATTTATATAAAAAAAGAAAAGGTACAATCTCATATCAAATATCATACAATGCTACGTTGGTAGCAAGTACTGATAGCTTGGCTTACAGTCAAGTTTTACGGAATATATTGAACATCCAGCGCCACCAAAGGCTAATAGAAATGAATGAATGAATTTGTAAATAAATCAAGAGTAGAGAAAAAGAAGAGTATATAGCCCGGATGGGCACGAATGTGAAACTGTTGAAAAGATTCCATTTCATTCATTTATACATTTATTCTTGTTATACAATATTTTTCCAATGCGAAAAAATCCGGCCCGACTCTGTACCACCCACAATATTTCAAGAGTGATTGTGTAACATAACGAGACATGTTAGTTCATGTGACATGATACTGACATATGTAAGTTTTCCGTCCCGATCTTTTGCACAAATGTTTACAATTTTTATACAACATCTCTCGCAGTTCAGTTTGAAATATTATGAGCAGTATACTAAGTTTCTCATAGCGTTTGGGAAACCAAGAAGCTTTAGAAAGTTTACAAAATATATATATTTTGGTTTAGCTTCAATAACTGAATCAACTAATTATGTTCGTCCTTGTATCCATCCGTACGTCCGTCTCCTGAAAAGGTTGTACATTAAGAACTATTATTTATACACATATTCTTCGTTTTTTTATAAAGGTTTCTATACAAAGTGCCACGCCCACAATTGAGAAAAATATTGTTAACAGTCCCAAAAATTGAACTATAAAGTTGAAATTTAGTATACATAATTATAATTATATCATCTTTCGATGTGCCAAAAATGGGCGTGGTCGGATAACATAAACGCTTTCAATTTTACAAAAAATCTGTTCTGTTGGAAAACTGTTAAAGGTCTTAAATCACGGATACCAGCCACGCCCATAATTTGTATATGGATATACAGGGTGTTTAAGATTTCACTTAAACCGAATTTAGTTTTTTACAACGACTTCCATATATAATATTTACAATGCACACACGTGGAATATTTGTGTGTGTGTATGTTTGTGTGTTATATATATGTACGTAACCCATATTTGTATTCAACATGTCACCTAAATGGATCCATTAAGTTTGTTATAGCGTTTGCAACGGCTAGGTGAAAACTTCTTGTTTCATATATTATATGTGTCTACGTACATAAATTGAGGAGTAATCGGTTAGGAGTCATATGTTGACAATGACATTACACATACGCCTCCTATATAACAATACTTTATTTTCACATTTACCTTTGTTAAGGTCAACTGACAAACATGTGATAAGAAGGTTTCAAACAAGGTGCAATAATGCTTATATAGCTTACGCCTCTAATGTAGTATATTTACGAAGATTCTTTCACAAAATATGTAAACATACATATACATGTTTACACACACGACACACATACGTAATGTATGTATTAAGTAAATATTTTTACTAAAGAAAAATTCCACCTTTGAAGATATGTAACACCATGCATAAGTAATGCATGTCGTGTAATTTTTAGTAGAATATTTCAAGTACACTTATGCTCACGTTGCTACATATGCTTTTACCCGCCAATGAAATGCGTACTGAGAGACATAATCTCTCTTTTACTAAATAACTTAAATATGCAAAAATTCGTATAAAAAAATTTGTATAAGAACCTCGTTTAGGCCAAATCTTAAATACCCTCCCCATGTACATACAAACGGTGGGAGCGGTAGGTACATGATTACGCCTTCCCAAAGTGTATATATTACGTATCAGCTTGCAATTAGAGTTTTACGTTATATATTATGATTTATGAAAATTGTTATCCGACCACGCCCATTTTTGACACATCAATAGATGGAGAAATTATAAATATTTATGCCAAATTTCAAGTTCATAGGTCATTTTTGTGGCAGATAAATTTGTCGATGATGGGCGTGGTTTTTGATCGATTTTGCTCAATTTAAAAAATTTTTTGCATCAAAAGTCATATTATGTGCAAATTTTCATCTCAATATCGTAAAATTTGCGGATGTGAGAACGCGAACAACGGACAGACGGATGTACGGACGTACATATCTAAATCAATCTAGTTTTTAATGCTGATTAAGATTAAATACTTTGTAAAATCTTTGAAGCCTTCTTCCGGATGTAAAAAATGGAATGATCAACTTAGTACACCCTCCATCTTATGTGGAGGGTATAAAAACAATTTTATTTGAAATTAATGTTCGCATACTATATAAGTACGTGCTGCTCTGTCATAATTATTCATTAATTTGCTTGCTTTTTTCAAAAGCTCTTGATATTATTAAAAAAACTAAACACCTTTTGAAAGCTGAGTAAGTTTTACAAATATAAGTTTGAATCAAAATAAGTAATGATTTCAGAATACTTTTTAGGTTACTATGGCTTCATAGCCACCTTTCATACTAATGAAATATTTCTAAATTTCAGTTATATTATCGTTGAATTATTTGTGGAACCAAGTGGTGAAGGTTACTAAAGGAGTAGGCTTATGGGACTCTAATATTTTCACTTGTTTTTAATATAAATTGTGCATCAAATTTCAGCTCAATAACTCAATTTTTATGAGCATGAACATAGTAACAATAGACGGACTGATGGACATCATTAAATCGACTCAGATTTTGATACTTTACTTTCCTTTACTATGATACGGGTCATTGATTCTACATAACTAATTTCATTTACGGTTTAATTGATAATGACAGGTGATGACAGATGACTTTAAGGCACTTAAATATGTGTACACACACCTAAACTTAAATGTTACCTGTACACTCAACACATTTAAGTACAATTAACATACATGTCAATGTTCAATAAAGAAAATTGAAAATGAAATTTTATACTCTCTTTTTTCTGTTTTTTTGTTTTGCTTACATAAATAGAAAGCCGATAAATTTGAAAACAGATTTTGTGTGCGTAACACCCTTAAGTGGTCATAACATATTTAAATCAAGTTAAATTGAAATTGAACGGATAAGTGAGAGGAAAAGATAGAGAGGGAGAGAGAGAGAGATAGAAAAATGTAAGAACACAAGACGTTAATAAAATTTACACATAAATATAAACGTTTGCATACCATACCATACCATATATAAGTGGTGTGAGGGTGAGAAAAACACGCAATCTTAAGTAAATTTAATTAAAATATTTTACCATGAACCAACAATACTAACGTACACTAACACACACAACATGTATGTATGCAAGCATACACAGCTTAAGCGATAAATTGCTAAACGAAGAAATGTAAACATGAACACCCACACATATATATACAGAATACAGTTACTTACACATTTGTAAATCAATATTTTATATGTAACCAACTACTGCCCATCAGCACTATTTTATATAAAATATGTACTGTAACTAGGCATGCATGTATATATATATATATATACATATGTATGTTTGTGTGTATTTGGGTTTATAGAATATCTGCAGAAAATTTCACATGCTTGATTGATATGATTTTATTATTTTATTTATATTTGTCTATACATACTTGTTTTTCTTTTTACCAATTTTATTATAAATATATGAAATTGAAATTGAGAAAACTTTCATCACACATTCACACACACATGCACACATTGTACACATATACATATAATGTCAGTATGATTTACAAGAGTCAATAGCAACTTATTTACAATAAACCAGTAAAGTGTATAAAGAAAATTAGAAAATTTGTAGTGTGTTGTGAAATGTTGAAAGTAAAACCCTTCTCAAGTAAATTCTATTTTTCAACAAAATTTATATATTTTTTTTTTCAAATTGAACTATTGTATTATATGTACTCTGTATTACATATACATATAATGGATATGCATACTAGGTTTCTCACGCCGTATGCAATACTCTAATATATATAAAGTCGTATATTTTCGATCTTTTACAAATATTTGCACTTTCCGCCTTTAAATTAGGTGAAAGCAGTTAACAGCCACGCCCATAAATGAAAAATTTTTACTTATCAGTTACAAAAATTAACTTACGCAATTGAAGTTTACACATTTATAATTAGCGTATTTATCGATGTACCAAAAATGGGCGTGGCCGGATAGCATAAACGCCCAAAAGTTTCTAAAAACCTTATATGGCATACAATTCCACTTTTATTTGTGGTGTAATAGGTATATTACATTGAATATTAGTAAAATGCCACGCCCACAATTGTGGTAAATCTATTTAGTTAACAGAAAAATTGAGCTATGAAGTTGGAATTAATTGCACATATTTATAATTACCACATCCATCGATGACTAAAAATGGGTGTGGTTGGATTACTGGCACGCCCGCAATCGACAGCAAGCTATTTATCTACCACAAAAATTGACCTTCGAAGGTCGCATTTGCTATACATAAATAAGCTAGTTCATTTATTAATGGGCGCGCTCGGATAACAAACACGCCCACATATTTACAAAAAGTCATAATCAGCGAAAAACTGGACTTGAAATCTGATGCGTAATTTATACACTTTTACAGAGCGTCATCATGTGCCTGCTACGCCCACGGTTTGTATGTAAATGTGGAAGAAGGTGCTTCTTACTAAATAGTTTTTTTTTAATTTACTTTCTCAACATACTGGTGACTCACTTTCCAACACACAGAGAGAGGGAGAGAGACAAGTGCATTAGTGAAAATACCGAAAATCCTTTAAACAAACGATTCTCCTCCTGAATGCATTCTTGTTCTGCTCAATGTTTAACCAGTGTAACAACTATAATGTGTCACAAAAAAGATGCAAATCTGAGCAAGCATTTTACATCACTAGGGTTAAATTTCGATCAAATTCTGTGCTCCTAAGTTATTTCTTTTTTATTTTCTTTCTTTACATCCTAGTTACTCAGGCGGGTACTTAACTTTTCACAACGATTATTACACATCGCCAAACAAAGAGAATAAAACGTTAGGGGCAGCTGTCAGTGCTATTATTTTTCCTTTTCTGTTACTGACAACTGTAGTTCCTTCCAATAACCTTCAAGTTAAGTTAACTTAACATGGAATACGACGGATATGTGATTTAAACTTAAAAGTCAATGAAAAATATGAAAAAGTAAAAGTAGAAAGGTAAGGGTATAAATATATTTGTATTTAACACACATGCTTACACACAGTCATCATCACTTGACACTGTAAAAAGAAACGTTCATTCGTTTCAAAATCATTGAATGTTTTTTCTATTGTTTTAAATAATTCAAGTTGATGTGTTAAAAGCATTCACTTCAAAATGAACACACAACAACAACAATAATTTTACATTTATGTAATTCATCCGTACTCAACACACAACACACCGAAACCAACAAACTAACCACAGCATATGAACATAACCAACAACAAGTAAAAACAAGTAAAAACAGACATAAAAGGACATAATAAAGACTTGGATATCCTGCAGATATATTTGTATATATAAAGTGGTCGTGACAGATACCTGATTAATCCTTTTAACAGTGTATGCAACACGTATCAACTTACGTGTTGAAATATACACAACAAAGGTTTTTTTGATATTTGTGGGCGTGTATGTTTTCCAACCATGCCCTTTTTTGGTATATTGATGCAAAGTTTAATTATAAATATGTGTAGCGAAATTTTAACTTCATAAGTATACTTTATAAAGAGATTTTTGTCGATGTGGGCGTGTCTATTTATTTCTATCTCTTTCTTTATAATTTTTCACCTCAAGGTGACATTATTCTACTTGGGGAGTACCTGTACATTTAAGGGGGATTGGTTTAGTACAACCGCATTGGTAAGAGCAAATAAATTACTTTAAAAGGAAAGCTTACATGAGGCATTGGTATAAGAAGATGTATATTGCCAAACTGTTATACTTACATATATATTTGCTTAATACAATTTTTTGTGTAATAATATATAAACATTACGCGTACAATAAATATAATAAATCCTATTCCTTTTCTCATATATTTACGTTATAGTACAGACAACAGTACCAAGTAACTAAAAAAATGGAACTGTAATAATCCAACTGCTGCAGAGTTTTACAGTGAAAGATATTTAAACTATTTATTTAAGCTATTACGTCAATATATGAGCCTTTCAGTGCACACATCGATTAACTCCATAAAAGAAAAGTTGAGAAATGCAATGAAATAATAAAGTTATGACTATACCAAGTGCTTTGATATCTAAACTTAAGATTTTTCAAAAAGTGGAGTTAATCAATGTGTGAACTGAACGGTTCATATATGAAACGATTAAGTTATGTGAATCAATCATCACCCTAAAGCATTAAATTCAAATTTAAAGACTGCCTATCGATGTTTATCTATAAATAGTTGATGGGGTCATGAAGCTATTTTAAAATCACTAAAAAGTTGACTTTTTTTACGACATATTTAATTGTGGGCGTGTCTTACAATCAATTTTTCCTATTTTGAATAACAATCTGCTTATAAGAGCAATTAATAGCCGTCTGCAATAGAGTAAAAGCATAACACTTACCTCTAATGCGGAGGGTCGCAGGTTTGATACCCGCAACAGTCGAATTCGTATATGGTGTGATGGGCAAAAATGTTTCTTCTTTGGGGGATAATTTCTATACCTGGGGGGTAAGATTGGGACGACGTTTACATTTATGGGAGACATCTTGTAAATGCCAATCCTTAAAAAAATGTATTCCTATAAAAATTGTATTAGAATTTTCCACTAGGAGAATAGGCGGACGTAGAGACAAACATATCTACATTATAGGTCTTTTGAAGTCTGCTTCTAGATGATTAAAAATATTTTAACAAAATTCACATACTACCAACCTCAAGGTAGTGGGTAAAAAAAGGCGTTCTCCTTAACCATTTTTGGAATTACGAACTTCCACATAATCTTGCGTACTGTGGAACGTAGAACGAAATACCAATTCGACATATGTAAATTTTTCATAAATAACAAAATTCTTCACCACCAGCATAACGTGTCAAACGTAATGAAGTACTCTTACAAACGATATCGTAAAATATTGCCGTCGAACGACTAAACTAAAGCAAAAATCTAAACAGAAAACATAGAAAAAGGAAAAACAAGTGAAAAAACAAAATGTAGCTTACACCAACTCTTAAATACCCTTCACATCTATATACAAGCGGTGGGCGTGGAAGGTACATGATTATGCCCTCTAATAGTGTATGTAATTACATATCGGCGTGCAAGTCGCTGAGTACATTTTTTTAAATTGTAGGCATGTGCGTTTTCATTATGTTATATCGATGGAAGGGTAAATTATAAGCGTGTGTACCAACTTCCAACTTTTTAGCTCAATTTTTGTGTTAGATAAATATATTTTTGTTGTTTGTGGTCGTGGCTTCAATTTTGCTAAATTTGAATAGCGATCGCTGTACAGAAAGTATTCTAGATCAGTCTGCATAAAATTTTAGCTCATTATCTTAAAATTTACGACTGTGAGAGGGCCAACATCAGTCAGACGCACGGATACATGGACGCCTCCTTCTGGATATTGCCAATAGAATGGAAAACTTAGTATACTCCCCTTTTATGTGGTGGGTATAAAAATTGAAATAAAAATACAAAAAAAAAATACAACAATAAATTTTGTCTCATTTTAACAGCTCGTAAACTCTTTAACCTTATTCTAGAGTTCAAGCCCACACCACAGCAGACCACACCAGAACAGGATAGAACAGAAAGCTTAGTGTACCAGTTTATTTATGGAAGTAAACAACGTATACACGGACACACATATGTATGCATAAAGCATACAAAAAATAAAAAGGATTGATATCAGCTTAACAAGGAATATCTTATGTTGTTCTCTAGGACAAATTTACGAGTATCATCATATGCAAAGCTTTACATTCAGAGTAAGGCTACATTAAGTAGTCATTCAATACTTAACAACAAAACGAGGTGGTATTTATATAAACTGTGTCATTATACCCTACACCATTTGTGGCAGGGGACATACTGCATACTGTGGTCTGCATGTTTTTGGGAATGTTTCTAACTGTGGAGACCCAACTCTTGTTGTACGAATCTATTGAGAATCTTCTCCGTTTGGATTGAATCCAGAATCTGTCCATTGATGTATTGATTAGTCTGTCCATTCATACAAGTTACAGATCTCATTTTTTTAGATATTTCAAACTAAGACACGTTTTAGATCAAAGGAGAATCTGTGAATCGATTTTAATAATATTTAGTACTTCTACAATAACGTACTATATTATTACATATAAAGACTTTAGATGGCGCAATTTTGAATAATTTTTACCAACAGATTAGCTTAATAACTGACTGAGCCAAATTTTGGCTTTGATCGAACCATTTTGGGAATCCGATTCCATATAAGGCTTTTAACAAATTTATTCATTATATAATGAATAATTATAATGAATAATTATAAAATCGGTACGGTTTGAACCATTTTTAGAAGCTCTCTTCCGATAAAGATTTTTCACTAGATAATGACAACGGCAATAACTCGACTATAAATTTTGTAAGTTAGTGATGTAGTGATGTTAAATGGTAATGCATGACCGACCGTAACATTTCCACTTCCTATTTATTAATAGTGGAGTCCAAAATGTAGCATCTAAATGTACTTATGCATACATATGCTTGTTATATAGGTTTACATATATTTACAGCCACATTCAAGTTTTGTAATGACCTTTGGCAACTTTTAGGTCAACACACAATCAATTACAATTAACCACATATTATGTCACGTATGGTTCTATGTAACATATGCGCAAATATTTATGTGTTAAAATACCTTAAGCTACATCAACACTGAGAGAGAGGAGAAGAGTGATTTTAGTTAAGCTATTGCACTTCGAAACCAACTACTTTTGGGATACATCTTGAATGCTTTTAAATTATAGTGAGACCTTGAAGAGAAGACAGAGGTATGGACTGTTTATCCTAAACTAAGTAGAATCGCTTTAATGTTGTGTATGGTATAAAATTTCATTGAAAGCCTTAAACATGAATCAACAACCAATATATCTGTTCTTATTATAAATATGACAAATTCTTTAGATCCTATAGTACACGTCTACTTTAGCAAAGAAAGGAGGTATCGTATGGAGTAACATCTCATCATCATTTTTGGCCGATTACAACCTATTTAGGTCTTTGGCCTGCTTAAAAAGAGAACGACATTCACCTAGATGTGCAAAAGTCTTTTCTAATTTTGTACATCAAGTGCTTGGAGGACTTAAAACACTTGGTTCATCCCCCGAAGTTTCTTACTTTTGCGCGACGTTCACAAGCTTTCCGCCACAATCACGGCTGCAGCATTTTCGTCCATTCAACCAATATAACCTAAGCCATAAAGTATACTTGAAAGTTTCACATCATGTTTAGCCTAAAAGAAGGCTATGGCATGTAATCACATTGAGCAACATCAGTTATCCCCAACAGTTTTTGAATCATTGTATAATATGTAGTGAAGGCCTTTAAAGATGCGATCACAGACGAATTCAATTTTATTTTACTTTTGAATTTTTATACCTTCCATATAAGAGTATAAGTGTACTATATTTATTATTCAGTTTGCAACACCAACAAGGAGGCGTCAGAGATCCTACATTATATATATTCTTGATCAGCATATAAACTGAGTCAGTCTAGACACGTGTGGCTGTATGTTTGTTGTTGGCCCTCTCACAGTTGTAAATTTTGAAATATTGAGCTGAAATTTAGATAAATACAGAAACTTTTAGTTTCTGCATGTAGAATGCTAATTAAGTTAAGTAAAATGGGTTAAGAACCACGCCCACAATTGGTAAAAATCTATTTATCTCTCACAAAAAGTTATCTATGAAATTACATTTAGTTATAATTACTTATTTTATCGATATGCCAAAAATGGGCGTGGTCGGATAACAAATACGCCCACAATTTACAAAAAACCACACTCAGTTTTCTACTCGACTTGCAAGCTGATATACACTCTTAGAGGGCGTAATTATCTACCTGCTACGCCCACCGCTTGTATATAGATGTAAAGGTTATTTAAGAGTTGGCCTAAGCCAACTGATTTTTGATTTTTTTACTTGTTCCCAGTTACTAGTGCATAAAGAGGTCGTGGCAGGTTAAACTTTAAGTATGACAAGCAACTGCATTAGACAATTTAAAAAAAAAACAACAACACCCGGCAAACTGCCAGTACCACCACCAACTGACAGGCATTCAGATAAAGAAAGACGTTGTGAAAAATAACCACAAGTGAGAATCCTCACATAAACTTACGCTGCTGCTAATACTTGATGCTGTAGGACATCATGTTGATTTTGATGTTAATGGTGTGTTTTTGTTTTCTCTTTTATTTATTTTTTTTATTTTTAACATTAGGTTACGATTTGTATGTTTATACATTTACTGTGAACCTCCTACACTCCACTCCCACTTAACTTAACGCTTCTATATATTTATGCAGCTAGGAGGTGTAACCAACAAAAACAACAACAACAACAACAAGATATAGGCTAGAGAGGAAAGGAAAGTATAGAAATTCAAGGTTCAGGTTAACCATCGAGTAAATATTTAAAGAAATTAATTGAAAAAGCTGTTTATGGGTTCGCTTGACGGTGAAGTGAAAACTGCTCAGTTGCTGAGGCAAGAATAGCCTTTCTGCAGAGGTGCTGGTTTTTATTAGCGCATCTTTGTTTTTTTGTTTTTGGTTTTGTTTAAAGAAGTCTTGCATTCAGTGTATGTTCCACACATTAACACATCTGTATAATAGTTTAACTATTACACAGAATGTACATAATTGTTAATTTAATTTAACAACTCATGCTAAACTAACAATAAGGAAATGTTCTCTTAGCTTTTATTGAAACGTTACGTTGGTTCAGAACTTTACAACTTGCTTGCAATAAAAATGAAAAAAAAAGAAACTAAATTTGGCTTAAGACCAATCTTGAACACGCTCCACATGTATTTATATAAAGGGGGCGTGGCAGGTATATGATTAGGTTTGTGTATTACATATCAATTTAGAAGTGTGTTTTACACTGAGTTATGGTTTTGCAAATTATGGGCGTGTATGTTATCCGGCTACGACCATTTTTGGCTAACCGATCCATGGGGTAAATATAAGTATATATAGGAAATTTTAACTTAATATTCCAATTTTTGAGGCAGATAAATACATTTTTATCGACTGTGGGCGTATCTGTTATTTGACCACGCCCACTTTTGGCATTTCCTTGAATAGGATAATTATATATAAGTGTAAAAATTTCAAATGTATAGCTCTATTTTTATGGGTAGGATAAATAGATTTATGGCGATTGTGGGCATGGCTTGTTTTCGCGACAGTGGTGAAATAGGTAATTATAAATATTTTGTCTATTGTAAGCGCGGTTCTTTACCACTCTTGCCCATTTTAGATAGCGATGTGCGTTCAAAAACTGGACGTGTCTGTGTCTGTCAAAATTTCAGCTTGATAACTCAAATCCCGAACTCGGACACACACACGTGTCTAAATCGGCTCATTTTTTGATGCTGATCCAAAATATATATACTTTGTAGGGTCTCTGACACTTTTTTCTGAGTGTTATGAAGCTGATAATAATGAGATATTGCAAATCGGTTAAAACATGAAAAACCTGGCTCTAATATATTGATGGCAATACTAAAAAAACTACAACCATTACACACTATTTCAAAATAAAATATATTTAAACTATTTTAGAAATATTTTCTATAGTTAGCAAACCACATGAAGTATTTGTTAAGAAGGACACATGGAGAGCGCTAGAGAGACAGCGAGTGAGGGAAGAAGAAAGCAAATAAGGCAAAGTGGTCGGCTCACATAATTTATAAAAAGAATTTATTATACATGTTAGAGAGTAGTCTCGGGTACCATGAGCTATATAAGTACATGTGTATTAGTGTAGTTAGGAAAACTACATATCACGTCCATATAAATCTGACCACAAAAAAAAATTAAGCACACAGCCTCCGTAAGAGCTTATCGCGTGCTTTGCATCTTTACAAAATATATCAAAGTTGTTTATTGCTACAAATTTGCTGGAGAGTTACAATAATGAAAGAAAAACATTTTATATAAAAATAAAAACAACAACAACAACCACTATTACATTAACTATAATAATAATCAAGCTTGTGGCTACAAAAACAAAAAAAAAAAAAAGGAATATTATTACGATCGACATTTTGTTGCGGCTGTGCGGTTAAATAGCCACATCACCAACACCATAACCTAGAAAATAAGAAAACAAAATATGTATGCACGTACATGTTTTTTAGTTTTTTTTTATTTTTTTCAACTTAGTTTACATACCTTCAAGTAGTTTATAGGTGATTTAGAATTTGTTGTTGCTGTTGCTGATGCTGATGCTGATGTTGTTGTTGTTGATGATGCTGCTTTTGCTGCTTTTGTTGATGTTGTTGGTGCTGAAGCTCTTGTCGATGATTTTATTGTTGTTGTTGGTGCTGAAGCTGTTGTCGACGTTGTTGCTCCTTTTGTTGCCGTTGTTTTTGTTGCCTCTCCTTTTGTTTGTGCTGTGGATGTTTTTATTGTTGTTATTGTTGTTGGTGCTGAAGCTCTTGTCGATGTTTGTGATGTGGATGTTTTTGTTGATGCTTTTGTTGTTGTTATTGGTGCTGAAGCTCTTGTCGACGTTGCTGCTCCTTTTGTTGCCGTTGTTGCTCCTTTTGTTGCCTCTGCTTTTGTTGTTTGTATTGTTCTTCCTTCTTCTTGCTTACAACAGCAACAACAAGAACCCATCATCCTTAAGTTGGTTGATGTGTTGGATGTGTGTGTGTATGTTTTTTTTTTATACTGTCAGCACCGCCTTAATACTGTCGACTATCAGCAACTGCTGTAATGGGATTAGTAGCATGAAAATTTAATACGGCAACAAACAAAACGGTAGAAAAGAAAAAGGGCCGCAACCGATTGCTGATGTTGTTATATTTTAGAATCTATAATATATACATAAAATGTTTTGTTTACAACACTTTTCTCATAACATGCAACCAACAACCAATTATGTAGGAAAATAAAAGGAGAGAAAAGGAGAGGGAGATACCATATCAAAGGAAAGTTTTTCTCCAACAACAATAAATACGCAAATAAAAACACTTACCTTGGCTTACACGAAATCTTTAATACCCTCCACCTATAGTGGGCGTGGCATTATGGTGATTTGCTGATTATGGTGATTATAAATGTAATACGTATCAGATTTTGTCCAAAAGAGGGTTTTTTTTTACATTGTGGGCGTGTACTACGCCTATTTTCTACACATCGCTGGAGATCTTTATTATATATATGTGTAGTAATTTTCAATTTTATGGGTACATTTTGCGGCAGTGGGAGACTTTTGTCGATTGTGGGCGTGACATTTGCCCGATTTTACCCAATTTAAATAGGAATACTAAAAAATACTACTTGTACAAAAATTCAGCTCGATATTTCAAAATGTACGACTGCGACAATGAAAACAACAGACGTACGGACGGATATACCTAGATTGACTCAGTTTTTAACGCTGCAAAGGCTTTCTTGTGGGTGTTACAATCGGAATAGTAAACTCATCACTAAAGTAAAACGCCTTAACATGAAATACACCCAAATATGTATAAATATATATATAGTACATATATATATATAAACATAGGTAGACGCTACATGAATGGAAAATATTGTTAAAGTTTTGCATTGTTTATGATGAATAATCCAACACTTCCATACAAGCTAAGGAAGGTCGTCGTATGCTTTTGTACTTAAAATATAAATCTACATGTATCCACACACACACTCACACACACAAACAGCTCAGCTATTCAAAAAATCTAAGCGAAAGGGGGAATCTCTAAAGGAAAAATGCCAAAACACTCGACACGGCCATAAAACCGCAGTAACATATACAACCTATACAAAATGTATGCACACTAAATAGAAACAACAGCAACAACAACAACAACAAATTAGTAGAAATTAAAAATGCAACATTATATTGTTACGCTTACCCGCAAAAAAGTGGTTTCCTAAAAACTCTAGAGAAATTTCCTTTGTAATAAAAACAAGAAAGAAAGGGTTTTATAAAGCGAACGCCAAATCTAGGGTACCCACTATTATTATTGCCCTATTTGTTATGTTATATTACGTTAGGCTATGTTATGTTTTGTTATGAAATTTATATATAAGTACGAAAGCAATCATTACGTTATGTTTGTATACGTTCAAGTGAACGTTGTTAATTATTATTAATTGATACATATCTTGGCCTGTTGCAAAAGAAAACGCCACGCGCTTCGGTCTTGGGCGCGCCTTCTCCAGGTTTGTTTGCAGGGCGTCAAGCACTTGGTCCCTTCACCGGAGTTTCGGTCTGCCTCTTGCGTATCGTCTTTCCGTTTCCTTTTCGAACACCATCCTAGCAGGAGCAGTTCCATCCAAATGGCCTAGCCTTCGCAGACGTTTAATCTTTATACAACGAACTATGTGAGTGTCCGGCTAAAGCTCATACAGCTCAAGATTCATTCTAATTCAGAACTCATTGCAAACGCCTACAGGACCAAAGAGAACAAGCCTAGAAGAGTTTCATCAATTTGTGTCATCGTTCATGCTTCAGTGCTATAAAGAAGCACGGGGACGATGAGGGTCTTATATAGAGTAAGTTTTGTCGCACGAGAGAGGTTTTACGAAGCGTCACGAATCCCTGAAACAAAACCACTATACCTCTATAATCATACATCATGGTGAATATAAGAAAAAATAAAATACCAGCTAACTAAGTTGGCAACTGGCGCGATTATTTAACTTTATACGTGAAACCACAACAACAATAAAATAAATTTTAATAATAAGAAGCAAAAATATGTAAATTTTCAAAATTTTTATAAACATTTTCCTCACAGTGTACCATCGTTTGACACTTACCTTAATATGAATGCTTAAGCTTAGTTATGTCTGTCATACATTAGACCGCTGTCTTATGCTTTTCAAAAAAAATACTCACTGGATAATTTTTCTGTTAAATTATGTTGTCTGAAAATCTTGACATTTTCATAAGGATTATAATTTTTTTTATGTTTTTTTCTAAAGAATAAGAAAAAAATTTATAAAAGTTTTAATATCATACTTTGTTTGACAGTTGTACTCTTCACATTAGATGTTAGAATGATTCAACATGTTTTTTTTTTTCTTCTTTTGTGCAGTATATATAAGGAATTAAGTCAAGAGTGAGATGTTTAACATTAGGAGGGTGTGGTGTCATTAAATATGCTTAGTAAAGAATTGAATAAGTGAAAGGCGTTGGTATAGTATAAGACAACTTTTTTATTAGCATATTTTTCAATCATTTATACTACAAATGAAATGAAATGAAATGAAATGTATTGGAGTTGTAGTTGTTTGTAATTAATATTTAAATGTACTTGAATAATACTTCAGATAAGTAAGTTGCAATAGGTAGGTTTAAAGTAGAAATAACTGTTAGTGAAGTAAAAATGACTGCTTATGCAGTACAAATGACCGTTTTTAAATAATGACTATTTCTAAATGACTGTTTTTTAAGAACTAATGTACAATTTATTCAGCGAATTTTATGATTTTAAAAGAACATCTCCTGTAATGAAAATACTTTCAAATAATTTGTTAAACATTTTGTTATATTATGGCATTATATTGACATGCATTTGAAGGTTACACAAACTATAACCAACAAAATTCTTGAACAACTCTTTAAAAGGAAAAGACAGCGTTTTAGATAAGATTGCTTGTAGTAAAAGTTTTATGTGTAATGTTGCTTTACCCCAACCATTTATGTATAATATATTATATATGTATAACATATATCCTGCAATGTGCATGTGTTTAATCATCTTCAGAGAAAGGTTGTGTTGTAAGTTTCTATTCTCAAGTTTACCATTTTAGTGCAACTTTGTTCGAATCTTCAAACAAACCCAAGGAACTTTTTATATGTACATTATTACAAATTGGTGGCTCTTAATCTTTTGCTCGTTTTTCTTTTTCTTTTGCTTTTTCTGCTTTTAAATACACGCTTGATTATATAGTTTATAGTGAGTATTACTTATGTAGTATAAAATATGTATAAAGTTTTTTACACGTGAGTACCAAACTTGTTTAAAGTTCAATCAATCTTTAGAGTGCACATTAAAACAATAGCAACAGTATACGTTGTTATCGTTGCTTGAAAATTCATAGCATTGATCAGTGATTGGCAATCTGTGCTTTTTTCTTTACTGAATAAATGGCTTGGCATGGCATCATCATTTACGAATCCAGTTCTTTCGGTCCTTTAATGGCAAAATTCTTCTTTAAATAAAACTTTTGATTTTCCCCTAAAAATATACTCCAACATATTTGAAGTTGATTTCTGTTTTTGATCACATCACTAGCTTAAATCTTTCCATTCTAACAATCTAATTATGTTTGTACTCGCTTGTACTCTGTATTCAGTCAAATCACATTTCTTCTCTCTATTCAACTAATTACTCTATCGTCCAAAAAAAAAAAAGGAAAAAGGAGAACGTCATTACAGTTTATTGGTACAAAGTAGAGGTAAATAAGTGATGCTTTGCCCATTTCCCTCTTTTTGTTTTTCGGTGGAATATACTGACGGTCAATTTTCATAATAAGTGAGTACTCTTCAGTTTGTTAGTTAGTTTGGTTTTTTTTATTTTTTGAATAAAAAACGTTTCCATTCTTCTGCTACATGGTGATTCATTTTGTTGAAGTTTTTTTATTTTATTTTATATTCTCTTTTTACAGCGAGGACGGGTTTTTTTCTATATGAAGCTATGTGCTGTGAATAATCCTGGAAACCATTGCCATAATCATCACCTGGCCACACCCAGAGACAGGGAAAGAGAGCGAGCGAGTGAGCTAAGCCAGGTAAAGAAATTGGCTGAGGGTTATGATGAAATTATAATACGGATACAGTAAAAAAAGAGAACAATAAAGACACATAAATTTCCATTTTGCTTTTTTTCCTTTTTTTTTGTATTCGTGAACCGCAAAAATGTGAAAACGTGCCATTCGTTGTTGTTGGTAAAAAGTAAAAGTAGACACGAGTATACCCAAAAAAAGAAGGATAATAACAAAAACTATACAAAAGTAGCCCAGCCAGCATGAAAAATGTACAAGGGCTGCAAAAAGGAAAGATTAGTTGCTGTTGAAATATTTCTGGCAAATGTGTATTCATATAAAGCCAAGTACTTATTAATATATGTGCCACACCTAACATAACGACTCTTGAAAGCTCAGCCAACAGGAAGGGAATGACTATCAAAAACTAGAAACGTATAGAATACATAAAAAAATACATTGCTTACAAGTCATTAGATGTGATTGGAGCAGATCGGGGAATGAGTGCACAAGTGTTGGTTTAGATCTTTAGGGTGTTAGCCAAAATGTATTAATTATACCCTCCACATAAAATGGGGGGTACACGAAGTTTGTTCTTCCGTTTGCAACACCCAGAAGGAAGCATCAGAGACCCTACAAAGTACCTTGCTACCAATTAGAATGAGGCGGCGAGATATATCACAGTAGACGACTTTAATTTAAACAAAGCTAATCTAACCTGTTTTAAACTTACTCTAACCTAATGGAATGGGTTTTTCAATAACTTAAAAATTAACTCCAGAACTGATCATTTGAAACGCTGAAGGTTATGTTAGGTCTTTAATGAAAAACTCTTTTATCAAAAATGTCAAAATATTTCTCAATTTTATTTAAAACTCGCTTATTATCGGAGGCTCTATTATAGTACAGTTAAGTTGCAAAAAGACTTTGGTAACGTCGTTAAATACAGAGTATCCATAAATTTATTGACAAACCTTAAAAGTACTTGTTTACTACTGTGTTTTGGTTTTAATAGATTTTTTAAATAATCTTTTTATCACATATGCTCCAGCGTATTTCATAGTCTTGTAAAACAAATAAAAAATTAAAAGTAAGAAACCTATAACATCGATGTTAAGGCTCTGTATGGTATTCATGTGAACCAATGGACTTTGCATATGTGAGGCGCCATGATGCCTTAACACATAATCGGTCCAATATGCTACACTTTGACGAGCTGTATAAGGTCTGTCACGATACAAACGTGAAAACTTTTGTACTCGAGTTTTATACTCGGGATTGTACAATATCTCTTCGATTGCATTTCTAAAAATCTCCTCAGTTAACGACAGACGATCAACTTGTTGGCCGTAGCCTGATTGTACCATTTTGGCTGAGTTACTATGCTGATCGGCTAGAAATGGAATAGCAACCATTGGTACACCATGATATTGAGCTTCAGCAACGCCACCTCTACCACCATGTGTAACAAATAGTTTCATGTTGGGGTGAGCTAATAGATCATCTTGAGGTAACCACTTTTTATATACAATATTAGGGGCCTGTATGGGTGTATTGTCCAAATCATCCCACTTACAAATAACTGTCTGTTTCAGCTCTGAGAAAACTTTAAATATAACTCGAATTATTTCCGGCTTGATTGCAGAACTTTTCAAATTGGAACCCAAGCAGAAAAGTATGACACCATGTTCTTTATTACCATTTAAAATTGTAGCTAAATCCTAATATATTATAATAATCAGTAGATATGAATCCGTTCCAATTAAATATTAATCGACTTACTTGTGGTAGAGGATTTGCTTTCTCTTTGATTTGTATGCCGCCAACTTCTACCACGGCTGGTACATTTGGGCGAATAGGTCCTTCGCTGAAGTGACCATTGCAAAATATTAAAGAGACATTCTTTTTCATATCAGCATAGGTGGGGAATGCATGATTGGAAGGGAATAATTCGCTGCAATATTAAAAAAAGAAAAATTATCATTTGCTGAGAAAACTTACATGAACATACTTGTAAATGCTTAACATACGCCATTCCAACAACTCTTCGATTACACTAAACACTGAACTGAACAATAAATTTTTCACTCGTGTAAAAAAATTCATTCGTTCTCCCGGTCTTATTATTATATTATAATCAGGCACATAAGCAACTTCCTTGGGATTACCTATATAAGTATTAGCCATCCAGACAGGAGCATTCATCCAACTGATAATTAAAGGTACTTGAAATTTCGCTGCTACACCAAAACCAAAACTATTCAGAAAATATCCCCATATTACTAAATCGAATTTCTCATTGGGATCATCATACAGACAAGTGAAGCGCTCGTCTTTCAATATATCCGCTTGCATATCAAACATTACACTTAAGGAACCGAAAAAATTCATCATAGTGCTGAGCATGCTGTTCTTTTTTGTTGTAATCTGTTGCATTTCTTCTTCAAGGATTTTCATATATTTTTCATTGGGTGGTATTATAATTTTCCGTATACTCTCGTGATTGACTTTAGGTTCTTGACTAACCACAACTGTTACATTATGACCATTCTCAGCCAACACTTTAGCCACCGACATGTGCACAATAATGTGAGAGGGACTCGGTGTAAGAAACACTCCCAATATATTGGCGCCTTTTACAGATGGCGGCATTTGGCATAGCAGAACGCTAATTAATGATATACCCAAGATTGAAATTTCTTTCGAGTGCATGGCGTTGTTGCAATGAAATGTAAAACTAAATAAGAGTTTGCATTCACTGGTATATATCACTTAATTGTACGTATTAATAAATATGTGAAGAGTTCCGGAATTCAGCGCTATCTTATCTAAAGCTCATTCAATTAATAATGCGTACAGTACTGATCGTTTATAATCGTACCTGATGTAAGTACTTTCATTACCTTAATAATCATTTGTAAAATACAGGCTCTTGCAAAAGTTATAGTCTAGCATACCGGTAGACAACCTTTAATTTCAATCAAAGCCAAAGTTTGACTTGTATAAAATGGACCCTGCTGAACCTGATAAAAACTTAATAAGTCTGAGTCAATCTAGATGTAATCAATAAATCGCGGGACCGTTTGTTGTTGTAACTCTAGCGGTTGTAAATTTTTCAGATATTGAGCTGAAATCTTTCATCAACTATTTCTATTTTCTGTTTAGGTAGGTTTTTATTTAGATTGTTTAAGTGCCAAGCTCACAATAGACAAAAATTAGGCTATGAAGTTCAAATTTAATATCTTAACCAACCAGTAATTTGCCAAAAAAGGCCGGGGTCGACTAATAGACAGGCCCACCAGTTATGAAAAAATTATTTACTATAGAATCTACGTTAACTTTATACAACTATAGAGGGTGCAATTGTGTACATGCCACGCCCACTTTTTGTATGTAGAGAAAAATCTAAGTCTAATTAATTAAATCTAATTAAAAATTTTATTAAGACCTCGATTACAATCTTTAAACATTATTGCCGGTAATAAATTATAAAGATTTGCTAACATTTTTATCTTTTAAGTATTATTATCTTTTAAGTATTATAATTACAAAATCAAATTAATATTCTACTCATAGATAACTATAATTCCTGATGATTTATATTCCTAATTGAAATGCAAGTTATATACTCTAGCACTCATGTTAACAATTTTTAGGGCGAGAACGCATAATTTTCGAATAAAAAAAGAAAGGAAACAAGTAAAAAAAACTAAATTTGGCTTAAGCCAAATCTTAAATACCTTATAAACAATGGGCGTGGAAGATACATGTTTACGCCCTTTAATAATGTATGTAGCTTGTAAGTTGTAAAGGGTTTTCGTAAATTTTGGGCGCATCTGTCATTCGAAGACGCCTATCCTCTTTAAGTTAATAATTAAATGTACAAAAGTTGGACTCAATCGGACCATTTTTAGAGCTTTTTTTTGTATAGTATAACATGTTTTATGAAATAGATGCATTATGTGACAATAGTACGGAAAATGAAAACCAAGTGGGGTAGAGTATTAAATTGTCGACCCAGATCATCTATAACCAGTTCACTTGTTTTAAATTTGAGGAGCAAACTGTTCCAATACATCATTAAAGAACAATATCATCAATAACGTGCCTGTTAACGTTAACGAAATTGCATAAATAATGAAAGGAAGAAGTTTCTGCAAAAAAATATATATCTGAGAGAATATGTTGACGATTCGTTTTTCTTTTTTATGTACCAAACGCACATACAAACCATTGTATCAACTTAAAGCTTAAGTATCGCTGTGACCACAGTTATTGATGAAGTGATTGACTTATTGAAGAGACACAATCATTCTGTTGCCATTTATGTACGCATCATAATAATGTTGTTAACTGGTCACGGTTATACGGCTCACTCATATAGTGGCATCTGTCACATACAACTATACGTTCAATTAACAGAAAAGGTTTTATATGTTTGTTGGTGGCGTATCATTTAAATTATAATTGCACGTTTTTCAGTTTGATCCTGAAGTTTTTACAATAAATTTAAGATCATTAAGAAAGAATATTATGCTGAAAAGGAAACATGTCTAAGAAGAAAGAGATTTTGCCGAAATCTTGAATATATACCGTTACTGAACCTCCATATCTGTGGCCTTGGGAGGTACCTCATTATGTCCTTATGTAAGTACGTGGTTTTTCGACTTGCAATTTCGTAGGTAAATTTTTGTGTTAGATTTTGTGTTGAATGGCACTTAACCGATTTCACGTAATTTAACAAATTTCAATTTTTGCAGTCAATACTGCAATCGCAAGAGTGCCAAATAAACCTAGAAACTCGGTCGATAAAAGTTTCTGACATCCCAAAAATAATGTATCTATAAAGTTGAAATTTATTATACATATACATATTATAGCCTGGTCCCTATCGATTTGTTAAAAATAGGCGTGACCAGAAATTTTTATTTGGCGCAGAATTCGAATTCGTTAGTAAATAAAATAATCCATAAACTATAGGGGGCATTATTAGGTACATGCCACGCCCACATCATTTGTTAAGAGTATTTAAGATTTGGCCCAAGTCAAATTTATAGTTTTTTTAATTTCTTCAGTATGCAAATGTTTTGTAAAAATTATGCACCAGCAAAGGAAAAAAGTAAATAAATTAACGAATGTGTAGCAGAGTGTAATAACTTGACTTGGTTTAATTTATAATATATGTAGTTTTTTAAAGCGCATATTTTCCACATATACATATATATATATATATTGTATATTATATGTAGTGCAAAACGTTTTCATTTGCATTTAGTAGCGAATAGTTTTCCTTTCGCCATCATCACATAACTCGGCAGCATGTTTATAACATAACATATTTACTAGGTAAGAAGTTTTGCATACCATGACATGGTATCTGCACACAGCCACACATGACGGTTATTTGGCTTGTGTGTATGAGTGTGTATGTATAAATGTGTTGAGAGTGTTTTTTATGTATGATTTGAATTTTTAATTAGAATTTTGTTGTTGTTGTTGTTGTTTACACAACTTCTTTTTCACATGACGCTTTAGCTTAGCATAGTTTTGTGCGTGTTGTCTGTATGAATTTTTGTTGTGCTCTAGTTTTTTATTATATATAATATACATAATACTATATTTGTTGTTTTTGTTTTTATGATATGGGGATATACTAAGTTTGTCATTCCATTTGCTATACGCAGAAAGAGGTATCAGAGCCCCTACAATGTATCGATTTAGATATGAATGTCCGTTCGTGCGGGAGTGTCTATTATTGGCACTCATGCGGTTGTCATATATAACATTCTGCACGCAGATCGCTACTTTACTTGGACAAAATGAATACGAAGGGCCACGCCCACATTCGATAATAATCTATTTATCCATCACAATAATTGACCTATGAAGTTAAACTTGGTACACATTTATATTATAATTAACCTATGTATCAAAAATATTCAAAATGAATGAAGGATCACGCCCACAATCGACCAAAATCTCTATATCTATCACAACACTTGAGCTATAAAATTGAAGAACGTATAAATATTTATAATTACCCTACACCTCGATGTGCTAAAAATGGGCATGGTCGGAAAACAGACACGCCCAAAATTTACAAAAAACCAAGCTCAACATAAAAGGCCACTCGCAAGTTGATACGTAATACCGACACTTTTAAAGGACATAATTAGGTAACTGCCACGCCCATCGTATGTAGATACGATGAGGGTATTTAAGATTTGTCCTAAGCGAAATTTTGGTTTTTACTTCTCTTTGTTTCTAATAAATTAAATAACACATAATACCTACAAAATAAACATTAAAGTGTGAAAAATTTCAGTAATTTGAAAAGAATTATTTTTCATTTCCGGAAAAATGTTGATTTATTATCGAAAAAGTGAAAATTTTCCATTTACCTGAACATACAAAATGTTGATAACAACAAATTTCAATTTTGTAATGATGTGTAATTTGCTCCACTATCTAGTCCTGTACGAATCCGAACAATATGTTATTTGTGCGACATTGTAATGTAAATGTAAAAAACCACAAAATATTTCGCATCATTATACGGCTGCGGCTGCAGCATCCACTATTGCTATTGTCAACCACTGCAGCAAACAAATTTGATTTAAAGTCCGTCTCTCCTAATGTCTATCGGATGATATATTCAATGGTATTTTAACATTACAACAACAATAACAACAACCAAGATAAATTCAACCACAATTTACAAATTACCCATGCGTAGAGACTGATGAGTAGAGAGAAAGACGGGGAGAGAGTAGGTGACTTGAATATAATGATGTTGCTTTATATGAAATTAAATTAAACTAGAAATTATAGATAACGCAGAACACAAATTGAATGTATTTGTTGTACAGAAACTAAAATTGAAACAATTTATATATTTTGGTAGTACATCGTATATGTAAATTGTATAAGCGTGCAGGTATAATGTACAATAAAAAAAAACGTTTAGAGATGATTCTATAGGAAACATGATGAGAGAGTATTGTTACATCGCGCTAAATATGTCTATACCTGAGACCTCAAAATATACGTGAACGATATATCCTTGTTTAAGATCTTAGTACCATTATTTACTGATTACACACTGTATAGGAGAGAATTTAAGACTTGGTCGAAAAGAAAATTTAGTTTTTTACTTGTTTTTAAATATTTTTAATATAAAATGGGCGAAATCGAACAAGTTCCACGCCCACAATCGACAAAAATATATTTATCTGCAACAAAAATTGAGCTATGAATTTGAAATTTAATACAAAAAACCGTACTTCACGTAAAACTGGACTTGTAAACTGATACGTAATACATGCACTATTAGGGGGCGTAATCATATACCAGCCACCCCCACTTTTATAGATGTGAAGGGTATTTAAGATTTGTCCTAAGCCAAATTTAGTTTTCTTCCTTGTTTGTTTTTTTAAAGATTGACTTAGGAGAGTCCCCAGCATCTTATACAAAGTAGGTATCGGACCCGCAACTTTCCGCGTTAGAGCTAAGTGTTATATGTCTTGCCTATAATTAGGATGTCCAAAAAATGAGCGTTTTCGAATAAAAGACTCACCCACAAATATAACGTAACTGCCGCGCCCACTTTTTGTATAGAATTGGCTCAAGTCTTATTGAGTTTTGTTTCTAATCGTTTTTATTTGTTATTTACAATAAAATTGTAATTTTTCACGCTTTCGTTTTTAATTGCTATTAATAGCGTGTAATATAATACACGGTACGCTATGCATACTAAGTTATATGCAAATATATGCTTTGCTTTGGCACGTTCATCATAACTTGGGGGAATACAATATAAAAACCATTGAAACGTACATGTAAGTAAGTGTGCAGCTTGAACAATTGTCATCATAAACATCTTTATTGTGACTATTTAGCATACGCTTGATAAATAATTTATTAGCTTTATGAAAAAATTCAAGTAAACAGAAACAGAACAGTTGCACTAAGTATGGGTTAAGCCAACTCTTTGGATACCCCAAAACATTTTGAGATAATAAGATAAAATTTACGATATATTCTAAGTTTTAAGAAGTTTTTAAATTATGGACGTTGTTTGAACTGTAACTTTTAGGTGAAATCACTTGAACTCCTCTTTGTTTTTAAAAACGATGAATATTAAAAAATCGAATACAATAAATATACTCCTATTTATACTTTGTAATGGGAGTGGCATGACGATTCATGGTCTATCTAAATCTTATATAATTTATAAGTAATATTAAACTAACATTGAAACCTTTAAAAAAATAGAGTAGTTATCAATTGTTTTTTACAACCGAATGATTTGTTAAAATAAACGCACAGATGTCTTTAAATCGATGGAGAATTCGCTACTATATAGAGAATATATACATTGATAAGTCCTGGAAGTAATATACGACAAACTTAGGGCCGTCTCTCGAAGGTTATAAAAACAAATGGAGTTATAGAGAGACAATGAGATCCTAATTATATTTTTTACTTTGTTCTACTTTTTAGCTTCTCGTCTGTCCCTAAAACCATCACTCACTGTTTACTTATAACAATTAATGCTTAAAATGACATACAAAGTACATACATAGTGACACACATAGTGACATACATAGTGACATACATAGTTTTCTGTTGCGATGTTTACTTAGCAAGACAACCATCAGTCAGCCAGTCCATGTTAGTCATAATGAGTTTGAATTAATTAAGCTTATCGTTGCAGCTTAATCAAATACAGTTTTTGCGGTTGAGCGTGTATGAGATTTTTCTTATGTCGCGCCTTTGTCTTGCATACATTTCACACCCATTTTGATTTAAAGTGAAGTGTGCCACACCATCCAGGGTAAAAAGAAGTGTTCCTCTTTTTGAATATGTAAACATACCGCAAGCATGATTATGAATTTGAAATGAAAGCGTGGAAAAACAAAAGGAAAAACTTAAATTTTGCAAACGATATTTATCGGGTTGGTGTAAGAAATAAGAAAGTGTGCTAAATACCATATATGTATATATATATATATATATATATATATATATAATGACAAATATGTTATAAAAGGAAACCAAACAAACTTGTTCTTTAGTATTCGCAGACATCTTGTCTAACATCCATTAGTATCCACAGATAACGTTATAACCAAGAGTTTCATTAAACTTTTCAATACTTTTAATTAAAACTGTTCTACTGCTTCTTTGCCTTCTGTAATGCAAGCCAACTACATTACTTTGTGATGTTATAATGATAAGTTTTCTCGCTGTTTCAATCTGTCTTTTGCTTTTCTTTATATCCTGCCCCACTTATGGCCAACGGTACATTAAGTTTGTTCGAATGTTTTTATCTCTTAAACGGCATATGCTACATCCACTGTCAATTATGTATTAAAAATAGTTAATTTGCCTATTTATAAGTGGTCCAAATCTAGATCCGATCTGACCATTTTTAGAACCCCTGCCTGAAATTGCAATTCTTAATATTTCTCAACAAAATTTGGTAAACAATAGTGAATTACTTAATTGGACCATTTTTAGAACCCCTCTCAATATAATGACAACACCTCGCGTTACAACTAAATTAATTGCAGCGTAATTTGTAATGTAGGGTATTAAATGGTCGCGCTTGTGCGATTATAACATTTTCCCTTTTTTTGTTTTTCTTTGGGACAATTTAAAAAGTGTCACGTTTTAATAATATCGACATAATACATTTACAATATTGATGATGAAACTGTACTTGGTCACTCCTTTTTCTTTTCACAGGAGTGGTTCGGTTCAATTTCATATTCTGTCATTGTTAAGTGTAATGATTTTAATTAAGCTTGACAAATGTCAGGCGGCGGTTTATTGGTATCAAATGTAAGATTGACAGTTACAGTCGAGTTTAAATTATTATTATTTTTCCTTTTTTTTTAAGTGGCAACAAAAAAGCAAATAGTTAATATATGAAATAATAAATTTGGCTAAAAATATATCTTAAATACACTTCACACATATATTTTTAAAATGTAGAAGTGGCAGGGATTTAATCATGCTTCTTAACAAAAAATGTTAAAGAATCTTTTATAAAAATATTAGGGGACCATGCCTATCGATGTATGCTCTAAATATAAGTGTAAATACTAATTTCATTTTGTTAATTTCTTTGGTAGCTGGTAGATAGATTTTTGTGTATTTTGGGCGTGACCCTTCACCAATTTTTGCCCTATTTAAGTAGTGATCTTACAATATGTCTAGAAAAACGCTAAATAAGGTTTTTTTTGTGTGATGTAACCGCTCCCATTTTTATCATCTCGATGGATACTCTAACGTATGTATACCAAATTGTATTTCTATAAGTAAATTTTGATGGTCGTTCGATCGTTTTTTGTTGATAGTGGGTGTGGCACTTGATTGATTATATGCAAATTCTAGAGTTTTAATTTAGATTTTGATACTAATCAAGAATTTATAAACTTTGTTGAGGCCTTCTTCTAGGTATTGCCAACGGAATGACAAACTTAGTATGCGCGCTAAAAAATGGGGTGGAGGAAAATAATTAAACTTGTGTGAATGTGGAAAAAAAGTCGTTCAAACCTTACTATTTATACAATAAGAGTGACGTAGGAAACGTAGGAAAGTTTTCATACATATAGAGAATGAACAAAATAATATGAAGTTTTCGTTAAGTTAACGTTTACGTACAAAGTCTTGTAGGTTATATTTCAGTGTATTACACGCTGTGTTTTGCGATGGTTAAAACAATCGACCGGTGAAATGTGTGATCTCTCAGACTTCGAAAGAAGAGGATTGTGGCCGAAACTTAAAGTAATCTGACAGAGACCGACGAACATTAAAAAGACTTTTGGTCAGACAACATAAAACTACCGCGGTAAAAGTGACAGCAGAACTCACTTGATTAATACTGTTTCGGCAAAAAGAGTACGGCGGGAGCTCCACAAAGCTAATATTCATGTAAGGGCAGCAGTTTCGAAACCCTTTATGTCAGATGTTCATATTATTTTGTCGAGCCTCTGTATTCAAATTCTCAATTAAATTCTTTTGAACTGAAATTTTGGATTTAAATTATTGGACGTACTAACATATTATTATTATTTTTTTTGTATAAATAATTTTTCTTTTTTGTTATCAATAAAACGCAATATTTCCTCATTTTTCTTAGTTTTTTTTTCGCCATCTATTTTTTAAAATTTTTTTGTAAAATTATTACAAATTATTTATCCCGCTAAACTTTAACTGCACTTGAATCGTTTTGACCTTTCACCCATAAAACAATATATCAAATATTGATAATAAATAATAATAGTACAATAGCAATACAATAGAAAATTTCCACCCTGGAGGTGATGATGGTCTTCTTCGATATATACACTTGAAACTATGTACACTAATGCTGGATACAAATGCAGCGTAGTGAAAAGAAAAAAAAATTAATAACCATCTTGACAGAGAATGAATGTTTACTCCATAGATTAAATGGTAGATAGGTAAAAGAAGAATATGAGCATACAAACAAACAACAATACATACACATACCTATATGTCTGTCCATACATTGAAGAAATGTAAGCAAACGTTAAATGTGTTGAAATAACATTTCTGCATAATATATAAACATTAGCGTTGGGTTGTGTCTGTGTACAAGAGTATTGTGAGAACTAAGATGAATGTGAGATATATAGAGATTTTCCATACCACACCTGGTTAAGCTAAATTCCGAAGAATTTCTAATAAATTTTAGTGCAAAAGGCGAAGTTTTGCTAGAAGAAGAAGATAAAGACGGACGACCAAATATTGCAAAAGTTTTACATACGGATAAAACACACAAACACACAAACACACACACACACATGTCATCATCATTAGTAAGTGTACAAAGTCAAAGTGGGAAATATCAATTCAGTGGGGAGTATACGATGCTGAGCAATACGTGTAAAGACCGTAGAATAAGGATAAAGGAGTTATTGGTGCTGTGGGAACAAAACTAAAGCAAGATTAAACTAAATTTGACACAAGGCAAATCTTAAATACTCTCTATAGCTATATATATAAAAAATGATCGTATCAGGTACATGGTAACGCCCTCCACTAGTGCGTATATATTATGTATTTACTTGCAAGTCCAGTTTTATAAAGTTTTTTTGTAAATAGTGGGCGCACCAGTTATCCGAACACGCCCACTTTTGGCATATGGACGTTTGGGCTAATTATAAATATATATATCAAATTTTCTACTTTAGACGCTGATTAAGAATATGTTTACTTTGTCTCTGATGCCTCCTTCTGAGTATTGCAATAACCGGAGAGTATAGCTACTGCGGTATAAGTAGAAGTTATATCCATAAGGGTCGGTGATAACATTACTTGTAATGTTTTTTGATTTAATTATAATTTTTATATAAAAACCTATCATGTATGCTCTCCACATTATCACGCACAAAAGTTTTCATTTTTTTATTTATTACATATCAAGTATGTGTTCCAATATGTTTTAGAAAAGTTATAGTTTTTCCATAACTACCACATAACTTTTATTATGAACTCACTGATTGTTGACTTTCTTGTTGGATATTGAAAAAAGTTCCTTTATTATGTTAGAAATAAATCATTTTACTGATAAGTTGACTTGGGCCAAATTTTAAATACCCTTTACGTCTATGTATATATTGTGGGCGTGGTAAGTTTTTTTATACATTGTGGTAGGGTTTGTTATATGACCCCGCCCATTTTTATGGGCATGTGTGATGAATGGGCTAATTATAAATGTGTGTATTAAATTTCAATTATATGGTATAATTTTTGTGGCTTATGAAAAGATTGTGGGCGTGTCACTTGACCCAATTTTATTCAATTTAAACAGTAATACCAAATTTAATTATTATAGATACATTTTTCTAGCCGTTAGATAGATATTTTTGGATTGTGGGCGTGGCACTTGACCGATTTTGCGTAACTTAAACAGCAACTTGAATATAGAAAGAAAAAATGATTGTGCAGAATTTCAGTCCAAGTTTAAGAAACGAAAGAGTTTTAAAAGAAATGAACGTACGGACGGATTCGATTAGATTCATTTAAATTTTAAAGAATATATATATTAAATGACATCTTCTTCTAGAATACCATTTGAAAATGGAGTAGTCAACAAAATATTTTATTTGTAGAGTTTGAAAACAGATATTTTTCATAAAAAAAGGAAAATCATCGTACTTGAAAAGTTTTAACTCAACTATATAATATAGTCCAATTGACTCTGTAGTAAGTTATATGTAAATTTGATGTGAGAGTAAAAGTTTCATTTATTATTAATATACAACAACACATATATTAAAAAAATATTAAAATTGATATCCGACATAGTTAGATTGCCTTTTCCTTTTATCCATTTTATTGTTAAGAATGCAAAAAAAGTTTGTTAAAACTTAGCCTTCAGAGCTGCTGTAAAAGATATAAATATTCTAAATCCTATATAATTTAAATCAGCATATAAATCGATGTACCAGAGCCATGTGTGTCCGTCAGTCCTTTTATAATCGGAACTCTTGTGCTAATAAAAATTAAGATATTGAGCCCAAATTTGTTAAATTAAAATTATATGAAATGTATCTAAAAAAGGGGCTATGAGGGAAAACAGAAACGCCCATAATTGAAAAAGTTTTTAAAACCGCATAATTCTTCCATTAGAACACATGTTTTATAAATCTTAAAAGAGAGCGTAAGTATATATGCCACACCTAAAATTTTCATTTAAATTTGTAGGGTAACCTAGTACTGGCCTAAACCTAAAGCTTTTTTTATTTATTATTATTTTTTTATACGCATACCTTTTGATATTAATTTGATCCCAATTGTTTTTACCTTTTGTTGTTTTAATTAATGTATTACATATGTGCACACCACCTCATTAACCTGTATTAAATAATGCTTAATGATGAGATGGTAAATTTTTAAATTGTGTAAGCTTGTATAATATACATTTATTTTGTATTCCGGATGTAAATTATGGTAAAGAACCCGACAAATGGGATAAGTGATGAGTAAACATATAACACCATTAATCCAACCACAGAATGCGTGTGAAAATTAATATATCTTGGAGAGTTATTTATAAATAACGAACAATTTGCATTTGCACTTGAATAAATAACTATTTTTGCTTGTTGTTATTGAAATATTAACAGGAGGTTGTGGCAGAAGTTGACATTCATATGCGACCAACTTAATGAGTTTCAAAAGGGGAAAATACAGAAACTCAATGTACTAAAAGTGGGCGTGGTTAAATAATACCCTGTACGTTGTTGGCATTCTCACGGGAGTAAATTTTGAGAAATTGATCTGAAATTTTATACAAGCATTTTTAGTTTTTGCACGCAGGTCGCTATTTGAAATGGGCAAAATCGGTCAAGAGCCACGCCCAAAATCTAATCTATCTAAAATCTATTTATCTGCCACAAAAATTGAGCTATAAACTTGAAATTTGGTATGTACATCTACAAATATTGTCTTCGTCGATATGCCAAGAATGGGCGTGCTTTGATTACATACACGCCCACAATTAGTAAAAATCTTCATATCTGTCACAAAAGTTGACCTAGGGACTTGAAATTTGGTATGCATATACATAGTTATCCCATCCACTAATGTGCTAAAAATGGGCGTGGTCGGATAGCAGACACACCCACATCGGTCAAGCGATATAGCCACAGTACAACAATAAATCATAATTTTTTCAAGACTTTGTGCAGTTTCTTACCTACACATAAAACAGAATGAACTTCTTTTATATTAGAGGTAATGTAGGCAAATTAACACCCTTCAGTTGTGAACAATTTCTTACCTTGAGTTTATTTTGAATAAAAAACAACAATTTTAATTTATTATTACTACACATTAAATTATTATTTTTATTTATTTTTCTTTGCTGTTTGTATGGAGAAAATAATTTAATTTAAGAAGAGAAAATACTTTGTTATAAAATAAAATAAAAAACTAAATATTACAATTAGACGTTTTTTAGTTGCTTAAAAGCTAAAAAAATTATATATTACAGAAAATAATAGAAATAAAATTTATTACATTATTATTTATGTATATGATACAATTTTTCGTTTAAAAATCACTCATATGTAAAATTAATAAAAATTAAAATATCACATTAATTATATATTATGAAAAAATTTATTATTAATGAATAATGTTGTTTTTGTCGGAATATTTTTTTTAATAATCAAGAGATTTTTTTCGTTCCTTTTTATATATATTTATTATATACAGGGAATGGACAAATTAATACGAATACCTGATATGGTTTAGCAATTTCAGTCTTTCCATGAACGTTAGCTTTGTGGAGCTTTCGCCGTACACTGTTACTCAAGTGAGTGTTGAGTTCTGCTGTCATTGTTACCACGGTAGTTTAAGTTGTCTTTTTAATGTTCGTCGGTCTCTGTCAGATTCATTTCGAAGTCTGAGAGATCACATACTTCTTCGGTCGCTTGTTTCAACCTTCGCAGAACAAAGCGGAAATATAACCTACAAGACTTGGTACGTAAACGATGCAATATACACGCGTCGCTTTATTTACACAGAAGCAGTGTTGCCAACATGCAACAAGATGTAGTACACATAAACGATGGTATTCATATTATTTTGTTCATCCCCTCTATTTTATACTTATAATATAAATTAGTAACATAGATAAGTAAAAAAAAAAGCTGGGCTTAGGCAAAATTTTGAAACTCTTTACATGTACGCCACTAAAGTACATAGGTGAGAATTATGTAAATTGTGGGCGTGGCTGGCAATCGATTTGGCTCTTTTTTAAATAGAAATCTAGTGACATTGACGAATAATGTCTGTACATAACTTTAACATAATAGTTCTATGTTTAGTGCTGGGAGAATGCCATTTAATAGAGGGGTACTTCGGACATATAATAATATTACTGTAAAAAGGGCTAAGCAGGAGACAGATAGAGGGTTGAAGAGGCAAGCGTAGCAGCTAAATTGCAAAAATTTATTAATATAAATTATAAACAATGTTACTCATCCATCTGTTCTGTGGTGTAGGTATTTTTTTAATACTTTTCGTTTAAAATATGAAAAAAATAATGTCTAAAACACATAAAATAGATACTAATTTAATTTTGAAATTTATTTAAAATCAAATAAATATAATATTATATATTATTGTTGTTACTTTATATTTTTGTCATCATTTGAGATCCTTAACCATAAAATTTCGTTTCCAAATAATCAATTTATGCTTAATTTGAATTTGAAGAAAAAAGTCACTTAATAAATAAATGAGATGATAGTTATCGATTTCGATAACTATCTAAAATATTCACCATCCTACACATAATCATTTGTTTTCTTGATATTTGAAGTCATGCGATTAAAATTATCATCAAAATGCGAGACGGGGCGATAAGATCTTTGTTTTGCCCTTAAGTGGATATTCCAAGCGGCCAAGATAACCACCATAATAGAGAGAACAGCAATAATTGTGTAGAGTAAATCATTATGTTGATTGTAACGCATCAATTCTACTACTTGTGGATACAGTTCATGCGTTTTAGACATATCTGCCACATTAGCATCGGTAGTGATCTCAGTAATTTTTCGATCATTATTATTATTATCATGATCTAATGTGGTTGGAACGAAAGCTGAAGATTTTTCCCATTCTATACTGGGTATAAAATCATTATGTTCGTTACTAATTGTTGGTACAGCATCGATGGGTGCACTACTTTCATCTTCATCATAGTGATTACCAGATTCGGAATCTTCATCTTCTTCGTAGGTCTCTTCATCATCATTACCATCATTATCCTCATAGGTCTCTCGGCTATTGGGTAGAGGTCTACCTTCTGGCCAGCATATTGGACAACAGCGACCATTTTGTAAGACCTGCCGATTAGCTGGACAGCCAGCGTTACGACAAAACGTTATCACACACTTGGGCTCACCATTTACACATTCACACTCCAAGCAGCCATCCTTCCAGGTATCACCATGTTCGAAGAATTTATTTAAACTTTTCGAATGACAAATGCCAGATTTTTTATTAAGATCTTCATCGCAACTCTGATGACATAACCGTTGACCTGCATAACATTTACAACGCTGACAATTAGTTAACCAATGAATATCATCCGTATTGTACAATTCCGTACAATTCGGCTCCTGTTGGCATTCATATTTGCCGCAACAATGACCCGGTACATCCATTGATTCGGGAACAATTTCTACAACGACTTGATCTGTTTTGTTACAATCTGGTATATAGCAGGTTTTACAGATACATTTTTTAGCCAAACAACATGGAACATATAATTCATCATTCTTGGATATGGTGACATTTCTATTAGACGCTATTGTTTCAGTGGTGAGGTCGAATTCTCGAACTTCACTGTCCTGGGGACAGGTGATCTCATGTAACGGGGGACATTTCACTGCATCACATAGATGTGGTATTGTATCAACTGGAAAAAGAGAAAAAAAAATTTTTTTTAAAAGAGGATCAATTTTTTTTATACCCTCCACAGAATATGAGGGTATAATGGACTATATTAGTATCAATCAATTAATATCAATGAACTATATTAGTGAGTCAATCTAGACATATCCGTTCAGGTGTCTGTCTATTTTTGGTTCTCTCGCGGTTGTAAATTTTGAGATATGGACCTGTTATGCAGACATTTATAGTTTCCGTGCGTAGGTCCCTATTAAATTGGGCAAATCGAAAGCCCCATGCACAATCGACAGAAGAATTTCAATCAGCCGCTGAAACATGAAGTTGAAATTCGGTACTAACATTTAAATTGAGCTTTTCCAATGGGTGTGGTCAAGTAATATACACGCCCACAATTTACAAAAAATTCTTTTTTTTATAGATTCCGATACCAAAGTTATTACGTATTACATACACTATTAAAGAGCTTAATTAGATACCTTCCACGCCACACTTTTTGGTTATAGATGTGGAGGTTATTTAAGATCTTTCACATTGATTAAACCTAAGAATGGAAAATAATACGATTGCCGCTTATTTCATAAAAAGAGGTTTTCTTTGCAATATTATTGAAATTTTTGGGACAACACTAAACACTTGTACGCCCACCCATCTCTTATTAGTTAACTTGACTAAGTTTTCTTAAGGTAACACTTAGTTCCACTTGAATGGCGCTGCCAAAAAGAACAACCTAAACGTTGTTGTCATACAAGAATTGTTGTCAATAACTTGAGCGGATGTGTGTATTAGAGCTGCCACTTTTAATATCACCACCGTGTTCTGTGCATGTGTGATGATACTCTCCAAAATGCAATTGTTTAAATGGTTTCGATCTCCTTTTATTTCATGTTCATGTTCATTCATGCATAGACGGTTAAAGCTCATTAGCATTTTATGACAACCACTCGAACTATTTTAATGGTAATGCTTTGCTTTTAACACAATGTGTGAAGTGTGAAATGTGAGTGTGAGGTGAAGGGTTGTTATTGCACTTTAATCCCTTCCAGTGTGTAATATACGAAGAAACTGTTTGATAGGAAACAGCACAAAATCAATTATAATAGAATATATTAGGATGGAGGGAAGGATATAAATGTTAACTAAGTGACACACTAGAGTGTCAACAACAATTAAAATATAAAATAAAAGTAAATTTGGCTTAAATCAAATCTTAAATACTCTCCAAATCCACATATAAACAGTGGGCGTGGCAGGTACATGATTACGCCCTTTTTATAGTGGATTCGGTACGGTACGATACGGTGTCAATAACAATCGGACATTTGGACATACGAACACCCGGGCACACGGACGTACGGAGCTACGGACATACAGACACATGGACATGTATTGACTAGATCGACTCAGTTTTTGATGCTAATCAATATATATACTTTGTAGGGTCTCTGACACCTCCTTCTGGGTGTTGCAAAGGGAATGAAAAACCTAGTATATCATCCATCTTATGTGTATGTTTAATCTGCTTTGTAAAACCACAACGATCAAAATAAAAAAGTTGTAAACCAAATCAATCTTTACCAAACTGCATTAAAATTGTTATATAAGCGAAATTTTTTTGTAAATATTTGTTGAATTGACAATCTTCTGTATGTAGTACAAATTCATACAATATTTATACTTATAATACCTTTTCATATATTTATACATACGTAAGCAAGTTTATTAAACTGACTCAGTTTTCTTTTAGTTCTTCTATGCAGTACTCATAAATAAAGGCAAATATATTTTATATGCAGACATATGTATGTATGAAAGTGAACGTAAAAATCATGTCAAAGCTGCATAACTTTTTTATACTTATGTCACTACTTTTGTTGAAGTTGAAGTCTGCATAGAAACCAGCAGCAATAAGCACTTCAATACAAGGTAGAAAAAAAATTTATATATATAAACATACAGTACTTATATGTACATAGTATATATGTATTCAATTATGTGTACGGTCAGTAAATAGACGTACTCTATGTTGACCTGCTCAAATATCATTCATTTCGAAAGAGAGTAGCAAGTAAGTGGGGATAAGGTATTGAAAGTATATCAAGTACAATACTTTACTATTATGAAATTATTAATGAGTCTACATATGAGTGCATACTTGAAAAATGTTCTGTTATTTGACAGAACAGAGTTAGCACGCTCTAGGGAAAGCTTCTCAATTACTGTTCATTATCTATTTTTTTGATCAATATTTTACAAAATAATAAAAAAGAAGAAACTAAAATCCTAAATACTCTCCTATGGCTGTGGAAGTTACTTGATTACTTTCTTTAATAAATTTAATGTTACGTAAAATATACGACGTAACAATTTTTAACATATAAAAGCCGTGTGACTCATACGGTAGGTCACAATACCTATAGTTAAGAAAACATTGTTTCAGTCACAAGGACTCTACTTTTTTCTAGGGCTAATATGTTAATTGTGGGCGTGTCTCTCCGTAACTTTTTAAAATTTTTTTGCGCTTCTAGATTCTCTAAGGAGGTTCTTGTTTGAATTGTGCAAAATTGGTTAAGTGCCACGCCCATAATCAACGAAAATCGATCTATAATTTTTGAAAATTAAACCATTTTGTTGAAATTTATACATTTGTAGAGCCAAAACAAGGCGTGGTCGTATAACAGACACGTCCACCATTTACAAAAAAACCTATTTAGCATAGATTCCAATTTGTGAGTTAAAGAGTAATACATAAATTATAGGAAGCGTAATTATGTACCTTATACTCCCACTATTTTGACACATTTAAAATACAATTTTATTCCTTCTAATTGTATATAAAGGGGATGGACAAAATAATATAAACACCTGATATATACATAATATTTATTTATTAAAATGATGTTGGGCCATCATTTGCTTTTAGACTGTGATTCTCTTCGCGGAATAGATTTGCAGTGTCTGAATAGTTTTGCTGTAACTTTTGCCGTGTCCGTTGGTCTCTGTCAGTTTACTTGGAGTTTTCCTCTTTGTCGATGATGTTTTACCATGTTTTGTGTACGCAATCATTACCGTGGATACTGTTTCACATAAAACGTTAAACAATTCAGCTGTTTTTCGATCCAACGAATTGCCTTCGATGTGTGAGAGCACATATTTCCCCGAAGGCTTCTTTTAACCGTCGCAAAACAAAGCAAAAAGATGTTCTACATATGAATGATGGTGTTCATATTATTTTGTTCATCCCCTGAATATTCCATACTTTGCTTTATTAATTTGATTTATTAAATAACAATTTTCCAATAAACATTACCTTCAATAGAAAAGAGATTTTCTGCTTTTTTATTTCAATTATTTTTTAAAAAGTGAATAAAGTTAATACAATTTTTTCTACCTTTTCTCCTCCATGCTTGACGTCTTCTAACTAATAAAACTTTAATAATATCTATTAAAAGTGTTGAAGTTTTTCTTTTTTCTTTAACAACTTTCTATAATTTTAGAGTAAGGAAAGATGGAAAGAGAAAAAAGTGGAAAATTATAGGAAAATTATAAGTTTTTCTGTAGTCAATTAGAAAGTTTCACTTATAATTTTATTGAGCAAATAATATAACAAACTGTTCCTGCTTTAGTTGGCAATAACAGTACATATCTTAGACAAGAAAGAAAGAAGAAAAAAATCATATTTTTTTAATAATGAATTCATATGAACATGAGGGAAATAAAATTTCTGCAGCAATGACTTGACACATATAGGATCCAATATATAAATTGTGTTAATAGGTGCTTTTTTCAATTAGATCAAGGTTCATATCATTTAATAGTTTGGTAATGGGTATGATCACGACTCTACCTTAAGATTCAAACTTGATTCCTCCTTTTATATCGTGGTTATCAAGAGCAATCAAATCATTAAATAGTGATTGATTTTTGAGACCTTCATTACATCAACCTCCTTTAACGGAAACTTGATCTTAAAGTTGTTTTATTACATAATTTAGTTCATAATTAGTTTTAGTGTTAATTATATTGTTCAGTGATTCTCCCAAAATTGTACAACCTCAGTTAACTTACGCTCATAATTACTCTCTATAAATCATAGATCTTTTCATTTTTATTACAAAGGAAACAAAAAAAAAATAGAATATTTTCTCTGTTGTCGTGATAACAATTTGTACATATATGTATGTATGTATATACATATATAAATTTAATTTAATGTGTCGCCTCTTACAATAGCATCAGATAACACAAAAAGCCGCATTATACCAGAGTAGTCTGTAATGGAAGGGGCAGAACCCGAACATAACAGAACAGAACTGAAAACATACAAAGAACCTCATTACTCCACAGATACACACACAAACACACACACACATCATACGCACATATATAAACTGGTTTAATATAATATTTGTTGAAGTAAATTACCATTAACGCCGCCAGACTCTGAGGATGAATGGACCAAAAAAAACAACAGTAAAATAAAAAATAAGTGAATAAACTAAATCTAAAATATTCTTTGTATCTACGTACAAATAAGGGGGCGTAACAGGTATACGATTAGGCTCCCTAGTAGTACATTGATTAGTTCCCATCTTCCAAGTCAAGTTTTACGCTGAATACGGTTTTTTATAAATTATGGGCGTGTTTTTTATTCGACCCCGCCCATTTTTAATATATCGATGGCTGGTATAATGGTATAAATGTGTATACCAAATTCCAATTTCATTGCTAATTATTTGTGGTAGTTAAATGGATTTTTGTGGATTATGGGCGTGTCTATTATACGATAACGCCCATTTTTGGCACATGGATCGAAGGAGTAATTGTTTACACATTTACAACCTCCAGATAAATTTAACCTGGGACAGATAAATGGATTTTTGTCATTTAGGGGCGTGGCTTTCGACCGATTTTGCCAAAATTTAATAATAAACTGTTTATGGATAATGGAATATGTGTAAAACATTCCAATCCAACCTTACAGGTCTAACTCTAATTGAAATAGAATTTTTTTTGTACATTATGGGCGTGTCTGTTATACAATTTCGACGATTTTGTATATGTATATAACTTTATAAAACTTTAAATCTTTATTACTTATTTTAAGAGAATTTTCCAAATGTGGGCATGGCATTTGAAATGAAATTCTCCCCGTACAATATATAAGAAATTGCATATAGAAACTATAAAGGTTTAAATTTTATATTATTTATATATCCCAGAACACATGGATGGAATCAGATTTTGAAGCGAATCAAGCATTTAAGCACATTATAGGGTCTTAGGGTAACTAAGAATACGTCTATTCCCTAACAAAACAAAAGTGAATTATTGTGCGTTAGCAGTAGCTAATAGAAAAGCCAAGAAGTTGGAAAACATAAGGACCGCTTTTATCAGACACAAAAGCCAATAACCACCGTTTGGTGTAGGTGTTGGTGTTGTTAAAGCAATTGCCATTATTATTATTATTATTTTTATAATGCGGACGGTGTGGCGGTGCACTAAAGTTAATGGCGATAGTAGTGTTAGTGTTAATTCTATTATTGCTGTTATATGGTTGTTGTTGATGTTGTAGTAATGTGGCTTGTGGTAGAAGTTAAAATAATTTCGTAATTGCAAGCTATCCGTTAAGCAGAACAGAAGGGTAAACTATTCTATTCACTTAGGGGATCCACCTTTCTGTTTGCTTTGTTAGCTGTGCACTCATTCAGCTTTTTAGCGGTTAAACGATATATCACCACCGCCACCACCACCACTACCATCATCTTCATCATCATCAACGTGGCCTTTGCCAAAGCACAGCAACATAAGTTTTTGTTAAACAAGAGAAAATGTAATAGTCGCTTACAACCGGCCACTCATTACCCTACGCTACTTAATTTCATAAATTATGCTGCAATTAATTTAGTCGTATCGTATAAACATAAGACATGGTTAAGCTAATTAACTATTCTTTACCAAATTTTGTCAAAAAGTATTAAGAATTGCGAATATTTGCCATATAAAGATTTCCTTTATAATAGGTCGTATATGGGAAGGGGTTTTTAAAAATGGTCCGACTCTTTATTTTCTTTAGCCCAATTAATGTCCTTGTACTAAATTTCATTAACATATTTCAAAAAATGAAACCTGTAACTTAAGCATAAATTTACATATGTTGACAGATGAACAAAACGACAGCCGGACATGGTTAAATTGATTTAGATGTTTATGAATGAATCGATCGGTATAATTGATGATGGATGTGGCATTTACTATTTAGGAGTTACAAACATCTGTACAAACTTAATATACTCGTTGGTAAAAGGGGTGTAAGATATAGAATCGTACACAAACCACTACCACACAACTTATATATTTTATCCTAGAATAACAATTAAAATTTATATGCTCTTCTTTTAGGCTGGTGAAGTAAACTTAAGATATGAGTACACTCAGCACCCAATGCTATCATCTGTGTCTGTCTGTCTGCCCGTACAGCAAGCAATGTTGAGCTTTGCCAATAAATACATAAATTATGCCATCAAGTGCATCATCATCATGGTAAGATGCTAGACACAGACTCTTATTAGTTGTACCAAGTGATTATAGGTTATGAGTATCGTTTCGGTAAAGCTGTCATCAGAAAGAGTGAGAGAGAGAGAGAGAGGGAGCAGCAGTCTTCACTGCTGCATTGGTAATCAAAGACTTGTAATTAAACTGACTCTACAAAACTATGTAATTTTGTTGATAAAGGCTGCGAAAGTCACATATTACTTGTGCGTGATGTAACGTAAATTCCACATAAGCTGTAATTGAAAGCTGAAGTGAACAGATACGTACCGTCAAAAGACGTTACGGCTGCTTTTGTAAAGTTTTTACCATTAATTGTTTACTTAATGCTGCCACTCAATGCTGCCGCAATAATAAACTGACTACAATATCAGCTTAGATTTGATTAATTGAAATAACTACGATTTTTCCCCGTTTGATTTGCTGTATGAAACTATGTCTAACTTTGTCTTCTTCTACTCCTCCTCACCATTCTTTGCCAATTTCTAAACGTCAAACATAATTTCAATGATGATCTTTATCGCTTAGTTGGTTGATTTTCCTTATAGCTTGGTTTCTTGGTCTTTAACTTGGAAAAATCATAAATTTTCTTTAAATTATAAGAGGAGAGAGAGAGAGAGAGAGACTGAGGGAGATTATAATTAGTAGTGATGTTCTTTGTAGGAAAGTTTTCTATGGTGACTTATTGAAAGCCAACCACAATTCCTAATTGGTCATAATCTTTAAATAAGCATCATTGATTGGTGAAACTGAATGGCAAAGTTTATTTGAAAGCGATTTTATTTTAGTTATTCTACAAATGTTTATGTCCTCGTTTGGAACTATTAAGTTCCTAAGGGGCTCCCTCAAGCTGCATAAACACTTTTGGTTAAAAACAAGTAAAAATTTTAAAGTTGGATAAGATGGAACATTTAATACCCTACACTATTATGCCACAATTAGTTTAGTTGTAAAAATAAATGCAAGGCGTTTATTATCATTAAATGGAAAAGGGTTCTAAAAATAGTTCGATTTGGTCAAGCCAATTATTTAACTAATTAGTTATTTTTCATGAAATTTTGGAAAAAAATATAAGGAATTGAGAATATTCGTTATATAAAGACTTATTTCACTTTAAGACGTTATATGGGAAGGGGTTTTACAACTAGTCCGATTGGGTTAAAATTTAGCACAATCAAATATTATGCCAATTAACTATTCTTCGTCAAATATGGTTAAAAAATATTAAGAATTGCGAATATGGAGTGATCCACGCTCGTTAAGAATGTATATACTATGTAGAGACCTACTAAACTTCATTTCATTTTTAATGCGCTTTAAATGTAACTTCTAGAATAACAAATAATGATGAAATTTTCATGTACCATATTTATGAACAACATTTTAAAGCTTAATTGCTTTCATTAACATTTAACATTATTTAAAACGGTTTTCGTTAATTTACCTGTTTAATCAAAACGAACTTATCATCCGTTGTTGTAAATGACAAATTACCACAAATGATAAATCATAGTGAAATAACTGGCAAAACTAGTCTGTAATTGCGTTTACATGATATGTACAGTATCTAGCAAAAGTATTTAAACAACAACTACATTTTGTTTAAAAAACAATTTTTCCTTAAATATGATTCTTTGTCTGAATAATGAATTTATACAAAGTAAGAATTGATTTTATACTTATGACTTTAACTATTGCATATAAGTTTATGTTTATTTGTAGTTATTGTATACTAAACTAGTTTGATTATAAATCATTCGACATGACAAAACATTTAAAAATATGTGATTAATGGTTTTAAAAAGTGTACAAAAATAAGTATTCAATGAATATATTCAATGGCAATACAATTTATGAAAAGATACAGAAAGACACAAAACCTAAAAGTGAAGGTGAACAAAATTCTATGAAAACGTTTTTGAATAAAAAAATGATAAAAACAAGTTAAAAAACTAAATTTAGCTTAGCTTGAATCTTAAACACCTTCCACGTATACATACAAACTGTGGGCATGCCAAGTACATGATTAAGATGCGATTGTGGGCGTGGCTTTTGACACATTTTACCCAATTTAAATACAACATTTACCAAAAATACGAAATTATAATATAATTTTGTGGCAAATAGATTTTTAGCGATTGTGGGCGTGTTTGTAATCCCATCATATCCATTTTGAGCACATCGATAATTTAAGTAATTGTAAATATGTATATCAAATTTCAACTTCATTGGGCAGTTTTTGTGGCACATAAATAGATTGTTGTCCAATGTAGGCGTGGTTTTTGACCGATTTTGGCCAATTTAATTACCGATCTGCGAGCCACAACCACAAGTTTCTGTACAAGTACAACATTTGAGTTCAATATATTTATATTTAACAACAAACAGACTTGCGGACAAACGGACACACGGACATACATGTTTAAACTGACTCAATTTTTAATGCTGATTAAAAATATATATACTTTGAAGTATCCCTGACTCCTTCTTCTAGGTTTTACAAATCGAATAGAAAATTCAGTATATTCCCATGTTATGTCGAGAATATAATAACTATAATTGGTTTAGACCAAATTTTGGAGGCACTTTTTATGATTAAGGGCATGTTGTTTCATAATAAAACAATCCTCTTATCTCTAAACTAAGTTATTATTTCTTAGAGTAGCCTTTTAGGCTGAAAATTATATACACTTTTAAAATATACTGTTAGGTTTCTTGGGTTGACAGTTTTTAATAAAAATATTTCAATTTTTCATTTCATTTCATCATTATCATAACAATCAGAATAAGGATTAGGAAACATATAAAAAACTGAAGTCTTTCCCAGAAATTTCTATAACATAATACTCCAATTATTTATACTTGTTGTAAATGATATATAAAATTGAAGCATGCTCTACTGTATAATATGCTGAGTCGCTTCTAGAATATTTCAACATATGAATCGTTTACATTTAGCGCATTTTATTTATTTGTTTTTTAGCTGTTCTGCTGCTGCAGCATAAACATGTGATGTGTTGTCGTATGCAGTAAAATTGAAATATGAGCTTATTTTGTTTATACTATATTACAGATGACTTTGCCACTTTGTTTAAGTATAGTTTGCAATTTCTAGAAAATGTTTGCATGTCTATGCGATGCAAACATCGCTTCATGTTAAGTTCAAAAGAACGAGTAATATAAATAAATTGAATCCAAGAGTTTGTGTTAAATGAAAGAAAAGACTTCGTTTACTAACTATTGCCAGGAAGTTGGGAATGAAGTGTTATGATACATTTTTCTTAACATGATACCTTTCTTTGGATATTAGTTCTTCAGGAATTTCTCTTTATAGTTCTCAGGTAAATATAACAGTTTACAAAAATTTTTAAAGGTACAGTGGCTATCACTTGAATGGGTGATAACTTTAGTAGTAAGAATTTTTTGCAATAATTTTGTTCTTTTTAAGATTAGAAAGAATTTAATAATGCAGTTTTATGAAGGTATCTACTATGCACATATTTTTTTAATAATTTTTACAAATTTTTCTACTTTTGGCAAATTTTTTAATATAACACCTTTTAAAAAAAAACCATAAATTTTTTGATAGGGTTATATTAAAAAATTCGTTAAATATAGAAAAATTTAGAGAATTATGAAGAAAATATTTTTTATTACACACAATAAGTTCCTTTATCAAACTGCATCAATAAGTTTTTTCTAAAATGGAACAAAAAAAAAAATTATGGCAAAAACATATTCACAAATCATATACGAAAAAGTATCGTTTTTTGATAGTGTAAAAGTAAAAAATTCGCCAAAAATAGTATAACAGTAGTATTTATAAAAAGATAAATTTTATATTTTACACAATTAACTCTTTTATCAAACTGCATCATTAAATTGTTGCTAAAATTGAAGGAAGAAAAATTCTTACTAAAAATTTATTACCTATTCAAATGATAATCACTGTACATGTAGGTACAAGTATCTATTTCACTGCGCAACGAAGATATCAAAGTGTGGTTGTAGCGCTTATAGATTCTCATGATCATATGTGTTCACCCAAGATATATATATATATATATAATGTATATATATGCACTTTTCTTGATCTCATTTTTATTATCGCATATTTTTACATTGACCATAAATTTGTTATTAATGAGATAATTTTTGCACATGCTATGGAATGCGGAATTTATGAATGTATATATGCATGAAGGAAACTTATACGCTTAGCTAAACATGCAAAGAAAAAGAAGCAATATTTCGTCTTCTACAATATCTCTCAACATTGCATCTACTTATGTGCGCATGAAATTCATTAATTGCTGATAGCATCGGTATTTAATGTACAAACGCACGCACACACTCAGATATACTAATAGAAGAAAATCAATATAATATATATTCAAGTATTTTGTGTAAGTGTTTATCTTCGCATTAACAAGAATAAATAAATCAAGTGAAAATGTTACAGCCCGACTCAACAATGTTTAATTGGCAGGCAATAGATGTCAGTCTGTCCGTTTTCAAGATTGAGAAGAAAGCGCGACAATTACAACAAAGTGTGTATATTCTTAACAAACATTCAAATGGCAATCGTTATGATTCTGCCTGTCCCTAAGCCTGTCTTTTGTTGGCCCTTCTTAAGATCGTAAAATCTAACATATTACTCGGAAATTATCTAAATTCAATTTCTATTTGCCCACAATATTAATAATTATTTTTTATGTCAATATATTAGATTTTTTTTAACCCGCAGTCGTAATGATTATGGGGGTATATTAGTTCAAACGCTTGTAAGTACCTGAGGGTACGATGCTCACCCCAAAAAGTATATCTATTCTTAAACAGCATTGAATTCTGAGCCAATTTAGCTCTGTTATCTTTCCAAGTGTCCATGTGTTTGTGTAAATTTGCACACTTTTCTTTGTGACATTTTGACCGCAAAAATAAAAATATTGAGCTGAAGTTTGACACATATAATCTTCGAGTTTGTTTAGTTTATAGTTTTAAACCGTTTCACGGACACGCACAAAAATTTAAGAAACTTGTTTATATCTATTTATTTCGATTCCAGTCTACAAAAGTTTTATATAAAACAAAAAACATAATTAGTCCTCTTATTAGACATTCTAAGGATATATAAATAACGAAAATATGACGAGACATATGGGAGCTTACGCTTAATGAATAATATGCCAAATTCTGGGTCACTCTACCCATTTGTAAACATTATATATCGAAATTTTTTTCGATTAATATTCTGCCATTGAATGGTGTCATCTTTCATTGAATTTAATATTTTCTTTTACTTTTTTTTCAAGAAATGTTATAGGAAGACAATTTTATAAACCACTTTTCTTAACTATTGCTTTCAATTGAAATTAATTGGTGGAACAGATAGTGAGAGAGATACGCTTAATGAGAACTTGTCAACGTTGCCAGTTACCGTTGCTTCATATATTCCTTACAGGCTATTGGACTTATCAAATATACTTTTAATTAAATGAAGTAGCCTTTATACACTACAGAAACAGAAGTATAACAGTTAAGTTTTATTAAGTTCATTTAAATGTCATATCCGTACAGGGAAAGTAAGATTTCTTTCACTAAAACCCTTTGCATCAGCATTACAAACTATAAAGCGGCAAAGTGGATTTGCTTTTCAGATGGGATTGCGTGGAATAAGAGAAAGCCATAATCAACCGTTCATTTAATTCCATCCAACTAAAGGAAGATTATAAAAATTCTTTTTAATGATTTTAAGAAAAAGATTTCATTAGAAGGAATAGTTGTATAAGTAACACACGACCCTTTAAGTAATACAAGGTGTTATATGTATCTTAGGTTGAATTCCAAGCACCATCGCTGCATTAATATACTCTTTAGCTAATTCCCACATTAAGTTTCACTTGTAAGAACCCAACAGGAGGCATTTGAATCTTTACAGAGTTTCTACATCTATACCCTTCAAAATTCTACGTACTTCTGCTGATTGATTGTCAAAGTCTAAGCGGCTAGTTCCTAGTACAAAACTTAAATGCTTCTCTAGTACCAAACATTTCTCTTTTTGGACACTTTGTTCCATATCCAAACATAATCAATTTTCATTTTACAACCAACTACTTCTCAATACACTTTTTAAACATCAATTTCTTTTATTTTAACATAAGATTTCATCACTATTCTCGCCCATTTACACCAATGACACGCTTTATAGTTTCTTCATTTATAACCATATTCTTGTCCTTCTCTCCGTCTCTTTACATTATGTTTGCTTTAAAGGAAACAGTCCAAATGAAAAGTATGCATAAGTGTGTGTGTGTGTAACAAGAAGTGGTAATAAAATGTCCTTGTGGGTTTTCTGTGTGGTAGTGATGAAATGCGTGTTCAATGTTTACACAGGAGAATTGTTTGTTTGCATTACTCTACTTAGCAGTTGTAGTATTCCAAGGCACTGGAAGGGGGCACCGTTTGCTATGTATTGTATGATGATGAAAAATGAATTTTCACACTTAACTGGATTTTCAATTTGAGAGAAAAGGGGAAAAAAAGCAAAAACCTAAAATGTTAGCACGCACGCACTTGTTCACATATACGCGTACATAATAAGATTTAAATCCGTTTACAATCTCGCACAACCACAACACAAGTACCGTAATCCAATAAATGTCCAATGACAACAATTGCATTTACGGGGGGGTTATAGGGCAAATACAGAAGAAAAATAAAGAAAAAACGAAAAACGAAAATCGAGAGAAAATATTAAAAAAACAAACGCGTAATAATAATAAATGAATATAGAAAAGCTTTTAAGCGTTTTAAGCGTTGATGGCGGATGGAGGTGGTGGAGGCTGGGGCCGCACATACACTGCAACACATGGAGACACAGCTTAAGCTTTAAAATCTTTTGTAAGGTTGTCAAGAAAAAAGGTTTTAAATTTAAATTGAGATAAAAATTTATCTATAGATTTTTTTATATATAACTTATGTCCGTCTGTCCATCTGTCCTTGGATTTTGTACTCATGTAAAAAAATTCAAAAATGGACGGGGCTGCCAAAAAATATTTCATTGACATGGAATTGTGCTTAAAATATTCGAAAATTTTAAAATATTTATAGAGTGTAATCATATATCTGCCACGCCCATTTTTTATGTACATAAGTAAAAGGTATTTTAAAATTCATTAAAATCAAATTTAATTCTCTACCAAAATAAAAAAAGTTCTATTTTCTAAATTTTCAATGTCTCTCTCTCTCTCTCTCTCTCTCTCTCTAATCACAAGTCTCTCGTAATATTTTAAAAACTTTTCATAATAAAAATTAGCATAAACTATTGTATTTAGAGACCTCTTGTACTGGTAAGCTTCAAAGTGAAGTTTCTCCAAGCGTTGGGTATGCCCTTCAAAACTACTTTAACTTTAAAACTTTTCTTTAAAGTCAAAGGGTGTTGTTGGTCATGTTGCTATCCCAACACATTTGTTACACAATAGTTTGCTTGTATCCAATTTTATTAAAAAGGAAAAAGAAAAAGGCAACAACATTGACAATTACAACAATATAAACAATAGGAAGAATGGTCTCCTTGAATGTAGCATTTACGCTTTTTGTCAAGCCATCAATAAGAATTTTAACTTTTAATTTTATCTATCAGAGGTTTTCTACAGTACAGAGAAGAACACCACAATGGCGATGATGTGTGGGTGTATGTGCCGTAATAGTGTAAATAGGAATACAAAACAAACACAAGAAAAAGTATCTCTCAGGGGTTTGATGGAATATAAAAAGTGGAAAAAAATGTTTTAAAAACTTTCCGGAAATAATGGAGAAGAATTTCATTAAGCACAAACCGAATTATTTCATATTAACGTGAACAAGTGAAACAACACATTAGGTTTAGGACAAATCTTAAATATCTTACACATATATATGTATATAAAGAAGGGGCGTGGCAGGCTTCTAATTACACTCTATAAAGTTCAAGTATTAAAAGGGTTGCGTGTAACCGACTATATCGTTGCTTTATTTTGTATATATTTTAAGTATTCAGGCGATTAGAAAATTCGTTAATAAATAGCTTCTGTTGCCAACGACTTGATTTATAATAAATTTTATTTGATATTTTGCCGTCTAATGTCATCAAAGAAGACATTAATCAGCAAGTGTTTATAAAACTATTGTGTTGTGTGAATAAAAAAGGGAGAAAAAGTGAAAAACATAAAGAAAAACCTTTGGCAAATAATCAAAAAAAAAAAAGAAAAAAACATGTAAGAATACTAAATTTGGCTTAGGCCCATATCTTAAATACCCTTCACATCTTTAACCAGGGGCGTGACAGATATAAATATATATTACGCCCTCTAATCATTTATGCATTATATATCAGATGGCAAGTCGGGTTTTAAGCTGAGTGTGGTATTTTGTAAATTGTGGGCGTGTCTGTTGGTCGACCACACTCATTTTTGGCACATCGATTGATAAGTTAATTGTTAATATGCATACTAAATTTCAATTTCATTGCTCAATTTTTGTGGCATATAAACATATTTTTGTTGATTGTGGGCGTGGATCTTGATCGATTTTGCCCATTTTAAATAGCGATCTGCATGCGGGGTCCGTACACAATTTCAGCTCGATATCTCAAAATTTACAACCGCGAAAGTGCCAACAACAGACGGACACATATGTCTAGATTGAATCGAAAATGGATTTTTTTGTCAAAAAAAAAAAAATTCCTTAAAATATTTTTTTAAGAGTTGATAGCTTCAATCATTTGATGAAATAACTTGAGCATGCCCGTTGATCTGTTGGTTATTTCTCTGGTAAAACATTCAAATAATCTTTCAGTCCAAGGATTAGTCGCACTATTAAAAGACATAGCGAGCCATAGCGTGGGATTGCATAATAGAGTTCTTTACTGTTTACCAAAATTCTTAGTTAATGCAACACACTTTTAATTGGTGCATACTTCCGAATCTTTTGACTTTGCTTGAATTATTTAGATAATCACTCATAAGTGCATCTTTTGTGAGAGGGTGGGTACAGTATTATTTAATCGAATTAGACTGACTATAGCACGTTCCCATGTCTCTTTTCATTTTTTTCTACTTTTTCATTGTTATTGGCAAACAAATAACATTTATGAATGTATCCCCCGGTGGTATTCACAATTTTATTGGAAATTGTTTTTTATTCGTTTACTCTAAGAGAGAATAAAACTAAAAAAGAAAACTCCAGCTAAATTAACAAAAAGAAAAAACAACATATATGAAAATAAAAATGAATGAGAATGACTTGCTTCTGGCTAATTGGTAGTTTTGGTAATAGAGTTGTTTGTTGGAGTGTTGTTTTTATGGCTTTTGAGTAAAAAACTAACTCAGGACACTACGCAAATATTATAGTTATTAGTTAGTTAAATAATTATATTGTTCAACGTGTAAATTGCAAGTTAAAGTCTTTAAAATCATATAAAATTATATAAAAAGTCAGTTGCCGGAATGAATTAATAATGAAAATGTGTTGTGAGGTGTAAAATGAGCTTTTCTGCTTTTCAATATTATTCGATATCATTGTATTACACGTGAACGTGAGCGTGATCGATTTCACGATTTCCTTTTCATTAACAATGACGGCAAAGGTGTCAAATTGCCAACAGTATGAATTTATTTTTAATTAATGATTTTTATTGTTATTTTATCGCCTTTTTCCTCCTCTGTTTTGTGTTTGTTTAATATTTATGCTGTAAAAAGTGTGTTTATTTATTTAATTAAAAATTACAAAACAATAGAATTTTTTATAAAGCAAAAAAAAAAAAATAATAATAATGCTAACCAAGCCAAGATTTGTTGTTGGCAACAGCTTTAGTTGGCATTAAATTTCACATTCATTCTGAATATTAAAACAATTTATTAAAAAACAAATAAAATGTGGCTTAAGTCAAATCTTAAGTACCCTCTACAAACAGTGGGTGTGGCATGTACATCAGTACGCCATCTAATACAATAGTATACATGTTATGTATCAGCTTACAAGTCGAGTTTTATGCTGACACACGTCAACAATTTACGGTTTTTTGTAAATTGTGGGCATGTTATCCGAAAACGCCCCCTTTTAGATTATTGGCGTAAGTCTCGATTGATTTTATACAATTTAAATAGTATCAACAACACACGGACGTACGGACATTTCTAGATTGACTCATTTTTTTACGTTGACCAAAAATATACACAATAGAACACTAAGTTTAAATTTGATAAATGTACTTATTTATATATGTTATAAAAGCATATAATAGCCACGCGTATTTATCACAAATATTCGAATCGGAATTATCAAATTGAACAGTAAGACAAGCTTTAATAAACACTAAATGAAAACATACTTGTATGTACTTGCCAAGCTTACAAGCTCTATATAAAAAAAGGAAGAATATCTTGCACTTTGCTTAAGCCAAATTATAGTTTTTTTTTTATTGAGTTTTTAATTCCTCTAAAGTTTACTCTAATGGATGGTTCTGCTAAACTAAAACAGTGCAATAAATAATTGATTGATTTGATTTCAAGCAAAAGTACAAATTGTGTGCATTCTACAGAACTTTTCCATTTAATTGCTTTTCATCTCTTTTTTTATTTAAACACTAAACAGAAGATAGGGAGTATACTAAGTTAGTCAGTCTATATGCAACGCCCAGAAGAAGGCGTCAGAGACCCTACAAAGTATATATATTCTTGATCAGCTTCAAAAACTGAGTCGATTTAGACATGTATGTCCGTGTCTCCGTCTGTTGTTGGTACTCTCACGGGCGTAAATTTTGAGATATTGAGCTAAAATTTTGTACAGACACTTATAGCACGCAAATCACTATTTTAATTGTACTAAATCAGTCAATAAAAATTTATTTATTTTTATGTATGTATTTCTATAATTATCTCATCCATTAATATACCAAAAATGGGCGAATAATAGGAACGCTTACAATTTACAGAAAAAACTTTCAAAGCATAAAAGGTGGCTTGCAAGTAATAGGCAAACTATTAGAGGGCACGTACCAGCACGTACCAGCCATGCCCATTGTATGTATATAGATGTGGAGGGTGTTTAAAAATTGGCCCAAACCTAATTTAGTCACTTTTCCTGTATTTTTCATAACAATATTTTCGAATCGCTTCAGTTCAAGTGAAATGTTTCAAGTTTTAAAGTTAAGTTATTTTCAGAAATGCCATGAAAGCCGAAAATACAATAAATGCAAAAGAGAAAATCAACAACACACTTGACGGATAATGTAAAATATTTACAACAAAAACAAATTTAAGAAATTTCAAGTAAATAACACTCGAAACTGACCGTTCGTTGCACCATATCATACATTAATCAGCACATAGCATAGTAGAGAACTGCGTGTACAGACAGCTAGTAAGAGTAAAAGCATGAAATGGCAAAAAAACAACATTTAATGTTAACAACGCCTCAAAGGCTTCACTAACCCGCCGGCCACTTCAATAATTGTAAAAGCTTCACGATATTCATCCGAATAACAAAACATACAAACACGCAGCACACACAACATCTTAAGTACCTATTTCGCATTTAATTCGTTTATATTGTACTTTGGCAAAAAAATATTTTGATCATTACCCAGAAATTGTTTAAATAGTGTTTCGGTGTGGTTTTGTATTATTGCACACACCACACATGTGTGTGCGTAGGTATAGAAATGATTTATGAGAATATGAAAAAATTATATTAGTTGGTAAAAATTTGGAAAATGCTTGCGTTCAAAATTGTATTGTATGAAATGCTAATAAAACCAACAATTGCAGAGAAAAAGGAAATTTCCTACTACTGGCGTAAGATACACTTGAAAGAAAATTTATATGAAACGTATATATATGTTGTATGTGATGTATTGGGTATTTGAAACAAAGACCAACAACAACAACAACAACAAAATGACAAAACAATAAAAAAAAGACTACAACAACAACAACAACAATCATATATTGAAGAATATAAGTGAATGATTTATTTCAAGCATAATCAATTATTATAGTACTAAGCACTGCGGGCTTCATATTAATCACGCCTGGTTTAATTGATTGATGTTGCACGCTAAGATATGTGTACACACATTTTTTCTTCTCTTTGAAATGTACATAAATATAAAACGTTTATTGTACTATAATATAAATTCCCTTTGAATAAAAATTCTTTTCGTTCATACAATATTTAATTAAAAACATTAAAGAGTTTTATAAATATCATTTTATTACATTAACAAAATAAACAAAATATAAAATAAACAACAAAAAATAAAAATATTTCAGCTTTTAAGAAGAATTGAGTGCTCACAACACAATAAACAATAAAAAGAAGGAAAAAAACTACATTTGATAAATATGCCTTTGGCCACATCTTAAATACCCTACACATGTACATACTCGTATACAGGATAGGCGTGGTCCTCTCATACTATATGTATTATTAATGCATTTACGAGTCGAGTTTTTTACTGAATACAATTTTTTTGTAAATTATGGGCTTATCTGTTATCCGATCACGCCCATTTTTGGATTACCGTTGGATGGAATTACGTGTATTAAGTTTAAACTTTGTGGGTAAATTTGGCAGATAAATAGATTTTTGTCGATTGTGGGTGTACCTATAATCCAGCCACGCCCATTTTTGCCACATAGATGGATGGAATACCTATAAATATGTGTAACAACTTAAAAATTCATAGCTTAATTTTTGTGGCTGATAAATAGACTTTTGTCGATGGTGGGCATGGCTTTTGACCGATTTTACCCATTTTAAATAGCGATCTGCGTGCTGAAACTAGAAGTATTTGTATGTATACATATCTCAAAATTTATGATCCACGGACGGACATGGCGAGATGGATTCTGTTTTTTACGTTGATCCAGAATTTATATATAATCTATAGGGTCTCTGATGCCTCCTTCTGAGTATTGCAAATGAAAACACAAACTCAGTCTCATGCGAAGGGTATAAAAATAAATGAATTTCTTAAAATATTAATGCAAACGTTTTTTCTTCAATGAGGCAAACGATTTATTTTAGAAAATGAGAAAGGTGAGGAATTTGTAGAATGCATTATATTCTACATAAAACATACAGACTGCCCAACAATTTTTACATATTTGAACACATGCTGGATGGTATGAATCAGACAAAGCATCTCCTGGCGTCCGCCTCATTGCTCATAAGCATAATAAGATTATTTGGTTGGTTTTTTTCAAGTTTCATAAGTTAAAATATAATTCGCTTTAAAGTGCACATTTTGTTGTTATTGTTATTATACATTTTATTCAACTGTGAAACAATAGAGAGCAATGGGAACAATGCGAAAACATGCATTTTACGTGAAAATTATACATTTACCGAAATAATTATACATGAGAACGACTATTGGGTACAAACAACACAATTTTTTACTTTTTTATTGATTTTATAATCCATTAACGGTTAACATGCAAAATCCGCAACAAATTAGTTGACGCCGACTTAGCTTTATGTAAATTCTGTTTTGTGTTTCATTGTAATTGAGATTTAATGGTATGATATAGTAAATGTGTTTTTTTTCATACATTCTCTTATATATATATAACTACACATATATTTTAAGAACTTGTGACATTTTCATTTCGTTTAAATTATTACAAATGCTAACAAGTATAACAGCTACACGTATAATATAAATATTAGGTAGTACGCCAAATAGAAAAAGCCAACTACTCTAAGGAAAGGCTCACATCTTCTTTTCTAATATACCTTCTGGATTATCCTATTACTATCCTTTATTTATATAACGTTAGAGTGTCTAACAAAAGAACTAATTTTGATTTTCTTGTAAATTAAAATTATTAGTACTGGAATCGATATATATTGTGTACGAGGCAGATGCCTAATTAAGCCTTCTGCTATTATGTGTAAACTGCACTAAATAGAGTTTTTTGCTAAATGTATGTGGCTCTGATATTATGACTTTTAAATTAAATAGGTTTTTGTAAATTAGGGTCATGTTTGATATATGACCACGCCTACTTTTTGGCACATTCAGTTATAATAAATATCAAACTTCCACTTTATCAAAATTTTTTTGGCTGATATATGGATTTTTTCCATTGTAGGCGTGGCATGTAGTCTTTTTCGTTTAAATAGAAACCAATGAGTTAAAAATTAATAGAGATTAAGTACACACATTAAATTTGGCTTAGATCAAAATGGACATATTTCGATCGATTCAGATTTTGATAATAATCAAGAATATTTGATATATTATTCAAATTTCAATTTAAGCCCAGGGTTCACGTTTCTGCATTGAGAAAACAGAGAGAGAGCGAGCATAGAGAACCAGATGACTTAGATAGGGTGGGGGACTCAGGGTAACATCGGTTATAACAGATGATTGATCGATTTAGAATGACTTTCAGATTGATCGTCCATTCCTTCATCTGGGTAATATAATAACTTATTGCTTTAAAAAACATCAAAGCAAGACGTCTGCCATCACAATCTATGAAATGATGAAACAGAACATCTTTTCAAATAAACTGCAGCATAAAAATTTCAGCAAAACATCAATTATACAATTTTTCTTTTACAATTAATGTTTTTAAATCTACAATATATATACACACATACACACTCACTCATACACATGCACATAAAATATATTTATTATCCAAAAGAAACATGGTCAAGTGTTGTGTGGGCTAAAGTACAATATAAGCTGAGCAATAAATATGAAAAATGCACTCTATGTGTGGCAGACATGAGGCGTCAAAAAAAAAAAAAAATAAACATAAACATAAATTTCTGGATTTAACTTGAACTTTCAAAAGTGCTTTAAAAAAAGACACACCACGCGAAAAAAAACCACATACAGACCAACAGTCTCCCGCATAATTTACCCTTAACTTTAACATATATAAACAAACACCATTTATCTTATTTAAGTTCATAAAGTTGTAAAAAGAGAGATAGCGTTGGCGGTGGTGGCGGTGGCGGTGGTAAGTGACTGGCGGCCGTGTACGCTAGAATCTCAATTTTCTATGCACGTGTTTGTTGACTTTTATGTTTTTTTACTTTTACATGCACTCGTTAATAGATCAAGTTTCTTCTTGTGAGACTGTCACATGTTTGTGTGTTTATTATGTTAACAGACGGTCAGCTCAAATTGTTAATAAAAAAAAAAAAGTAAGAAAAAATATTTTTTTTATTTACAATTTTTTCTCTTTTGCCAAAAATCTTGAATAATTTTTACTAGGTAAAGAAAAAAACTTTGAAAGGCTTTATATTGTTCAGTGTCATGACGTTGAACTTTTGACCATGGCCTATATAAAAAAACGGCACTGTTTTGCAAAACACACTCCCTCTTATACTCTGTGCTCCACTATACTTTACTCTGTTTTGCTTCTTTCTCTGTGATGTAAAAACAAAATTTTTATATTGGGAGTATACTAAGTTTGTCATTATGTTTATGTTGGAGGACCCCCCAAAACATATATATTCACTCAACTGATCGGAAAAGATATCGATTCCAAACATTTGATACTCTCGTTCATATTGAAACTGGGCAAAATCGTTCAAGCAATACGCTCAGAATACAAAAAACTGAAAAGTAAATTTTCCGTATTCCTTATAAAGTACAAAAGATATATTCACGTACATACCCCTCGGGAAGCTTTGGTGCACGGATGGCGGGTACTAAAGATTTCGCCTCAGGCAAATTTTGTTCTTATACCCTTCGCGGTAGAGTATATACCAAGTTTAAGAACCAAAAGGTGGAATCCGATATCCTACAGGGTCTATTTGTTTTGCATCAGCATCAAAAACTGAGTCCGTGTCCGTGTGTACATACGTCCGTCTGTTGTTAGAACTCTAATGGTTGTAAATTTTGAGATATTGAGCCGAAATTTCAACAGATCGCTATTTAAAATGGGAAAAATCGATCTAAAGCCACGCCCACAATTGACAAAAATCTTTTTATTTGCCACAAAAATGTACGCACGAAGTTTAAATATGGTACACATATTTATAATTATAAATTCAACCATTGTAACAAAAAATGGGCGTGGTGGGACAACAAACACGCCCAAAGTTTACAAAAAAACTGTACTTAGCATAAAACTTGATTTGAAACCTGACACGTAATATACACTTAGGAGATGTAATTATGTATCTGCCACGCCCTTTCTTTATATGTAGATGTGTGATGTGTTTTAAGATTTGGTTTAAGCCAAACTTAGCTTTTTTTCAGTGATGTTGCTGGAAAATCAGTTCCTTCCATAAAAGGCAACTCTTTACTGTCTGTCCGCTTGACTATCCATCTATTTATTCATTTAGTTATGTACTCCATGTATGGTATAATGTATGGGTAGATGATAATTTTTTAGTTTATTCACTGAGTTATTCTTCATATCATTTACACTTGATTGATTTTTTGGGTTAATGTTTTTGTAGTTGTTATTGTTGCTGTTTCTTTTACAGTATTTATATTTTTTTTCAAGCCAACAAACCACAACAAAAAGAAATTCGTTACACTACATACGAGTACATGGAGATCATATGCTTGATGGATTTTTGTGTTTACAAATTAACCTCCTCGACTGATAAACTGCACACATTCTGAACATGATACATACGCTATATAGACAGACTATAACCGTATTGAGGTTGTTTAGTTTGCAAAAATGTTTAAAGATTAGATAAAATACAGAATTTTTTTTATTAAATGCAGTACGTGCTGAAATTGTGGAAGTGTAAACTACCACACATACGAGTAAAAATATTCATACGTAAAATTTGAGCATGGTGTGCATAAACTTACGCTTCCCTTTTAATGAAAGCATTTGTTATACTTCAACGTGGAGCGTGAATTAAGCAGCAAATATGTTTTTTTTTTCTGTAAATTATCTGTTATATAATGCCGCCCAATTGTATTTTATATAGTTCTATAGTTCTAGTTATAAATACCTGAGTCAAATTTGAAATATATGTGAAAAACTCAGGACGTGAAAATTTTCCAAAGATTTTTGATGAATTTTTAAACACACGGACACACGGACACACGGAAATACATGTCTAGAACTCACTTTTTGATGCTAATCAAGAATATATATACTTTGTAGGGTCTTTGACGCCTCCTTGTGGGTATTGTAAATAGAAGAATAAACTTATGTGGAGGGTGGGGGTATAAAAAGGCCGACTTAGTTCATTCATTAGCTGTCAATATTCTTCATTCCTCATCAACGGCATTGGAGAGCTCATTTACTTAATTTGTTTTTGACAATAATGCTTTGGGAAACATGATACATATGGGTTTCATTAACACTTCACAACCAATGAGAACAAATCAATATAAAAATAATACTTACGTGTTTCTATTGCTAGTATATCTTGGGCTGTAATTAATACAATCGTCAGCAGCCATAGAAAGTTAATAAAATGTAGTTTTTTCTGTTGCCGCTGGTGATGATGATGATGATGATGGCACGGTAACCTTCTCATTTTGTATTGAATTGTGAATGAATGTTCCGCGTTTATAAATAAAATGTTTGCTCACAATGCAATCTATTGTTGTAGAGATTGCAAAATAAAGACGGAATTGAACAATTAACAATTACCAATTAATAGAATTAATTAAGTATGTATTGAAAAAAATTCAACGGTTTTTTGTTACGTTTGCAAAAAGAATTGAAATGACCTCGGTCTAGGTATTAACAATATTGGACGTACGTACAGTTCATTACATTTCTTTAAAATTCTTTCAATTTTTAACTTTTTATTTAATTGATTTGATTTTCAAACACCAAGCACACCATTTCAGACAGAAGTCAGCAGTCGATATTGATGTTAAACGAGGAATGCTGCAATGAAACCAGAAAGAACCAAATTTAAATAAAAACTCGAGTCGAGTTGATTGTTTTGTTTTTGTGTTGTGTGTTGTGCGCTGTGATGAAGACGACCACCACCAAAATATAATAAATTAATTAAAATATTTGGTTGATGTGTTATCAGCTAGACAGCTATAGACAAATTACCTACAAAACGATGACTGCCAGACTCTTTACAATTTAATACAATATTATACTTATGTACAAAACTTGGTGTACTACATATGTACATAAAGTCATAAAAATGACATAAATCATTTATGAGAGATAAGCATACTAGTAAAATTCTTTGTACACTGAAAAAAAAAACAAAAAAATGTGTATAAAATGTGCTTAAAATAAAGCAAGTTTAATGCCCACTTTTTGTATATAGATGTAGATGGTATTTTAAATTTACTCTAAGCTCCTACCATTTTTTTACTTGTTTTTATAAAATGTTGACTTGGACAACTTTCATAATTAGTCTAGGTACGACTAACTGTAAACAATATTCATTTCGTCTACATCGTTATTATATTGTATGCAGAAATTGTACCCGAGGCATTAATTTAGAACACGTTACGTTTATAGATACACCTACACATACATACATATAAATATATATGCATACATATGCGCAATTGTACATACATTGTATGAAATTGATTGTAACTGCAGCTATAGCAAGTAGCCATGCAACGCAGTAACAAGCGCTGCATACTGCTGCTTTTTCTACGGCATAGACGACCTAGAACTCTAGGGTATATTATTATATATAAAAATTTTAAATATACATGCACATATAATCTAAAAGGCTTTCTAAATGTATTTTTCATGTTGACACCATAAAAAAGAACTAAAATTGCGGAATAATTTAATGCCGACAGATTTATGTTAATGGTATGAAGTTAACGCGACCAGGCTGCACTTATATTTGATAATAAAAGACAAAAAACAATAAAAACAATAAAATAGACAAAATATTCTTAAACTTGACAATCATCAACACTATCTCTGTGATGAGGCCGCCTATAAAAACAAAAAGCAAAAAACAAAAAACAAAAAAAGAAACCATTTTAAATTGTATTAAATATATGTGGCGTGCGTGTATGTGTGTATGCCTTGGTGCAATGGCGAGGCCATTTAGAATGTTTTAGGTTTTTATAGCATTTCCCATAAATTGGAACTTGGGACTGAAACAAATGTTCTCATAAACTCTTCGGCAGGCTGTTAAAAATCTAATTGAAAGCATTGCCACAAATTTCCTATTAGTGCCGGTTTAAATGAGCTATAAAATCGTATGCAATGATATATCATTTCATTTACATTTTATATCCTAATTAGTTTTTTATAGCCTTCATCTTACGATTAAGGTTATACTGTCTTTGTCAAAACTTTTGCCTATAAATAAAGCTTCACTTTGTTTAATTTGTATAAAAATGAGAAAAATCGACGACGCGCCCCACAACATATAGAAGAATTTTTTATACCCTCCACATAAGATGGGGGGTATACTAAGTTTGTCATTTCATTTGCAACACCCAGAAGGAGGTGTCAGAGGCTCTACAGATTATATATATTCTTGATCAGAATCCAAAAGTGAGTCGATATAGACATGTGTGTCTGTTGGCATTTTCAAAGGGCGTAAATTTGGAGACACTTTTAGTTTTATGGAATATTTTCTAATTTTTGTTAGAGAAGAAAAAGCAAATAAGAAAACTAAATTGCATCTCATAACAATTATATTAAAACACTGGGCGTGGTACGTAGACAATAACGCCCTCTAATAGTATTAAGTATTATCTTCCAAGTCGAAGTTTAAGCTGGAAATTGCTTCTTTGGAAATTTAGCGCATGTCTATTATCGGACCACGCCCATTTTTGGCATATCGATGAAAGGGGTAATTATAAACATGTATACCAAATTCCAGTTTCATAGATTAGATTTTGTTCATTGTGGGCGTGGCTATTGCCTATTTTAAATAGCGTCAGAAACTATTGTAGATATGTCTGCACAAAATTTCAGCTCAATATCTCTAAATTTAAGATCGTTAGAATGCCAACAACATAAGACACATGGACAGACATGTTTAGGTTGACTCAGTTTTTGCTGTTGATCAATTATATTCTTGACTTTATGCCCCGTGGTGGTATTGTACGTAATTGGTCTTGTGTCGCTTTAGTGAATGAATATTTCTATGAGTTACTGTGGTTCAAAATATGCAATGATATATGTGTCATGCCATCAGACGAAAAAAAGAAGAAAACTGAATCTTAAGTGTTCATGTAATAACTTTATATACAATATATACAATAGTTACAACATGAATGCGAACATCTGAAGTGTTGAGTTTTTGTTAAAGTTTTTCACATCGATTTGTGTGGTATGTGTAGAATGCTGTCATTGCAACTGCTGCTGCTGCTGCTGCTGTTATGGGTATTGCTTTTAGGCATGCAGGCATGCAATGTTACAAAAATGTATGCAACGTGATATGCTGCATGCTGTTAAATGAAATGGCAAATAAATGCCACCAACATTACTACCAACCAATACCTTGATGATAGTTTCCGATGAAAAAATGAAAAATAAAAAACATATACTTAAGAAGCCAAAGATTGAAACGATCATATGAAAGACACACACAAACCAAACACGTCAGCACACGCTAACTGCCAATCAAGTGTTGAGAATAAAAAAAAAAAAATGTACATGAAGCGAGTAAAAGAAAAAGGGAAAAGAAATGATAAACGAATGAATGAATGACATAAAACGAAGCCAGGCAGTGATATGAAATCAACACCAACTGAAGAAACAAGAATAACAAACAACTGTTGTTACGCAATACAGTTTAATTGCCGCAACAAAAAGCAAAGAGTTCACGCACTATACCCATCAATGGGCTTCCACGCAATGAAGAGAAATTGCCACTGATTATTATTGATAATAAATACTAAAATAAGGTTATGCAATAGCAAGTAAAGCTTACATCAGTATTGGAGTGAATGCCTTCGCAAGTCTTGTAGTCAGTTAGTCAGCTCTGAGCAACACTCCTTCACTACACAAGGATTATGTGCATTCAGACCCCGTTCGTGCAAGTAATGTGTTATATATACTTAAAATACTTTACAGTATGACCTTCATGTACATAAATATATATTAATTATGTATAACATGTTTCTCCACCCTACTCAATACTTTGAGCAATTAAAATAAAACCAAAGAATATATTATAGTCAATCAACCGATTGACTGTTGACTATTGAAGACTCTACGTCACTTGTAGTCCAACACAATCGAATTAGTTATATAATTGTATTCTTCAGACAGACGGACGTTTTAAAAACGATTCAGTTATTTTAAAACAACCGATATAATGAGAGATGAATATTTTTTAAGCAGAGACTTAACATAAATAACAGCTCAAAAATTCAACATCGTCAATAACAATTATTTGGTTTTTAAAATTTTTATTCAGATCGAAAAAGATTGAATTTTTTTTTTGATCAAAATAATATGTTTAAAAAGTTATTACCGATTTTTAAATCAAGAATAACGAGGAAAAAGATTGAATAATATATTTGAACGGAATGTATTGTATATATAACAGGTCAAAAATGAAAAATCATGAATAAAAATCATTTTTAATTTATCTATTGATAGAGATCGAAAAATTTTTTTGGTCAAAATAATACGTTCAAAAAGATATTTATGGTTTATAATTTAAACAATAACAAGTAAATAGTTAGAAATTTTTTTTAATTGTTATAAATTAGTGATTATAGATATATAAATAAAATTCATTAATAACAATTATATTTAATTTTTTAAAGATCGATAAAGACCGAAATTTTTTTCCAAATAATACTTTCAAAAATATATGTTTGGGATTTATAAATCACGAATAACGATATAAAAAACATTTTTGACTGAAATAATATGATATTGATCTAAATGTAAATGGACTTCCTATAATATATTCACTTAAAATATTACAAGCATCTACAATGCCATTATAATGGAGCGAAATTACATATGGGTACGTGATAATTATGGATATATCCTTGGATATGTTGTCCGTGCGTCCTTCCAAAAACAGAATTTTCAGAGTAACAAATTTAAGTAAGTATAACACTTGATGTGGTTAAATCTATTCTTTGCTTATTAGTCGTTTGGCCGTTTCAAACATTTGCTTAAACTTAAAATATCTTCTAATACAAAAGGGTATAAAGCGTATAACAAGTATGCCATTCATTCAATATAAGACAAGCCATGAAACACTTTATTATAAAATACTTGTACAAGCAATAGAATATATTATGTAGTTCACTCTATAGTATGTATACCGATACAAATATATTCACACCCCTTATACACAATCTCACCATAAACTTTACTACGACTCTATAAATTATCCACTCGTGAATGTACAACATAATAAATATATAGATATATGCTTGACGCATACTAAACAGCACGCACATTCCTTTCACTTATAAGGAATGAATAATAGAGTAGAAGTGAATGCCAAATATTGAAAAAAATAAAGATCAATATATACATTTGTCGATAAAATCTGTGGGTATGTTCTTATTATTATTCCAATGAATATGAAGAATAATATAATTTTATAATTTAAAATAATTTTATATGCAGCAGAAATGAGACTTACTATACAATATTATTTACCACCTCCTTTATACGAGTAAGTAGTGTTGTTTATATATAATATGAACGGATCCGTGAAATGACAAAATCATATCCCACAAAGTGTTGCAGAATTTCCAGCAAAAAAGAAAGAAAACTTCAACATCGCTCTGGTCAAATTAAACTATTTACAAATATTTCACAATTGTCGATTTGTGCTCATTTTAGATTGAGATAGAAGAGAATACAAAAAAAGTGATTGTGAAAATTGCATCAAATGAAATGAAGTTGGGCATAACACTGGATTGGTTAAGCATTACAAGTGGCAGAAACACAATTACAACACTTCACCACAGCATAAAAAAGATACAAAAAAAAAAACCAACAAAGCAAAGTAGCGTAATTAACTAAATTTAAATATTCCCGCAATATAATATAATTTAAATTTACATAAATACATAATTATATATATATATATATATAATTGTATTTTCCTATATATAAATAACTGTGTAGAGGAAATTCACACATACGAGTATAGTTTTAAGCAAATTGAACGCGCCCTGTAATTGACGCGTTTAATAAGTGATGCAGCAAGCATTTCAAAAATGCGAATAATCTGCTTTTTGTACCCTACAATCTGTCTGTTTATATTAAAAGTTATATCCACCTTTAGTTATACTTATCACTTCAGTATCACTTTCTGAATCGATTTAATCATGTCCATCTGTCTGTCTATGTAAATTAATTTTATGCTTAACCTATGGGTCGCATTTTTTGAGATATTTCAATGAAATTTGGTACAGGGACTAAAATTGGCCCAAAGAAGAACTCTATTGAAGATATTTCATGAAGTGAATCATAAAACAATGTATCGTCTGTACTGATACATAAAAACTACATTAATTATAATATAACTTGTGGAACTAATTTGTGTAGGGTGTTAAATGGCTGTGTGTAATCGACTGTAACAATTTCATTTGTTTTATTTTTATTTATTTTTTTGTCTCTGTACTTTATTTGTAACGATCTGTGTTGATGTTGTTTTTAATTTTCTTTTATTGTTTTTGTTCTTGTTGTTGTAAAAAAAAGAACATAAAATGACATAACTATAAAGATTACTAAATTGATTAAAAATGAGATCTCATTATACACACGTGAGACAGATGAGTGGTATACCAAGTTTGTTATTCCATTTGTAAAAACCCATAAGAAGGGCTCCGGGCTCTACAAAATATATATTATATATATATTCTAGATTTGCAAACAAAATGTTAGTCAGTCTAGACAAGTTTGTCCATACGTCAGTATGTCCGTATGTCCGTATGTCCGTATGTCCGCATATCCATATGTCCGTATGTTCGTATGTGCGTACGTCCATATCTACATGAAGGTTGCCCTTAAGTTAGTCAAAATTAATTAAATGCCACGCCCACTTCAACATCTATCTATCAGCCATAAAAAATTTTAACTATGAAGTTGAATTAATAATAAAATTCGGTACATACATATGTACATATACGAGGTCTTCTATTGATGTGTTCGGATTACCGACACACCTACAATTTCTTAAAAATTTTGATATTGATACGTATCAGGTATCTGCCACACCCACAAGTGGAGGGTATTTAAGAACTAATATTTTGACTTGTTTATTAAGGGCTTTCTACAGGAATACACATCAAATTATATATAAATGATCAGATAATCATTATCAGTGTTCGTCGTTCCACATTGAATAATTGTTAGTATGTTTCTATATGTGTGAGTATGGTAAGATCTTCTTATTCCCTCCCACACTCCTACCTTTCTAAAGTTTGAACGAATTGTTTATTTATGAATTTTTCCTCATGCTTTTACCGTTGGCATAATATTTCCTTTAACAATTCAAACTTAATACGTAACAAAGTCTAAGTTCAATGGCATTTGAACATGATACCCAGTGTGCTTATAGTGTAAAGTAATAATAATAATATTTATACAATAGGTATTGCTATGTGGAACTTTATACATTTTAAAAGTCAACCACCTTCTGGGGTTTCGGTTAATGAATTCCACTTGTTAGTGTGTTTACTTAACTTTATCAAGTTTACTTTAATTACTTGTAAAAATAAAAAACAACTTTAATATGAATCATAATTTATAATGTAGTTTATTGTATACCTAATAGGTTTTACAAAATTTTGTAAACCTGCTTAAATTGAAACATAAACATTTTTAGAATCTGTTGTTTTAAAGTAGGAAAAATATAAATGCAAATTTAATATATAGATAGGATAGGGGTTTATGCAGAGGTTTTCTAATAACATTTTTAGCCGTTACAGTATAAAATTGTTGGCCCACTTTATGAATAATATTTTACCCATTAATAAAGAATAAAGAATATCGCAAAAGTAACTGCTTTATATATACAGTGGTGGTCACTTAAATAGGTAACAATTTCTTTAGTAGGATATTTTGTTTGCAACACTATTTATATTTCCTTTATATTTAGGAGTAATATAATGATGCAGTTTGATGAAAGGATCTTCGTTTCGTTTCGTTCTATTATTATTCAATTTTTGGGAAATTCTTTACTTTAACGTTATCAAAAATCATATACAAAAATAAATTGTTTGTATATGATTTTTGATTTTATTTTTATAATATTTTTTATTTTTTCAATTTCAGAAGCAATAAAATGATACAAAATTGTTTTTATAATTTTTCTAAAAATTTTCTATATTTTTATTTCCACACTATATAAAAAAATATGATAATTATTTTGCTAGTAACAGATTAAAAAATTTCCCAAAAATAGAAAAGTTTGTAGGACTTCTACACCATAGATCCTTTTATCAAACGGCATCAATAAATTGTTTTTAAACTTGAAGCAAGAAAAATTATTGCAAACTATTCTATCTCAACAAGTTATTACCTATTGAAGTGACCACTACTGTAAATTGTACAATATTTAAAATAAAATTAATAATTCATTACAACTGGGTTTCATTTTTAAAAAATTCTTACATTAACGTTAAGACATAATTCTTTTGAACTCGTTAGCCTTGAATTTTAAAATAAATTTACAGCCATAAATTATTACATTAAATATTGCAAAGAATTGTTTAAAGAGTTTAAATATTTTAAGTGCATGTATATATATTGTATATATCCAAGGCTTTTAGTGGCTGTTGAAAGATTGTGGGTGTGGCCTATATACAATATTTATGTATAAAAATGGCCCACACCCCCGATTTTTACCAAAAGCAGAAACAAAACCTTCGTACTTCTTTCTATTTTAAATATTCATACCGATTGTTGGGGCATCTTAATTGAAGTGCTGCAGTTTGAATTAAAATAGGATTTAAATGTGACGCCTTCAATATCTATTTATATATCAATCGCCTTATTTTATAGAACTATTATACTCTTAATAATAATAAGTGTCTGTACATTTGGGTAAATAACTTTGTTTCTATGCCTCAATGCCTCAAGCGTCATTTAATTATTTATAATTAAATATTACACCTCCTATCACTCTCACTATTGTGTAAGGTTTTACCACTTTTTTTGTTTCAACCAATTAAGCGTAAAAGGAAGAAATGGAATAATAAACAACTTGTTTATTTGTACGAATTTATACAATGGTTGACTTTATTTTTTATGCATTTAAACACTTAAACAAAAGTTGAAAACTTTGTTGAATTTTACGACTTTAGTTTGCCGCCTGTTTTATTATATTCTGCACATAAGCTGGGGGGTATATTAAGTTTATCATTCCGTTTAAAAAAGAAGGCATCAGAGGTCTTACAAATTAAGTATATTCTTAATCAGCATCAAAAACTGAGTCCATCTAGACTTGTATGTCCGTGTGTCCGTACGTCGGTTTGTTGTTGGCTTTCTTACGGTAAATTTTGAGATGTTGAACTGAAATTTTCTTCAGAAACTTCTAGTTCTTGTGCATTGATTGCTATTTAAATTAAGCCACGCCCCCAACCGACATTAAATTTGTTTATCTGCCACAAAAATTGAGCTATAAAGTTGAAATTTAGTAATACAATTATTTACTATTAACTTATCCATCGATGTTTTAAAAATTGGCGTGAACGAATAACAGATGCGCCCACAATTTACAAAAAACTATACTCCACGTAAAACTAGACTTTCTAATACGTAATACATACATTATTAGAGGGCGTATTCACATACCTGTCTCGCCCACTATTGTAAATGTGGAGAGTATTTAAGATTTGGTCCAAGCCAAACTTAGTTTATTTACTTGTTCTTATTTAACTTTATTGTATATTTATGAATGTGTAGAGTGCAACAAGTGTAAAATTAGCCTCTGATGTCATCAACTCTTAAAAATCATATCCCATCGACACTTGATTGTAGACATATTGACTCACTCACTCACTCACTCACTCGTTCACTATAGTCTTTATCTTATGTGAATATCTTTTATCTGTTGGTGCACTTTTCTAAAGGTGTTGTAGTTATTGTTGTCGCATTGTTTTCAGATAATGTGTTTACACATTCATACAATATTTAATGTCTTGTGCAATAATTTTCTTTTGATTATTTTTCATACTTTTTATTTTAGTTTGTATTGGCAAAGGCTGTGATAATGAGTGAGGGAGGGCGACATATAGTATAAGTTATGTATTATTCATGGCTCATATATAATGATATTGCATCATAAAATAATTATTTATATATAGAACTTGTTAATATATTATCAGGAATGATATGATTTGTATCCACGATGGTTAGATGCGTCAGTCAGTCAGTCAAAGATTAAGCTTGAATCTATCATGGAAAAAATTTAGAGTATTATAAAGAAACCTAAAAATTTTTAAATTTTACTTATATACAAACATATATACATGTATTGAAACCAAGAGTGCACCCCAAACGAGCCCCAACTACAATTTTACTTATATACAAGAATCTTTTCAAATTCGCTTTGTTTTCCACAAAATATTGGAGATAACAAAAACATATAACATTTAAGAGCCATTTAATCAACGTTTAACTTAATTGCTATAATTTTTCTTGAACGAATACAAGAAAGAAAAAAAAACATTTGAGAAAAATGTGTATTTCTAAATTGCTTGCCATTAAACAAGCGCCAGAAATTCCATTGATTTATAAGCTAATAGCTGTTAAAGCTTTTGATGTAATTACACCATTACCAGCCAACCACCAACCAGCTAGCCAGTTAGCCGACCGAATGGACTGCTCTTTATATGGCACAACAAGAATGAGAAAAACAGCTCTCGCTTTCATTTCTTTTGGGAAGAACAATAAAAAAAAAAACGGTTTCAAAAAGTCAATTTAATTTTAAATTGCAAAGATTACCAGCAAAAAAAAACATTTTATAAGGCTTATAGGAAACTTGTAAGACCTTTATTTGGATAAAAATCATAGAATAGGAATAAATCGTATTATTTAAGGGCGTTGGCTGATGTGAAATTGGCACCTATTTCAATATCTTGTAGCATTTTCGTTAAATTTTGAAAGATAAAATTCCATGAAAAACAATAATTTTTATAAATTGTGACCTTTTTAAAATATCACTTAAAAATTTTCTAATATATGTAGTGAGCCTGAAGTCTTATTAAGGTTTTTGAAACCTATCTGTAAAGATTGCCAAGAACATGGATCAACTTAGTACACTTTTATCACTGTGATACAATGATATATAAAAGACCACATTTGGAAAAGGCCGAATTTGAAATACTTTCAACATTTTTACGTTAAATATGGGCATGGCATGTATAAAATTGTCCCCTCCACACGTTGAAGTAAGTTTTAACCTATAGTTAGAATTCTGGAGCAAAGTAGGAGACAAGTAAATTGTGGGCTTAACTGTTATACGACCGCGCCTATTTTCAGCACATAATTGAATAAATTCAATATAAAAATATAAAGAGTTTTAAAGTTAAGTGAGGCCACGTATTGATGATTAATTGAATTGAGATATTAAGGTGAAGGTAGGTTCTATCAAAACTTAATAATCCCAACTCAAACAGCCCTCAAAATTATGAAAAAGCAAAAAAATGTGATACTTTTGAAAACACATGTTTTCTTTGAGATGCACCTCGTACATGTAAGCCCTATCAACTCCGTACAGTGGCCATCTTTCATACGATTTGAAAATTTCCTTACTGATCCAGAAGAATTATTTTCGGCCGCCCTTCTTCTTGTTACAACCGGAATAACAAACTAAGTATATTTTATTAGGGATGCTTACAACATTAAAGTGAAAACGCTTTGTGTCTGTTGTTTCAATTCCAAACTCACATTATTTTGCATATCCTTCTGGGACCAAGGGAATCACCACTTCACTGTACAAACGTTTATTGATGCTTTAGTCAAAGACTGGTCATTGCCAGTTGTTTTTATTTTTTCCTTTAGTTCACATTTGCTTTGGTCATCGTCGGTTGTCGTGGTTGGGTATTGAAAAAGACACTCAAAGCGTTATGAAGTGCATACTGCCAGTCGCTAAGGAGTCTGCATAATTTGCCGCTTAATGTGTTTCATGACCAGCGGCTTTTAATGTAGCTTTTATTTTTACCATTTTCAGTTGGTTTAGTATTCTTATGGATTTCTTTTATCAGTTTTTATTTTTTATTCTTTCATACAGCTTCCTTTTCATAAGCCTGCAGTCGTTTTAGTCTGCATTGAATAAAAGCCGTAGAATATAAAAACACAAGTAAGAAGACTAAATTTGGCTTAGGCCACATCTTAAATACCTTCCACATGTGCATACAAATAGTACGCGTGGCAGGTTCATGATTACGCCCTTTAATAGTGCAGGTATTATTGCGTGGCGGGTTTTATGCCGAATTCTGTTTCTTTTTTAATTGTGGACGTATCTGTTATTCAATTACGCCCATTTTTGACACAACGATGGATCGAATACTTATAAATATCTGTACCAAAATCTCATAGGTAAATTTCTGTGGTAGATATATAGATTTTTGTCGATTGTTGACGTCTCTGTTATCCGAACATGCCTACTTTCAGCACAACGATAAATTGGATAATTGTAAATGTGTGCGTAAAAAGTTGGTGCATATAAATAAATTTTGTCGATTGTGGGCGTGTCTGTTTTCCGACCACGCGTGTTTTTGATACATCTCTGAATGGGTTCATTGATGCTAATCAATCGACTCAGTTTTTGATGCTAATCAAGAATATATATACTTTGTAGGGTATGTGATGCCTCCTTTTGGGTGTTGCAAGTTGAATGACAAACTTATGTGGAGGGTATAAAAAAAATTAAACATTAAAAAAAGAGCAATTATGTTCAGGGTTGTTGTTGGTATTGTTTTGTTTCGTTTTTTAATACATTTACTGTCATCACAACGTGTACGTTTAGTGGTCTTCTTCTACGTCTTATGATCTTTTTTTCCGATGATATTTTGATACCTAAAGACAACCACACAATACGTGGTCAGCAAATAGCTTGAAAAGCGAAACTTTTTCTGAAAAATTCTTATCTTTCGACAGGTAAAGTATATATGTTATATAGTGTATAACTTAGCGTTTGGCATGGTGGTCAATTTATGCCAAAAATAAGAAAAAAACGAACGCCCCAAAAACTGACTAAAAATAAATTTAAAACATTTTCTGAATGAATATTTTGTACAATTTTTTTTTTTAATTTCAACAAGAAATCTTTGACGCTGGTACTTAAACAGCAGACCCACTAACATATGATTTATGAGAGAATTTCGTTATGAAATTAAAATTAATAGTGAAGCAGCGTAATCAGTAACTGATAATTATCGAGTTTGTTATGAAATAAGAAGAAGAAATACTTTGCACATATGCACTTGGCGTTTTTTTGCTAAAGGTTAAACTGTTGACAAACGATTATTTTTAATAATATTCAATTAACTTGTAGAAAATTTAATCGTTTATTTATTGAGATGTAAAAAAAAATTGTCTTCGGCCAAATTTTAAATACTCTCCACGTCTATTTAGAAAATATAGGCGTGGAAGGTACCTGACTATTCGAAATTTGTGGGCGTATCTGTTCTAAGATTACGCCCATTTTTGGCAAATTGATAAATACAATAATTATGAACCAGTATACCAGTATATATATATATATTTTTTATTGTGGGCGTGGCCGATTTTTTTCTTAATTTAAAAAGAAACCTGTCTAGGAATATGTGTAAAAAATTTTTAGCTTTATAAAACGACGCTACCGTGAGAGTGCTAACAATAGACAGATGCACGGATGAATATATTTAGATCGCCTATAATTTGTCTGCTTTTCAAGAATATATAGATTTTGAGGCCTTTTTCTGATTGTTACAAACAGAATGATAAACTTTGTATACCCCCTCCAAGTAATTATGTTATTTTATAATCATCATAATCAACACACCAACATGATGTCGATCAACATCGCTATCACGGACAATAATAAAATCATCATGTATGCAGCAATATAAAAGCAACAATAACAATTTTAAACGTGTACAAAATGTCTGTAATAAGCAAAAAGTAAACAAAACAAATGCCAGACAGTTGCGGTGGTGGCAGACAGACAGTCCAATATTACGAATGAATAATTGACGAATTTGGATGCAAACATAGTTTTGTATAAAAACAAAAACAAACACAAAAACACATCAAAACATTCAAGAAATGAATGGTTTAGAAAAATATCCAAAAACGAATAGATCGATGATAACCATAATAATAGCGACACGTTCTTAGACAGAAAGAGACTGGCTTTGGCTTTTTTTTGCGTAATTTGTGTTTATTTCTACGAATAAAATAAAAGAGCATGATTGTTGTTGTTGTTGTTATTATTATTATGATTATTGCTATTTGTATACGTCGCTAGACGACGATTTCTTATACAATGTTTTTTTTTTATACCCTCCTCCTTAGTGTTGTGGGTATACTAAGTTTGTTCTTATGTTTGCATCACCAATCAAAAACTGAATCGATAATGTTTGCTATTTAAAATGGGCAAAATCGATAAAAAGTTACGCCTACAATCATCAAAAATCTATTTATCTGCCACAAAAATGACGTTTGAAAAAACCATATTCACAGACTTACAAGCGGATACGTTATATATACTCTATATACATATATATTAGCCACGCCCACCGTTGTGGATGTGGAGATTATTTAAGATTTGACCTAAACCGAATTTAGTTTTCTTACTTATTTTTTATTTTATTTTCGCATCTTCATTTGCTTTCGTATGGTTTTCAAATGTTCACTTTACGTGTTTTCTTTTATGAGATATTTAACCATAAAAACTTTACGTGCACTCTTATATGTATTTCTGTAGTTGTTATTGTTGTTACGCATTCTGAGGTCGAAGGTATGCATGTTTACTTAGTCATTTGGGAATGAGGCGTCAGAGAATTTAGAAAGTCTTGATCAGCATTAAATTTTGTATCGATTTAAACCCATGCCTGTCGGTCTGTCTTTAGGAAACGTGCTCTCAGTGGTAAACATTTCCATATCCCTATATTCTATATATTCAATCATTCTCAGGTGGAAGCTTTAAATTTCCTATTAAAATATATTTTTACCAGATTCACATCAAAATCGGAGTCGATTTAACGCTGTCCGTGTATCTGTCCGTTAGTGTTGAAATGTTTATAGACGCCAAAAATTTAAATTTCAAAATTTATTACCCAACTTTTTAAGTCCGGGTAGATAGCTTTTTATTGAAAATGGATAAAATAGCTTGACAGCCACGGACACAATTAAAAAAAGTTGTGTGGTAGCTATAAAAATTGAGTTACGAAATTGAAATACAAATTTCTGCATTAAGAACGTTATTTCAAATGTAATGATGGGTTCACAGCCACGCCCACAGTTGCCAAAAGTTACTCAAAATGGAGTTACAACTATGAAATTTTATAACCATATTTATAATTAGCACTTGCATCGATATACCAAAAGTGGGCGTGGTTCGATAACAAATACGCCCATAATTTAAAAGAAAGTCTAGACGAATTGGAATTGAAAGTTATTATAACATTATACCTCTGTTTAGAAGGCGTAATAAGGTGTCTGCCATGCCCAATTAGATGGGGAGAGTATTTAACCTAAATTTAAATATATGTTATAATGTTAAAGTTAAATCTGAATGTTGGATGTTGTCTGAATATTGTTGTATGTGTGTGAGTGTGTGTGTGTTGTATGTATTAACGGCTTGTACAAGCAACTGTGTGTGTTTTTCGTACATGAAATATATTTTTAAGCACGCGGGCATTTACGTTTTATTTTTGGTTTTTCAAACTACTCCAACAACATTCACGGACTTTACACGCATTTAACCTTGAGAGTATTTTAGTGCACAATATTTGTTATAAATTGTTGTTCTGTTGGTATTTGCCTGCCTCGAGTGTACAAATTCATGCATTTTTGTGCGTTTTGGTTCGTAAAACGCAAGCTATGAAAAATTCCAAAATATTTGTAAATGAATTAAAAATGTAATAATTTTTTTTCATTTTTATATTTATGTGTCTGTTGACGTTCGGAATATATTTGTTGTTGTTGCGTTTTGTTTGCATTATGCGAATATTCATTCATTCCTATGAATTTGTTATGAAATGGGAACTATGTGTATGCGAATGTTTAATAAATATTTTAAATAGATTGATGAAATTTGAAAGCAACACCGTATGGCATCATATGGAGGAATGTATTACTTTTAAAAAATATTATGGATTGGTTCCGGTTTAATTAGATTTTTCCAAATGGTAAAAAAATCTCATCACTTAACCGTATTAAAATATTGTAGACGTATGGCCGCAGTCATCTTTTAAAACAATTAAATTTGACTTATAACACATTTGAAATTTCTGTAATATTTATATACAAATTGTGGGCGTGGCAGGTACGTAATTACACCTTTTAAAACCCCATGTAATACGTATCAACTTACATTTAGGATATAGCACAAAAAAGGATTTTTATAAATAATGGGCGTGTCCCTGCCCATTTATGGTGAATCGATGGGAGTAGTAATTAAAATTATGTGTACAAAATTTCAACTTCTTAGCTTAATTTTGAATGACTTTTGTCAATAGTGGGCGTGGCTATTAACGTATGCAGAAACCCTGTAGAAGTGTTTGTAAAAAGTTTTAGCTCAATATGTTAAAATGTACGAACGTTAGAATGCCAACAAGAGACACACGATCATACCTGGACTCATGTTTTGATGCTGATCAATATTATATACATGTTACTTTGTACGGTATCTGATGCCTTCTTCCAATTGTTCCAAACGGTATAACTAATATAGTATACTTCCCATCTTATATGTAGGGTATAAACATTGAATTTTATATAGCAACAATTCAATCATGAGTTTTTATTTTTATTTGTGTATAAATCAACATTATCATGCGCCTATTACTGTAATCACTATGTGTGTAATTATGCAACCAAATAAGGTATATACATACATGTTTGTGAGTTGTAATTAATAGAACTTGACAGCGTACAATGTAATATTGACGCCGCCGTCTGTATCAACAAAAAAACGTACAAAAAAAAGCATCAAAAACATACAAATATTCAATCAACACATTAAGTAACGTGTTGACAGTGATGATTTACTAGACAATGCAGCAAATTAAAGCAGAGAAGAAAATTTCATATAAACACATACATATATAGTCAACTATTATGATATTTATATGTATGCGTCCGTGTACGTGCATACATGAATGTTTACTAAATGTTGCCAATCAAATATTTTCGAACAAGCGTGCAATCAGACAATCAATACCTTATTGGTGTAATGTAAAATGAATTTTATTTCATGCATATTGTACGGATGTATGTGTTGTACGTCTATGTATAATTTGCAATTTGACAAACTACTGCAAATTGAGCTCAAACGCTTTCAGATGCTTACCCACAAAAAAAAAGAAGGTAAAAAAACTAAATTTGGTTTACGCCAAATCTTAAATACGGTTCTCATCTACATACAAGTAGTGGGCATGGCAAGTTCATCATTACGCCCACTAATAGTGTAGGAACGGGTTTTACGCTGAATATGGTTTTTTGTGAATTATGGGTGTTTTTGTTATCTGACCACGCCCATTTTTAGCGTATCAGTGGATAATTATAGATCTGGGTACCAGAGTTTTCACTTCACAAGTAAATTTTTATGAAAAATAAATAAATGTTTGTCTGCTATGGGCGCGGCTGTTGACCGAATTGGGTAAATTTAAACAAGCGCCTGCATGCAGAAAATAAGAGTGTTTGGAATATCTCAAAATTTACAACCGTAAAAGTGCAAACAATAGAGTAGTCACATATGGACATATGGACGCATGGACATAAGGGTATATGCATATAGGGAAATACGAACACCCGGATACCCGAACATACGGACATACATGTCTAGATCAACTTAGTCTTTAATGCTGATCAAGTATATTAAGTTGCAAATTCAATAACAATCTTAGTATACCCCAATCTTATGTGTAGAGTATAAAAAAAATGTAAAGAATTATGAGCTATCAAACCCGACTCTAAACTGCTGTACATCACTAAATGGTATGATGTGTGAATTGTTCACTTGTTAGTCAGTCCAATCATAACTGACAGTTCTCACTTTATTCCATATTTAAGAATAACAGTTGCATCCTTACACTGAACTACATTCAAATATTGAAGAAAATGGCTTTAATGGACGCAATCCAGACTAAGTTTATCCCCTATTAGTCAAAGGCTAAGTCTAATTTTCCTTAATAGAGACGTTGTAGATTCAATTCCCGCAGAGAGTAAACGTTCAAAGCCTGTTCTTTCTATGAGGAATAAATTTGTCCCGGAGCATTTTCTTATAGAAGTTTTCTCCTCCTTTTTATATAAAGAAAAAAAAAGCACAAAAATATTTCTGCAAAATTTAGTTCTGCATAATATTTATGAGTAAGAATCCATTTCTTTTGCTTTGGGAGTTACAAAAACTCGAAGCCACACTTATGTGTAACAAGTGGTTGAAAATAAAAAAAATAGGAAACTTTATACATAGGTAAACATGTTACATAGTGAACAATACAACAAAACATACAAACTTTAATCCAACCCAATCCCATCCAAACCAATCCCAAATAAAGTTTCATGACTAGACATGCATATAGAGGTAGTGTATGTGTATGGATTACACTTTATGCAAATAGATGCAAGTGATTTACGTGCTAGTTTCCTAATGCATAGACAAATGCAGAGAGCTAGCTATTTATGTAGAGAGTTGGTTATACGTTCTTTTTTATGAAAGATTGTTAAATTATTCAAAAAAAAAAAACTTTCTCTCACGTCTTTATCTACCCAATTGCCAATAATTTATGGTTAAATTTTGAAATCAATGCAATCGAAGATTTACTGTAGTTCGAAAGATAGCAACATTGCTTATAAGTATAAACAATTTAAATTGTTTGGAATTTTAAATTTATAGGTTCTCTGTGTAGGGGTTAGTATTTTTGTACCCTTCACATAAGAGTAAAGTGAAAATTTAACTAAACTTGACTTAAATACACTTCACATCCATATGGAAACAATGGGCGTGGCAGGTGTATTATGACGCTATATATTAGTACATATATCACTCATCAGCTTGCAAGTTCGGTTTTATATTGAGTGCGTTTTTTTGTAAGCTGTGGGGGTATTTGTTATTCGACCACGCCCATTTTTTGGCATATAGATGGATAGAAATTTTATAAATATGGTATAAACCCATTTTATGTGAAAGATATGAAAAATTACATAGTCTGAAACGTTATTCGGGTAAAGTGGCTCAATATAGACTTCGATTCATTAATGATGTATAGGTAACGTTCAGAATTATTATATATATGACATTACAATTATTATATATAAGACATATATAATAATTCTGAAATAGGCCACATGGACATACGGGCCCAAACTCACAGTTTGATTAGTTTCCGTAATTATTAGTTACATGAATTTAAAAACCCCTACGCATACGTATTTATTTCAAAAGTTAGAGTGAGAGTCGAATGTTCAATAAGGCATAATTTGCCCATCATTTACAAAGTATGTGCCAGCATACCATTCAAAATGTTTTCACTCACAGGCTACGCATCCGTACAACATCTTCTTTTATCATTTCATTTCATTTCATTTATAAAATCACAGTTGCATAGCTTTTAATTAATCGACTTTATGCCACACATTTCACGTAGAGAATTTTGCCGATTATTTTCTCTTCCCCCATCGCCCTCTGCCCTGTGGCCATTCTCCCCATTTATGTGCTCAATTGAATTCAAATTGATATCGTTTGTCTAGAGATTTGTGTTTAGTGTGGTAATTATTTTGAAATTTCCTGATAAATAATTCATGCATGGAACTGTTTGCACAGGCTTCTACATTTGAATGCATTTTATATGTGAATGAAAATCGTGTAATTTGGCTCCCTATCACCAACGAACCTTCATTTATCATTCGCATAAAAACTAAAATTTCAAAAATCTAATTATCACTCATTATTCATTTGGAAAAGATGAAATAATGTTTAGTTAAACCTGATTGTATAGGAATCTTATACGACTAGCAATCCAAAAATCATAAATGTTAAGGAATTGTAGGAGTATTGTAGGAGTATTCTCAAACTAAACATGACTCCCAAGGGAAATCGCAACTTGATTATTTTATTATTAATTCAATTCAAAATTGAATTTTGTTTGACTTCTACTCATGTTTTTATACCTTCCACGTTAGATGAGGGGTATACTAAGTAGATTATTCCATTTGTAACACCCAGAAGCCGACGTCAGAGATCTTACAATGCAAATAAACTCTTGATCAATCATGTCCTTACCACGCCCATTGTTTGTATTTAGATTTATAGGGTATTTAACAATTGGCCAAAAGGTATTTAACAATAAGCCAAATTTAGTTTGTTAACTTGTTTAATTAATATATTTATAAACTTTTATACATATGGGGCTGGTGTCAACCTCCCACAAACCAATAAATAACTGTTTAAAATGTTTGTGAAAATGAAATTTATTTCCAAATTTGTCGGATTTCATTTTCATTTTATTTACATACAATTGAAAATACAATTGTTTGTTATTCGAGTTATACCATAAATTTGTTTTAATTTTTTTTAATATTGATTTTTTGTTTAGTTGAGGTTGGTTATCCTTTAATTGATCAAATGTTTATGAAATTGTGGCAAAAAAAAAAAAAAAATTAGTATTGATTTGATTTGTTTCCTATTTACTATGTGTCGAGTAGTAGAATGTTGCCAGAATGTTTATAAACTTAAATATCGTATATGAAGTAAAAGAGTTGAATAAGTCGGCACTTAAGAGAAAAGTTTTATAAGGCCGTACCTTACTTCTTACATACACTTAAAATTTCCAGCAAATAAGGGCATGGCTGCAACCTTATTACACCTTTTAGAAGTGGGAGTATTTTTTACCAACTTACAAGACGGATTCTACCACAAATATAGTTATTTTTGAGTAAAAAACAAATAAATAAATATATAATTAAAATTTTATATATAATATAACACTAAAGGATCTTAAAAATCAAATAAAATAATATCAAATTAAAAAATGAAAAAAGAAAAAAAAATAAATCGAATACACATAAATGTCTTGAAGATTTTTCCAATACATTTACAAGATATCAACCTTTATTCACCACCGAATATATATAAGTAAAAACTACCTCAAAGAATTTCCTTTTTTATAGGAAATTATGTGCCTCAAAAGTTCAAGGTATAAAGCAAACTGGGTTGTACTTGTTTCACGTTTTATTGCAGATATGGCGGAAGATGTGTATGTAATAATATTATACCAAATATTTTTGTACAAATTTCCTTGAATTTGGTTAATTCTCTTCATTATGCAAGCACGTAACTGAGAGGGCGATATATCTTCCTCCCAAATTTTAATAGCCAGTTACAACACGATAGATTCAAGATAATCTTTTCTCTTCTCTAAATTTTTCTTGTAACTTTTCCCGAATGGAATGAAATTAAAAATTCTAAATATAAAGTGTTATGTGGTCGGGCTTGACCGACATTCATATATTTTTCAACACTTAATATGCAAAATAACTTAAAACTGGATTTTCTAGTCGCATTAATTACGAACAAGACTGAACACATTCTCTGAGTTGTAAAAATAGCAAAAGCGTGTTAAGAAGACTTCTGCGTTCAATGATCTAATTACCATAAATAAAATAATTTAAAAAAAATTCCACAGACTTGTCTTTAATTCAACTAATAGCAGCTAAACCGATGTAATTATCACATCATTGTATACAAACCCATAGAGATCAACCAAATGTATTCACGATGAGTAGAGAAGAATGCATTTGTGACACCAATTAGATCATTTAACATATATCTTAATAATATATATGTGTGTTGTACTACAAGTCGATCAATATTTACATTGTTTGACAGCTGTCATATGCGTTCAATTTATTTTTTCGCAGATTTGAGGTTTTCGTATTTCTTTACGATTATTCTTCAGCAATTGAGGTATGGAGAAAAGTTGTACCATTCTCTTTTTGTGGTTTTCTTTTTTATTCTTAGGTAGAGTTACTTTTTTTAACAACTTTAAACAGTTATTTGACATGCACACAAACGTAATGGCAACAAAATAAAAATAAAAATAAAACAACTTCTCATATAAAGTTGACTTGTTCCGTTTTTTTGGGTCATGTACATACATATACATTTATACCCTCCATATAAGGCGGGGGTAAACTAAAATTGTCATTCCATTTACAAGGAACCGTCAGATACCCTACAAAGTATATATATTCTTGACAGCATCGACAACTGATTCCGTGTGTCCGTCTGTTGTTGGCATTCTCAGGGTTGCAAATTTTGTAATATTAAGCTGAAATTGAGCTATTCAGATACTCCTAGTTTCTACATGCAGACCGTTATTTAAATTGGGCAAAATCGGACAATAGTCACGGCTACAAACGACAAATCTTGGTATGGGTTTTTATAATCATTCAATCCAGTAATGTGGCAGGAATGGGCGTGGTCGGATAACAGGGACGCCTAAAATTTATAAATAACCATATTCAGTGCAAAACTCGACTTTCAAGATGATACCTAATACATACGCTAATAGATGGTGCAATGTAATGATGTAACTGACACGCCCACTATCTGTAAATACATGTACAGGGTATCCAAGATTTAGTCTAAGCCAAATTATTTATTTTTTATTTTTTTTTTAGCATATATAATACAACAAAGACAAAAGCGACATTGTCTACCTTTCTAAGAAAAATAAATAATGTCAAGTATTATATATAATAGAAATATGACACTTAGATATTGGTAAGAAGACAATGAAAGATTCACAAAAGATTTTAAAAAGCGTGTAACTGATTTTAATAGAAAGTATGATTATTACGAGTTTTTAGAGCTTTTGTTTTTCTTCCCATAAACTTTTATCGATTTTTATGTAAAATTTTTCTAGATTTAAAAAAAACTGCTAGTAATTCGTTAATAGAGCAATTATAATAATTAAAATTCACAAACAATTAATTCCATCTGATATGTGTTGGAATGTTATTCAGTTTAATTGTTTTTAAATAAATTCTTTACAATCAAGATAAACTATCCAGATAATGTGATTGGTAATAAAGATTATTTTTCACATGAGATTATCAGAAAAAAAGAAGTAAAATACATAAATTGTTAGCTTAAGTTAATAACGTAAAGGCAGCCTTTTTATCTAAATACAAAAAATGGGCATGGCACATAATTGTGGTATATATATTATATATATCTCAAGTAACTTTCAAGTTGAAGTCTATCTTTACTAAGATGTTTTCGTTTTTTTTTTTTGGTAAATTGTAGGCGTCTCTGTAATCTGACCGTGCCCATTTTAAGCATGGGCTAATTACAAGGCCCTATTGTAAATATTTCAATGTCTTAGGTGAATTTTTGTGGCTCCTCGTTATTTAAAACAAGCTGAATTTTAAGTTAGTAGACCCTGCAGTTCAGTTTTCGCAAATTCTGGGTCAACCGTGCTCATTTATACTAATTTTATATATTTCTATTTCTTGTGGGTCGTAATTATATAAAACAAGTTGAATTCTACACTAAAATATTATAAATTGTTGGTCACCCACGCCCATTTTTAAGCAAGAGCTAATTATATAAATGTCAATTTTTTCGAAAAATTTTTGTGGTGTTGAACACAAGTTGAATTCTATGCTAAATGAATTTTTTTTTAATTGTGGGCGTGGCTGATTTTCTACTAAGCAAATTTTTGGCAGGGTCTACTAAGTTTCGAACATATCATCAATTTAAGTCAACTTCTGAAGCTTTTAGATAGATTTTAATCGATTGTGGGCCTGGCACCCCACCAATTTCGCTCAATTTAAATAACAACTGGCGTTCTTTCAAAATTTAAATATCTTATCTTAAATCGATTCGGTTTATACACTTTATAGAGTCTGATGACATCTGTTTTTAGTTTTTATAAGCCGTAGAACCAACTGTGTACAGCTCCTATCTTATGTGAAGCGTATTAAAACATTTTATCGTAACATTATTCACAAGAAAAAAGAAAGTATTTATTTTGAAGACAGCATAAAAGAAAAAACTCACTTGAATATAAAAAGAATTCACATGATATACAAAAACGAAAAAAGAAAAGAAAAAAAAGGAGAAATATAAACTGCAACCGTTTTTCAACAGCTCTGATGAAACACCAACACCAGAGCAAAAATAATATACCTTCAGTTTTTTTCAACAGTCATTCAGAGAGTTGGCTTTTTGTTAAGCCAAAGTAAGATTGTTGGCTGGATAGCTGGATGGATGGCTGGCTGGCTAGCTGGCTTTTTGGAATGGTTGGCATACACTTGTTATTATCGTTTAATCTTTTTCGCACACCCTGAATTTCATTTTCAGCTGACACATCTATTTTTTTTTTATTACTTATACGCGAAAAAATTTGTGGACTAACCGACTGAGAGCCTAATTGATTAACTGACTGACTGACTGCCTGACTGACTGACGGACTCTTTATGTAAACAATTTGAGGCTTTTTGCTTCTTTTCGTTTATAAAGACACTTCATAATCTTGTGCGTGATATTCATTGTAAGAACGAGACGAGAAAATGGGTGTCATTGATTTCTTAATGACTGTGTTACTGGAAATTAATATTCTAGCTGAATATTTTTGTGTGTGTATTAACATTTCACGTTCATATTAAATCGCCTTTTAATACGTCCCCAACCAACGCGCCATACAAGTCAAATCAGTTTAAATTTCGTGAAATAATTGAAAAATTGTGGTATCATTATAAGGGGCCGCCCGCCTCATCATTGCTTGCAAACAATATACAGTTTATTAATTGTTAATTTACAAAAATGTAAAAACAAGAAGAAAGAAAAATAAAAAAAGGTGAAAAATTCTTATTCTGGCTGCATTTCCTCTGACAAGTAATTTTAGTTTATTCTGATTATACTCTACATCAAGTAAGGAAAAGAATATATTAAGGTTGCAACACCTAAACGGCAAATCAGCTTACAATCAATTTGAATCTGATTCATTTTAACTATGTCCTTACGTCCATCTATTGTTATGTTATCATAAGTTTTTGTCACAAGTTTTAAGATATGTTGACGAAATTTGCTACAAGAAAGTGTCTTGACTGAAAAGCCGTCTTTATTGAAAATAATTTAAAATGGACAATTTTTAAGACCCCTCCTCATATAGAGTCATTATTTCAAATTATTCTCTATATGACGAAAGTTCATAATTTTTTACATTTTTTAACAAAACTTAGTGAAGAACAATTAATTAATATAATTTGGACACGATCAGACCATTTTGGAAACCTCTTTCCTTTTGTCATATAAGGTAACTTTATATGACAGTATTTTTATCAATAGGGACCTAACAACTTTGTGTTTTAATAATGATCTTTTTTTATGATCTGTCAGTCAAGGTTAACATTTTTATTATGGTGAAGTTTCAACTGAGCAACGTTTGAATAATTCTTAGGCGGTGGTCGCAACTTTAAGAGCTTACTTTAATTTTCGTTCGCAAAAATCATTCCATCAGGCAGGCTGTGGATAAATTCGAGTCAAAATATTCCTCATTGTATATTCTTATATCAATGAGTTAATTACCCGATTGAAGTACTGAAAATATTCCAACTGTAAGTGCTGCAGTTCAAAATGAGTCAAAAGCCAGTCGTTTCCACAAGGTTCCGATAGGACTAATTTAGATTTCTTTTTACATTAAATTTTTATTTATAAATTACATCAAATTTAAATGATTTACTTGGGTGTTTGAACTATGAGGTTGAATTTCTTTTCCAGTACTGAGAAAATGTCAACAACAGTTATAAGGAATGACAGACATGTGCAGGCATGTATGTCCATGTTTTATGATTGCAAGTGGCTGATTGCAAGTATCTCATCCATCCTTTGAAACACTTCATATAAAAAACAACAAACCCAGAGGTTGTGTGTTAAGACATAAGCAAGTGTACAAACCTGGTCTTGCATAAATAACTGAGCGCCCTGCAAACGACACATTTGCTATTTTTTTATTGCTCCAAGATAACTAAAGAATGATAAGATAAGAAAAATAGAAATTCTCATAGAAAAACATTGGAGGTTATCACACAACGTTTTAATGTTTGTTATTATAAATAAAAACGGAGAAAAAATGATAAATGTAGTGCCCTGCAAAAAGATTCGAGGGTGTCATATACATCGCTTCCAATTTCTCTATCATAACTTTTATATTCAGTGTCAAGTGACCCTTACTTAGATAAATTGTAACAAACATGACACTCAGCTATTTGAGTAGAGCAACGTTCCACAACAAGAAAGAGTGTTAATTACGTAAAATCGATTAAGGTGTAGGTTTTATTAAGCCGGTGTATTCAAATAGCCGTTTCTATCCAAGTGGTCTCTCTCTCATGCTTACACAAATTCTTCTGAACTGAACACTATTCTACTGACGGCATATGCCGGCACTCAAATTGTATTTTTATAGAAAACCTACAAACTATAAAACAAGTAATATTTACGCAGCACATTCTGAAAGTATTGAGTGAGAGAGAACAGTAAACAATTAAAGTTATAAATTTTGTTAAAAGAGAATTTTAATTGGCAAAAAATATGGTACGAGTGAACCCCTACATCGAACAATATACATATACAGCCTTTAGGCTAAAGTTCCCTTAAAGTTTCTGACACAACACTTGCGTAGAGTCGGTACGAATCTTGTGAAATCTTCGAAAACGTTTTAGTTTTGTATGCAGTTCTTAATGTTTAAATCTAACCTATTTAGGTCCCTTGGATCTTTTTCGATTAACTCGATGGTCCAGTCGTTCAAGGCTTTGTTTAGTAAACTCTGGGTGGTGTGGGTTAAACGGGTTAAAATATAGTTGAGGAAGTTTTTTCATTTGGAAATTAATCCTGAGTTGGCTAAGGCTTTGTCTTAATAAATTTTGCACGCTGTGGAGCAAAAGTCCAAATCTAACTAAGGAAAAAAGTGAAAGACTTTGTTCAAGCTGGAATTTGAATACGTCTGGTTTGGAATCTCATTGAAAATTAAGAATATTATGATGAAAGTCGATTTTGGTTCGGCAGGCGAATGCGTTTTTAAGCTTATCCTATGTTTTTATATTGTATTGTTTTGGTAATCCACCGATAGTTAGGCAACTCTCCGTGGATGGTGTATCCGTAAGTCCGGAAAATTGTCATAAAAGTCGCTTTGGAAAAAATTGTTACGGAAAAAACTAAATTACATAAACGGACAGACGAATGGCTCTGGTATTTGAGGTTTCAGGAGTTTATTCAACATTCAAACTACCACAAATGGTGTTGGGTATAAAAAGTTATTGGTTTGGATTCTAAGTTATCTTCCACATATTCTATTAAATAAATTAAATTAAAACTTACAACTTTTACTATAAATCCATAGACTACTGCTATACACTGAATTCACTGAATATTAAAGTATTGATTATAAAGAAGATTTCAAGCACTTTTAATCTTTAGTTCACATAATACAACACGTTCCCAGACGATCTTCTTCTTATGTTTTAAATATTTCTATACGATATTTAAATATATTCATTTCTGTAAAAAAAAAAAAAGCAAAATTATGGTTCGAAAATTATTATTTTATTTCTCTTTTCTTTTCATCGAAAGTATTTTTAGCAAAAAAAAAAAAAAGGAAAAACCAGAAAATTTTTTTTACATTTCGATTATTGCATCACAATTTCATTAAAAACTCGCACGCTATAAACGGTTTTTTATTTATATTTTTTTTTTTGCGAAAGCCAAACGTTCGTAAGATAACAAGTCGCATAAATAACTGACTGACTGACTGCTAAAAAGCTAACATATAACGCATGAAATTTCAATGTAAAGTTTGTGGTCACGTTTAAAGATTGCACCATACACAAAATAGAGAAAACAACAACAGCAACAACAGCAACAACAGACACAACATATACAACAATAACCGAAAAAACTATATCAATTCGTATACACAAGTAAAATAAAATCTTACGGATTGTTTAGCTGATAATCAATCTCAAGAGAGAGAGAGAGAGAGAGGGAGAGAGAGAAAGACATGGAGAGAAAAGCGAGAAGGAGAGAGTAAAGCTCATTGTGTGTGCTTACCTTTACTATAGATCCTATTCGATAAGTTTGCAGTTGCTAGATCATTTCAAGCGATCATTTATGAACCATTCCCTCATCTCTCTCAAACAGCAACTTACTATGTAAACAATGAAGCTATGAGAGAAGCTTTTCCTGCTCTCTTTATAATTCAGTAAATTAATGGTTCGAATTTTGCCTTTACAAGGAAACTTTCCTCATCTCGTATTAATTTTTATACTCTTAACATATGATACGGGAGTTTGTCAGTTTAATTACGAGTTTTAAGACTGAGTTTGTCATTCCGTATATAACTCCATCACAATGTTGATATTGTATATTCTTGAGTTGATATCAGTTGGAAGCGGAGGCTTGAATCCAATAATCAATTTTATTACTTTAAAATTTATTGAATTCAAAAATATTCACAGCCGGTTTTTCAATAAGGACATAACAATTTTGTATTTAAATACGAATGCATTCTTGAAAGCTTTTCAACGTCAAAATATCAGTCAAGGTTAACATTTTTCTTATGTTAAAATTTACAAACAAGCAAGTTTTGAATAGTTACTATCGCAATTCTGAGTCGATGGTCGTAACTTTAAAAACGCTTAGAGAGTGATAGAAAAGTATCCGCTTCTTGTTGAAACATTGAGGGTCGCAAGATTTCTTATACCGATTTGAAATTTATACATTTTTAAGTAGATTTCTTTTTGAAATGGTGAAATTGGTTTACAACAACACCCACAATTTTAAATAAATCGACTGCTCATCTATGGATGTTTGGGACGGGGTTGAATAACAGGCACATCTACCACATTTAACAGAAAACCTTTTTCAAACTACAGTCCCACATATTTATACTAAATATATGCATTATTTAAAAGCTTAAAAAGCTTTACACCTATTGAATTTTATTATTATTAAGTGTGATGCGAGAGAAGAGAAATTAGAAAGATCGAGAATCGAGAATTCTCTAAAGAATATTTTACTTATTTGTCCATTTATAACTTAAAAAGCTTTTATTCTCTTAAGAGCATATTGAAGAGTTTCATTAGTAGGGAAGATCATAGAGGACATACCTTCTTTTTGAAAATATGTATCCAGATTTAAGAGAGTGCTTTAATTGACTGATAAAAGATGCAATTAAAATTCAATACTGCATAGTTTAGTTATCCTTGTATAATCCAACCTCAACCGAATTGTCTCTTTTATGTGATTATTAGAAAAGGGGGAAAATAATGTAGTTTATGCTTATTTAACCTGACATTTGTAATGGTTGCACATGCGGCAAAATTTAATTATCTTTTCCAAATAGAAGAAAAAAAAAACCAGCAAAAAAACTAAATTTGGCTTAAGCCTAATCTTAAAGACCCTCTACATCTGTATTCAGGCAATTACCTTAAAACGCCCCCTACTTGGGTATGTATTTCGTATCAGCTTGCAAGTTGAGTTTTATGCTGAGTATAGTTTTTTGTATATTGTCGGCACATCTGTAATTCGACCACGCCCATTTTTAGCACATCGATTAATAGGGTATTTATAAACATGTTTTCTAAGTTTCAATTTCATAGGTAAATTTTTTGCCTACTGTGAGCGTTTCTGTTATACGACCACGCCCATTTTTGACACATCAATAAATGGGAGCTCAATATCTCAAATTGTACGACCGTGAGAGTTCCAACAACAAACGGACATACGGATCGACTTAGTTGCGTATTGCAAGCTGAGTACACTGAGTAAACTGAGCATACCTTCAATCCGATATATTCTGGGTATAATTAAATTAATTTCTCCGCTGTGTGCCAAAGTAAAACGTAACCGAAAGTAAAAGTGTTAGAGAGAGAGAGAGAGGGAGAGAGAAAAAGGCAAATATTTATATGGTTACGATGATGCCAGAAAGGAGGAAAGAGAACAGACAACAATGCAATGGTAGAAAATTTTTTCTTTTATTATATTAAACTCAGGGCAACCATTAACGTCACATTAATTTAACACACAAACCCAAACACACACACTCGCACTCGCACTCACACACATGCTAAAGGTAAAGTTACATATTTGTGTAATTATCATTATATTGTCTCTGTACCCCTGTGTGCGCATACATATTTTATAGTTAAAGCAAACAAACGAAAAAGAAGATGGCCAAAAAAGACATTTTAATTTTCGTAAATTTATTGTTTTATTGCTGATTACATGCGGTTTGTTCGATATCTCAGTTACAATGAAGTAGGAAAATAAGCGGTAAACATAAGAACATATATAGAAAATATCCTCTACATTTGTATACATAAAGGGGGCGTGGCAGGTACCAATGTAAATATTAATTATCAACTGACAAGTTCAAACTTGCTCGGATACCCTACGAAGTATATATATTCTTCATCAACAATCAAATCTGAGTCAATTTAGAAGTATCAATCCGTATGTCTGTCCTTTGTAGGCACTCTCCCGATTATAAGTTGTATGATAATTAATTGAAAAGTTTTACAGAGAATTTTATCATTTTTGTACGTAATCGATCAAGAGCCACGCCCACAAAAATTGAGCTATGAAGTTGAAATCTGATACATATATATATAATTACCCCTTCCATCCAGGTGTGAAATATGAACAGACACGCCTTCAATTTACAAAAATGCTTAGAAAAGCGTAAAACTGGGTCTGTATGTTAAGGAATAATACATACACTATTAGAGGGCGTAATTAGGTATACGCCACGCCCACTATGGGGAGAGTAGTGGAGGGTATTTAAGATTTGACTTTAGCCAAATTTAGTTGTCTTACTTGTTATTCTTCTACCGAATTTCCTTAAGAGATATTTGGCAAACAGCATCCTTTGCGTGTGACTTGTGTCACACTTTTGTGTGTGGCGCAAGTGTCATGTCGATATAAAATATTTCCATATCTCAATTTTAACAATCGTGAGCATTTTAATAACACGAACCGAAATGTGTAGAGCAATGAAAATTCATTGACAGTTGATCCAAAAAGGTATGCGCTCGAATGCCTCCTTCTCAATGTGTCTCCATCTTCGGTCGAGGGAGTATGAACAAGTTGTTGTTTTAAAAGTGGTTATGTGTGTGTACTATATGATAACACATAATACATTCTCAACGCCACTCCATGTAACTATACTCCCGTTTAAGCATCCCCATGCTTCTGTGTATGCTCCCTGAGTTGATTGTTAGTTTGAACAAACGAATGCAAAGATTACGGATGGAAGAACATGGATAGAAGTCATTCGAAAAGGTTAACTCTTTAAATCGCTAACCTAATTTAAATGAGTGCGACTTAATTCGTCTGCCGTTGTTATAGAAATTTGCATGAATGTAATTAACGTAGAGTTACCCTCCGGTATGTAATAAAACACACAAAACATGGTGTAGTTGGTAAATGTGTACAATGTGGTAAATATTCATACAATTTGTATAACGCATATTTATCCCCTTATTCATCTGCATTCATTATTTTCGTTATTAATAAACAAACAAAAAACAAGAAGAAAAAAAAGTGTGATAAATGTTAAAAGATTTTTCTGGGATTTTATTTATTTATTTTTTTTTTTTTTGAAGAAAAAGCTTAATAAGGAGAGAGAAAATGAATGAAATTGAAATAAAAGTAAAAAAGGGATATATTAGGCGTACGCCAAATCTACGTGCAATGTGAAATTATTCTACTCTTCCAATTTCCTTCTTCCATGTCCCATTGGAGTGCTTAAATAAAGGACTAATTTAGATATTTGTTAAATTAGACCGTCCGTGGAACGACCCATTTGTCCATTCCAATATCAAACTGTAAAGTCCGGTGAAAATTGTTCAGTTCGAAATCTAAATTTGTGCAGCCGTGACAGCATTTTAAAACCGAATTTTTAAAATATTTTCCACCACTGTGAGCGAGTTGTTGGCCCTATTTTACACGCTAATGAAGATTTTATGGACCAGCTGGTTATCTTAACTTTTAAACAGTGAGGGAGGTTAAAAGAAAAGGTTACAGGCACCCGGCCGAACAGAACAGCTTAATCAAATCGTCTATTGATGCTGGCGGTGCGGCTCCTTCTGGTACTTACGAAAATTTGTACAAAATCAAAATACCCCCATAATTATAATGAAATTTTTTCATTAACTTGGATTATTATTCAAGTGCCACTGAGGTTTTTATTTACCGTACATACGAGTAAGTACCTGCATAATGAAGAGATTCTGTTTCACAACACATTTCAATTTGCAGCATTCGTGTTATTGTTCTTTCTACAATGTAATTATTTTATGACCAACAATTTAAAGTAAAACATTATTAATTTAATCTTATTATTATGATGAGGCTGAATATTGTTAAACTGTACCGGATTTATGCCGAAACATTGAATTTATGAACGTTTTTTACGACTTTTTTCTTTTCACTTCGTAGTTAAAGTTGAATAATTCTGTCTTTTTTTGCCATTTTTTTTGCCTTTTTTATGTGTTATGATTTTGTTGGCGTTACCGCTTGTCACCACATTTCATATTTCATATCGAGTGAGTTCATTGGCGTGTCGCAAATTTTTCGTTTTTATTGAACATGAATGGCTGACATATGAAAGCGTGTCAAATTTGTTTAAAAATATTTTATTGGCGGCCGTAATAAAAATCTTTATGTGTAAAAAAAGAAATAATAATAAATAAAATAAAAAGCAAAGCATTTTTTTATGTTTGCAAAGCGAAAAAGGAAAAATAATTGCGTGCGTGTCATAAATATTGATGAATATGTAAACCATCAGCAAATAAGTTTATATTTCGTGGGGTCTTTGGTGGTCGTAGTAATGCAAAGATTTAAAGCAACCATTACGTAGTTGTAGTAGAAGTATAAATGAACCGTTCAGTGTACACATTGATTAACTCCACTTTTTGAAAAACCTTAAATTTAGATATCAAAGCACTTGGTATAGTCATAACTTTATTATTTCATCTCATTTCTCAACTTTTTTTTTTATGGAGTTAATCGATGTGTGCACTGAAAGGTTCAAATAATAATGAAAATTAAATGCTTTAAAAAGAGAGAGAGAGAATAAGAGCAAACAAATGGTAATGTGAGGGAAAAAGATGGAAACTCTTGGTAATCATCATGATATCAAAACCTTAAATACAAAAGTTGTCCTTGATCTTGATCTTCCCCCTTCTAACCCAACAACCTTGACGTTGTATGTGAAATTTTTTTCCAAAAATGTCATCCTATGATGTTACTATTTTTTCCTTACCTTGTATATATATATGTGTGTGTCTGAATATTTCGTAAATGTAATTAAATACTTAGAAGCAAAAAGAAACTCAAATTGTATCTTATACCCTCCTACAGAGATAGAGTGAGCTTCTAATAATGTATATATTACGCATCAAGTTGCTTTATATGAAAAATGAAGACTTTTTTATAAATTGTGGGTCTGTTACGCCCATTTTTGGTACATCCATACATGCCTTTATTATAAGTATGTATGTAATCAATTTCTATTTCTATAATTTCATTTTTGTACTAGATAGACCGATTTTTGTAGATTGTGGGCGTGAATGGTTTGTAACCACGCCCATTTTTTGTATATTGATAAATGAGGTAATTGTACAAATGTATACCAAATTTAAACTTTATAGCTTGATTGTTGAGCCAGATAGATGGATTTTTGTCAATTGTGGGCGTGGTTTTCAATCTTAAACCAGCAACCTGCATAAAGAATCTAGAAGTATAATATTTGTATATAATTTCAACAAATTTATTTCAAAATTTACGATTATGAGAATGCCAACAACAAACATAAACACAGACGGACATATCTAGACCAAATATTAATGCTAATAAAGAGTACATGTACTTTGTAGAGTCTTCGATGTTTCCTTCTGGGTATTGCAAATTGAACAACAAACTTAGTGTACCCTTATCATTAAAGTGGGCGGTATAAAAAAGCTGCCAACACAACTCTGTATGAGTTGTTATTGAGAAAATTTTAAGAATTGCGTAGAAAGACCACAATCTACCTACAACACACAAAATGAAATATTTTGTCATCGTTTTTATATACTTCAGGTGTTTATTAATGCTAAGGACAAACTTTTGCATATAATTCTGAATCACTAAATACAGCAAAAAAAAGTACAGTTAAGTGTTGTATAATAAAAGTCTTTAACAAATTAGCATTTAAATGGAAGAGAAGCGAACAACAGAACACAAAAGGACACAATTGGACTACAATTCAATGAAATTGTGGAAACTTTGAAAAACTTTCAAAAAAAGAGAAAATTAATAAAAAAACACACACTCAAAACGAACATTATACGAAAATTTATATCCTTCGAGAATTTTTGTATGAAATTTTTATTACTTGGTTATAAATGTCAGTAGTGTTGGTGCACTATACAATCCAAAGTTTGAATCTATCTCAACTTTATGATGCTTTCATTATGAATTGTGTCGTACAAGTGACCTGAGGGATAATGATTATATTATAAGAGAGGTTTTTTTTAAGGAAAGTTTTTTCAACAGGAATTTCCAACTTACCTGGAAAAATTTTATTAACACATTGTAATTGGGAAAAGAATGCAGTTTCCTAAAACAATTAACCACCAGTTACTTCGTTTTATAGAACGCTAAGACAATTAGTTACCTAAAGGTATCTAATGAAAACAAGGTTGCAGACACAGAAATAAATTTTTATTGCTTATATGAACCCAGATTTGTTGGGCACTTTGTTTTATCCGTAATACTTACCACATTGAAAATATTTAACTAAATTTAAATATTTATAAATTTGGTTGCTGTGCGGACTAATACATAATTTCATTTAAATTGTTCGCTTTTTGTGGCTTATTTTGTACAATCACTTGTGCTAAATTTCATTATATGCACCACATTAGATTAGGGGTATACTAAGTTTGTCATTCCATTTACCACATCCAGTAGGAAGAGCCGGTGTATATATATTCTCAGCTTCAAAACTGTATTGATCTATATGAGATTATCCGTGTGTCTCTCTGTTTTTAACACTGTCACGGTTGTAAATTTTGAAATATTGAGCTGATAATTGTAGTTTCTGCATACAGATCGCTATTGAAATTGGACATAATAGGTCAAGAGCCACGCCCACAATTGAAAGAAATCTTTTTATATAACACAAAAATGAAGGTACGAAGATAAAGAGACCTTTCATCGATGTGTGAAAAATAGGCTTGGTCGTATAACAGACACGCCCACAATTAATAAAAAACCTACTCAGTGTAAAACTGGACTTGCAAACTGATACGTAATACATACACTTTTAGAGGGCGTAATCACTATTGGATGTGGAGGGTATTTAAGGTTTGGCCTAAGCCAAATTTATTTGCTTTCAACTGTTTTACTCTAATGCAATGTAAGCAAATAATTATTTAACATTTAGGTTTTATTAAAATATATAATTAAAATGCCAGTTTTGTGCAATTGACACTTTGATAATTTTGTGTATTAACAAATATTTAAGCCTATATGTCACACAGTAACAAACTTTAGTTACATAAAAATAATACCAATGTTTACTTTAATTGAAATACTGTTTTTTTTTGTGTTTGATAATCGAATAATATTTATGGTGCAAAAAAAAAAAACGATATTTGGAATTTTGAAATATTTTACATGGGTTTGGGAATGGACGTAATCATTTCTTATCACACTTATTTCCCTCAACAATAAAAATGTCTTTTATGTTATATTTCCGATGCATATTATATACCAAATGAAAGAGAAGAACTTGAAGATTTTAAAACTTTATACCATCTGATGGACCATAATGGTACATTTTTAATGAAAACTTCTTTTTAATGTAAATGTAATAAAAAAGCGAAGAAGTTTCCACAGTTAACTAGCTAAGGATAACAAAATCAACTTTGAACATTGTTTTGAACTTTCAAAGTTCAGGAGTACTTGAACTTATAATTTCTAAGCTTTACGGAGTTGGATTGCAAGGGACCTATAACATTGACGGGTCTATTAGTAAATAATTCTACCTTTTCCAAATTAACTAAAAACTTGTTTTGGCCCTAAGTAGATAATATGATATTTAACGAACCGAAGACATCATCACGTTGTACCCGATTTTTAAATTTCATTCACACTTTTTAAATTAAGATTCATTTGAAGCCATCTCATTCAATCGGTGTTGTAGCTTTTGTTGTTGTTGTCACTACTACTATTTAAATAATTTTTAGCATCACACACATATTGGTTGTACGGTATGTAGCATATAAAGATGGTTGGTTGGGCGTTTTGTTTTTAAATTATCTCTCACTCGCACATAATCATAAATAATCTGATACATCTGTGCCCAAATATGTACAAAAACATACAAACAAATAAATGAGTGTGTGTGTGTGTGTTTGGGTATATATTTCACCCATGCACATGTGCGTCTATGTAAACGTGTGTGGTCTTGAAATGACATGACGGTGTCATCGTATTTATATTATATTACGCTACCATAAGCTACACACATGCATCCCTATATATGATATATATAAACTCGCATTCGCACATGTACGTACAATGAAGTGATGACTGTCAACTCTGCATAAGCATGTGTACAGTACATATCATAAATATTTGCATGTGCATCCACCACCACCACCACCAGACGTGTATTATTATTATTATTTTATATATATATATAAAATCGTGCATGTTTTTATGGATGTTGGATGTTTTGTACATTTGTTGTGTTTACACGTTGCAAGCCCACAAAATTTATGGCATTTTCGACACGCAAATTGCAATATATGGCAAATTTGGTTGAAACTGCCAAAAAGCAGGCAACACATATTTCCGAAAATTGTAATTAAGTCATATGTATGCATTGTACGTACTAAGCTTACATATGCATGCATCTGCATATGTGTGTGTAAGCAAACGACAGCGGTTGTAATTGCATGAAGAAAGTTAAAACCACAACAAGTTTTATCGCGGGGAACCATTAAGTTAACCCACTCTTCTGTGATAGACTAACATATAATACGCTTAAGGGACTTTAATGTGCTTCAAATAATTAGAACAAGAGTACCTATTGTAAATTTAGTGTTCAATTCTGACAGAAATATTGCATACGCCAGGTGGTCTTGAAGGTGGCAAAATTTGGTTGAACGATTACTGAGAGAGAGAGTAAATTTTTGGAGACTTTTTCATTCAAAAATTGCTTTAAGACCTCGCCCACTATACATAATCATCTATGTCAGTTATAACTTTTTCCCAGACATTCGATATGTGTGTATCCTTTTCCTTTCTCTTTATGGAGTCCAGGTTCGCGGACCACTTTTTTACCCTTCACATGTTTTAGTCTTGACTTTTTTACCTACCACTTGTTTTCCTTCAATTTTTACCCTCCCCCTTCTTCCCACAATTTTTTTTTATGGCCCTTTTTTTGATCTCCACATTTTTATACTCCATTTTTTTTACCCACTACTTTTTTTATACTCCAGGTTTTCAGGTTCACTTTACCCTTCACTTTTTTATCCAGTACTTTTTTTACCCTACACCTTAGTGATAAGAGTATACTAAGGTCCCTGTTAGTAGCCTCACGGTCGTTAAATTTGAGATATTGAGCTGAAATTGTACACACGTTGCTATTAACTGTAGAAGATTGAGGATTTATTTATCTGCACGAAAAATTGATCTATACCGTTGAATAGCCGGGTAACGGCCACGCCCTCAAATTACTAAAAACCTTATGTGTCGTAGAATTCGGCATAAGTTACTGGGTAATATTAGATTACACTGAATTAACTTTATTGGAATTAATCAAGAACCTGCCACACCCACAAGTTGTGCATTAAGGTGGAGGGTATTTAAGGTTCGTCCTAAACAGAAGTTTTCCTACTTATTTTTTCACTTATTTTACTTGTTTTGATATTTTATGAAAAACATTTTCTATTCAAATTTTTAGCAATTTTCAACATTGTTGCGGTTTTCTTTTATTATATTTTTAAGCTTTCATTGTAAAGTTTCGACCACAGGTATAGGAAATGCAATTTATTAAAAAGAGTTTGGTTTTAATATTCTTTTCTAAAATTTTTGCTCGTTTTTTCCTCTTTATAGGTGTACGTAAGGTGCTTATATATGAAGTGTTCTCATTGAGATTGACTGCGAAAATTTTATATAATGAGAGTTTTCAATTGCAGCATTTCTTGCGTTTCTATTTTTATTTGTTTTTATTTTTTTATTTGTTGAAATATTGCACTTTTCTTATTCATTTTAATTGCTTTTTTGTTGTTGTTGTTAGTTGAAAAAGTTAGTTGAAGCAGTGGTGTCTTTATTTGTAGTTTTTTTTAACTCTCTAGAGTAGTAAGTGAGTATAAGACGGAACGAACAAGTGAAAATGTTATAGACGGTTAAGCCCGATCATTTAATTCCCCTACACTACTTAGCTCTATAAACGGGAGGCTTGATTATATGGAAAGGGGTTTTAAAAATAGTCTAATCGGGTCCAACTTTGTTTCAGCTAATTATTAAATATACGTACCATCCTTTCCGATCATTTTCATTGAACTCAATAACCGAATTTGTGTGTTTTTTTGATCTGCTTTGCTTAGCGGTGTAAAGGTGCCTAATGGAAGGAATTTTCTTCGAAAAACTTTTTTCAATAAGCTTGATTAAATGGCGTTATTTTTTCTTCTTTCGGTTTGAGGGAGAAGTTTTTATTGTGTGGAAAAAGTTTTTTCATGTATGTGGATCTTCTTTACTGAAAAAGATTGTGTGTATAAAATAAAAATAAAACTAAAACAAGAGGTAAATGCTCTGAAAAGTGTGCCGCTTAAAACCTTACCACCAATTAGTCGTTTATCAATTTTTTGAAAATTACAATCGTCGTTTATAGGAAAATTCTACATTAAGTAAAGCAAATAAAAAGTTAAATATGGCGCCGAATTATAAGAATATGAATTACATACTTATAAAATTCTTTAATTACATGAATTTTAAGAATCTTAGCTTTACAATCACGTAATAATTTTTCCTCCACATAAATACATAAACATCTTTCTTAGCGTTACAACAGATCAAATATTGTAGAGTTGTGAAAAAGCACCACTATTTGTCCAAAATCCGATAGGACGATGTTTATTTTTGTGCAAAACTTAGCAAATTTTTCGAATTTTTTTTTTCTAAATTTTGATGCCAATCGATGCTCACTGAAAATAGAAACTCAGTGGTTTAAGTTTGGGCATAATTCTAGTAACTTCTGCGAGCCTTTATATCTACATACATATATGAAAAAAAGCTTTACAAATTTTCTCTCAAAAATGCTTTTCTTTTCAAAAAAATATAAAACAAAAATAAAAAATTCCTTACTTTATCGAATTTTAAGTATATTACCTTTCATCTGATGTAAAAATTACTAATCTACCTTAATTTTACGCTGAGTTATTATAATTCAAAGTTTTATCTTATTAACTTCCCTTAACTCACTGTGGAAAAATCGTTATATAACAAAAATCCACAATTCTTGGTATTTTCCAATGTACCTTGGCACATATATTCCATTTATATTCAAGCTCAATTGTGCGAAGTTTGAGTATAATCGGTGAATTGTTTTTGCCATTTTTGCCAGTGGCTATAGCAAGACATAAAGAGTAAATTTCCGAAAATAAAATAAAAATTGTAATGAAATTTTAGTGCCAATCCATAGAAATGAAACGAATTCAATGATGTAAGCTTGACTTTGATCAGGTCACTGTGGCAGTTTCTGTGATGATTTAAAACTACCATGACAAGAGTCTTTTGAAACTCAGAGAAACATGAATAATAATGAATATGAATGAATGAATATGAATTTTACACCCAAAATGTTTTCTTTATATAAATTTTGAGACCTTTAGCTTTTAAACGATGTAAACGCTTTTCGTCTGCGTTTATTTTTCGCCCAATTACAACAGTTTAAACTTTTTGCCATAGCGAAAAAAACATTTTTTTTTACTATTTCGAACCACATTTATTGAAAATTGTGGTGCTACTATGCACCACCGTAAATATATGAACTCTTTAAAAAATTTGCTGTTCCAAGAAGTATGTATAAGTGTATGATTTTTTATATTTTGATTAATATATTAACAAACACAAATACCAACAAAGAAAACGAAAACTTTTGCGGCCTCCTCTATTACTATGGTGGTACTATATACCATCGTATATATATATGAACTCTTTAAAAAGGAAGCCGCAAAAGCTTTCGTTTTCTTTGTTGGTATTTGTTAAAGAATATAATTTGGAAGCCTTTCAAAAAATTTTCCCAGACCCCGAGTCCGTACCTATAATGTTTGGTACAATACTTGTCGCGGGGAATATTTAGTTCTAATTAAAAATCGATTTGTTTCCTTTTTTTTATTTTAATTAAACTATTTTCTCTTTCTGTTTGCTCAAGCATAAATTCTATATCTCATTTCTCCATGTAATATTTTTTCATACATATGTACTCCAATTGTAAATTATACAAGTACGAGTAGTTTTCTGCTTAAATGATTTATTTAATTGAAATCTTGCGTTAAGCTTTATTATACAACTTTTTTCACCACATTGTACAATATTTTCAATTTGTTTTTTAAGTTTTTTTTTAATTTAATAATAAGGACACATATTTCTATATATCTTATAGGTTCCGATGATGTGGAATAGCACATTAACACTAGTAGTCAAACTATACAATGCCCTCGGATCCCTCTTCAGTTACTGAGGTTTTAACTGATATTTGTTATTAATAAATGAATTAATATTAGGGAGGAATACTTATTATTGATTTATTCACTATTATATTTAGTAATATTCCTAATGTATGGAATACAAATTACGCCTAAAAATAACTGTTGGTATGACTGGTCAAATTAAAAATTTCTTAAGCAGTCTTCTTCATATATATATACAATGTTTTCTACATTTCCTTTACTTTACATTTCCTTTAGCATAGAACTGATTAAAAAAAGGAGAGAAGAAGTTGACAATTATTAAATTATGAAAGTGGAAAATTTCTCACTAAACTAAAAGTCAACCGAGTTTATAAATAATTTTATGATGATGACCGTAAAGCACAAGTTAAATAAATAAACAATTTATATTTGGCTTAGAGCAAATCTTGAATACCCACCAAAATAATATCTTTTGAAATAAATGGCATTATGGGTACGGTCTTAAAGTATTTTCTATGTGAAATATTGAACTCATATAATTTTCCTCTTTTTTTACGAAAAATCATTTCATTTTTGTTTAATATTTTCTGGGGGGAGTATCCAATTTTTCCTAATTTAATGGAAGGATGTTAAAAAATCATTTGAAGAACGAATGTGATAATTTCCAGCTTCCTATCTTTTTTCGTTTTTGAGTTATGCGAAGAAAACTTTAAAGATAATCCCTTAAAAAAATTGACTTTAGTTTTTGTTTAATTGTAAGCGCATCCCTCGATTGATTTTTCTTATTTTTATGATCACTTTGCATGCAAAAATTATCAATATTTCTGCCTAGTTTAAAGTCGATATCTCCATTTTTACAAGCAGTAGAATGTTTACTACAGACAAACACATATACGGACAGACAGACATGACTAAATATATATTTTTTAGGATCCCTGTTGGTTTTTTCTCGATGTACAAACGTTTTAACAAAGAAATACATATCCCAGATGATGAGTTTAGAAAAAACTCTACGAGAAGAAAGAACAAAGGCAGAATTTTACGAGAAATGAAGAGGAAAATAGTTTATTAAAAAAGACATTTTCCACCTCTTACAAAAGTTTGTTTTTTACAATTAAAAGTGAAGGACATAGTAGCTCGCCTTTTAATGAAGAATTAAAAAAAAAAAAGAAAGTTGTCTTCTTCAAACGTACGTCTTAACAATGAAGTGGTGCTAAACAACTCCATATCCCAGAATTTAAGTTTTCTTTCATTTAATTTATGCAACATTATGTAAATTATATTCAAGTAAAATTTTTCAAGATTTTGTTGTTGTACAATATTTATTATATTTTATAAAATGGCAACCTGTAGCTTAAGTCACATGCTTTAACTTTTAGATATTATTTTCATTTTTCTTTTCTTCTAAGTTGAAAACTTTTCCTTTCCTTCTTCTTTACACTTCACTTCCGCTCCACATTGTTTTATAAGGGGATGAAAAGTATTTTTTGCAGTTATATTAACTACATAAATCATTTGGCAGCCATTTTTTTGGCAACATGTTACCAATGTTACCAATGGTTACTCGCCTCGCCACATGCTCAAGATATTGGTGTTGTGTAAAATTTACGAGAGTGTTCCTTTTAATGTATCTCTTATATTTTATGTAACAATTTCCACATTTTCTTTATGGTACGTCTAAGATAAATAATGTTTCAGAACCAGTACAGAGTAGAGATGTTTGAAAGGTAATCAATTGATAATAAATAGATGTGGATGATCATGTAAAATTTGTAGGGGAATAAATAACCATCAGTTGATGTTGAAATGAAAAATGATCGATATTTTGAAACATCATTCTTGTAGTTTACAGTCAATATATATGGTATGAATGATGAATAATTCTGATAGCGTAAGATAGCAAAGTCAACTTGAAATTAAAGATGACCTCAATGACAACTTACATTATAGGGCTAATTGTTAAGTACAAGAGTGATGTTTAAAAGTATCCATAATTTTTACATCCACACTATCAACTTTATTTCCCCTAAAAGAAATTAAAGAAAATGCGAACGAAGACTTATCTTATAAAGCTGAATATTTAAAGAGAGTTTAGTTAATATAAAGGGGTGTATTAAGCAGGTATGTAAATGGCTATTAATGGACCAAGTATTTTAAAATAGGGGCTACTTTAAACAAAATGTTTTCACCGTTATATAATCTCATTATAATCACAAATAAAGCATTTTTGCAGTCAAAAAAGCTTCTTTTCTACGAGGAAAGGCCTTGAATTTTTCGTAAAGATCAAATCGATTTTTGAACTAAATATTTTTTAAAAAGCACATTACATCATAAAAAGTGAATTTTTATATATATAAAAAATTCAGAAAATTTCTCTTGGTATTAAGGAGTTTTTAGTCAACATTTAAAAGAAATTAAATATAGTAAAAAGATAAGAGTGTATCTACCAGTATTTAGATTATTAAAGAAAATTTTGAATTTTTTTTTTAATGATATCCGGAATCCTCTTTGGGGCACACACGCTATCTTGCCGTCATTTCCCTGTCACTTTAACTTCCCAACATAGATTAAACTGTCATTTGCACAATTACTGCGCCCAATCCTACCCCCTATACCATATGTGATGGTGATGGGGATGGAATAAGTTGCAAGTGTGTTTCTACTGAAAATATAGAAAATTATAAATGTAATAATAAACAGCAATAAAAACAATGATGACATTGGAGATAACAACAACTTAAGCACAACAAAAAGTTAATTAAAAATCTGACAAACATGAACAGTTATTTATCAAATTTACAGTTACTATACAAACAAATACAACTGAAGAGCAAAAAGAACAAAAAGATCGAAACGAATAGAAATAATGAAGTAAATATTGTCAAATGAAAATGTTATAGTTGATCATGACTGGTCTATTTAATACCCTACACCACTTAACCCCATAAATTATGCTACAATTATTTTAGTTGTATCAGTAAACGTGAGGCCTTGCCAAATAAGGCCCTTCTAAAAATAGTCCCATGGGGTCCTAATTTGTTGCAGCCAATTTTTAGGCTAATTTACTATTCTGCACTATATTTTGTTAAAAAATATTAAGAATTTAAAGATTTTCTTTATAAAAGAACCTTATGTAGGGAGAAATGGTCCAATTTGAACCATTTTCAATAGGGAATATCTTTATTAAAACAAGCCCTTGTACCAAATTTTACCCAAATTGCTCGAAAAAATGCGAGTAATCATTTACATTGAAACATAGACGGATGGACGGACATTGTTAAATCGATTCAAATCGGAATACTTTACAATGGGTGTGGCCTTTGTCATTTAAGAGTTACAAATATTCACACAAACTTAATATACCCTTAGGAGTGGAGGTAGTAGAGGGTATAAAAGTGGTTGATGTGGTGATTTTGGTTTAACTGAAGAGAAGTATACTAAGGAGTTAATAAAATAGTTGCTCAAGGGAAACTGTGATAATGAAAGATGAATTAAATATTTGGAGTTCACATAGTTGTTGGGATACTTTGGGGTTACAAGTTTCATAAAACAAAAAGAACGATGACGGTCAAGCCAACACTTGCAGTAACAAAAAATTTGTAGCAAAATTTTTTTTAAATTTATCAAGACTTGGGCAGCTTATTATTTTTATTGAATTATAAATAGAAACACAATTTAAAGTGATTCAATAAAGTGTTAATTTAAAGGATTCTGGACTAATTACTCATTTTATTATACCCATCACTCCCAAGTTACTTCGCATCTGGCTGGCTAATAAAATTTAGAGGGGACTGCAAGAAACCTTTATAAAGCCCAACTATCTAAGCAGGAAGACGCATCGGAGATGCAATAAAATATATATATTTTTCGAAACACCAGCAAATATCGTGTCGATATAGTCATATCCGTCTATCCGACTGGGTGTCTATATATGGAAATTATTCTTCTGGCTACAAAAAATTGAATAATCGATTCCAAACTTGGGGGGCCTTTAACATTTATGCATAAAATGTAGGCATGGCATGTATACAATATTTCTCCGTAACGCTGCAATCATATAAGATATTTTGTGGGCGTGGCTACACCTCTTTGCTAAACGTTTCAATGGATGGCCGCAAATTTTAACTTTTTAACCTAATTTTTATGGCTGATAGGGATTTTAGTCGATTTTGGGCGGGGCACTTCATCGATTTTTGGGCAATTTTCAAAAAGTAATAATTTTTAGTCGATTGGTGTAATTCGGAATATGTTTTAAAGACCTTTATATTTTTTTATTTTGGGCACTTATATATTATATGTGACAAATACTGTATCATAGGTTATTTTCTTATATGAATTTATTGAATAGCAAAAATAATGAAATTCTTTAGTAAACACTTATCATCACGACACCACCACCACAACACCAAATATCCATACCACAAAATAAATACTTAGTTATCGTTTGTGGTACTGTTGGAGTAGCTTATATAAGTATGTGTATGATACGTATGTGTGTTGTACATATATTATGTTCTATGACAAACAATCTAAAAGCAGCAATGAAATGATAGATAAGCTAACGATGTAAGGAAGATATAAGGAAGTTGTCCTTATACTCTTACATCATTTACTCTTCTCTTACATCTCTATGCAATACACACAAACGAAATGCTTGTATGGTGAGAATTAACTGGTTTATAGCAAACATACATATGCTTGTCTGTAATAATGTTATGTATGTATGTACACCAAATTTCTCCCTCCCTCTAACAAATATTGCTACTGAACAAATTTACACAATATGTTTCAATATTTGCTTCTGCTTCGGCATTTACTATAAAGAGCAAACCATGTAGTGGAGATAAATTTTGGGTGGTTTTGGTATCTTACTCGTACTTTTTATACCCTCCACATACGATGGGGGGTATACTAAGTTTGTTATTCCATTTGCTACAACCACATATATTCAAGATCAGCATCAAAAACTTTGTTCGTCTAGACATGTATGTCCATCTGTTCGTTTGTTGTGTGGAATTCTCACGATCGTAAAATTTGAGATATTGATCTAAAATTTGGACAAACATTTTTAGTTTCGCTATTTAAAATGGGCGTAATGGTTCAAGAGCCACGCCTATAATCGATAAAAATCTATTTATCATCTACAAAAATTGAGCTATGAAATTGAAATTTCGTGCTTAGGTTAACATTCCATCGAATCATCGATGTGCCAACAATGGGCGTGTTCAGATAACGCAGACGCCTACAATTAACCAAATCCCCTTTTTAGCATAGAACTCCATTTGCAAGCTGACACGTAATACAAACATTATTAGAGAGCGTAGTCATGTACCTGCCACGCTCATTGTTTTTGTGTATGATGGGGAGGGTATTTAAGATTTGATCTAAGCCAAATTTAATTTTCTTTCTTATTAGTTTTACTATCTGCTGCTTGTACTAATGATGTTATTGTTGTTGATATTGTTGCTGCTGCTGCTTATGCTGCTTCTGTTGCTGTTTATACTGATGATGTGGTTGAGAGATGTTATTTTCTGTTAGTCTTTCCGCAGTCCTTAAAGGCATTATGATTTCGTATAAATTTTATTATGGCCACCATTAAGGGTCAATACTGTAGTGCGAGGAGGAGAGAAAGAGTGATACTGCTGGAAGTAGAGTTAAAGTAATGCTTTCCCTCGTTAAGTAAATATCTCTTTTCTGTTATCAGTTTGTCATTGATGTTGTGGTTGACTGTTACAGTTGTTATTATTGTTGTTATTATACCCTCCACATAAGATAGAGTATACAATATTTGTTGTACCGTTTGTAAACATCAAGAAGCTTCCGTGTATGTAAATTTTGACACATTAAGTTGAAATTTAATTTTTGCACGTAGTTTGATATTGAGTTTAAGCAAAATGAGCCAAAAGCCACGCCCACAATCTACCGTCTAACCATCTAACTACCACAATAATTGAGCTATGAATGCTAAAATTTGTGTCACATTTTTAAAATTTCCCTAACCAGCCTTACGGGCGAATATGGGCGTGGTTGAATTACCACACAACATGTATGTATGTAATACCTACTTTGTAAAAGGGCGTACCTGTCACGCCTATTATTTCTATAATAATGTAAAGAGTATTTTGGATTTGTTTTAAACCAATTTATTATCATTTTTCCTTGTTATTAAGGACAACGTCTGCGAATTTGTAATCATAAACAATTTTTGGAATTTATTACAAGGAAATGTTTTCATTTGAATTTTGGGCTCTTTTTTATGATGTTTTTTGAGTCAAGTAGTCAAAACTACTTGAGGAGAACAACAAAAACAACAATAACATTATTTCTGCTTCTAATATTTAATAATATTTCGTTGTTTTTATTCCTCTCCTGTTATTATTTCGGTTTTTGGTTGAATGAGGTTTTGTACTGTAAGGTTTAAAGTGGTTTATTTGTTATTGTGGTTTTTGGTACAAGCGAATTATGAAAAGAAATATCTCCTAACTCAAATCTTGAGTAGCTTATAACTTTGTAAAGTTTGAAAGTCAGTATTCATGTATTTAAAATTAGTACTAAAGGCTTAAATCGCGCAGATTGAAAAATTGTGAGACTGGAACTTAAATATAATTCCTTGGCTTACATTATATTTTTCTGAGTGGAATAGGTTATTGTAGATAAGCTTGAGATCGATTTCCTGTTGAGACTTAGTAAGTCTTTGGTTCTTTTGCGATACAAAAACTTGATAAAGAATTTTATGTGAAGTCACTGCCTTTGAATCTAGTCGGCTGGTTAATTCAGAGAATAACATCCTCACATTTAGATATGATAGTCGTAGTGTCGAGAACCAAGATGATAAATAAGATCGACACGACGGAGTTCTCTCCATCACTTCAATACCTCAATTTTCATGGCCGGAAAGCATACAGAACTCGAAGTCTTCTTCTTGTCACTTAGAGAAACTTTTGGATAATTATTTATATCCTAACATCGAAAACTCCTATTACGTATCCCAAGCAACGAATGAATCTAATTTGTTTTCTATAACATATCTCTTACGTTGATGGATGTTTATTTAAGCAAACTAATAGCGAACAGCCAAGTAATGTGAAGAAACTTTTTCAATTAGCGACAAAGCAACAAACATTAAAGTTTTGAAAAATGGACGAAAAGAAAGGAGGCAAAGCAATAAAGAAAAATTAAATAATTTTCTACTTGAAAACACAAATTCTCTGAATTAGTGTGAGAGAAGTTCAAGGATAAAGAACAGGAAACTGCTGCTATTCATTTCCTTACACAGCGTACACAATAAGCAAAAGGTCAACAATTTATAAATGAAGGAAAATGTGCGTAAGAATTAATAAGCACAAATACTGCTATTAATAAAAGCAAAGTAAACAACTTAGAAAAAACTAAAAAAATTATATAAAATTACGAAGGGGAAGGCAACCAGTTTGAAAATTGAAAAACACAAAGAACAACTAACATTATCTTAAGCTATCTTGCTATCCCTACAAGAAAAAAATGTACCAAAAAGTAAAAAACTATCAAATTGCATCAAAAAATCAATATGAAAAATATTCGAGAAATTTTTGCCAATTTTTAAAATTTCCACAAATATAGATACCACCGGATTTTATTCAAACTTAGCACCATGGAGCCTTATACTATATGAAATAAATGTGCCAAGTTTCATGGTAAAATATCAATAATTGTGGATTTTTTTTATATAAAGATTTTTTTAGTTACTCTAAGCAGAGTTTTATCATAAGATGAAAATTTCAATTATTATAACTTTACGTAAAATAGTGATAGAGAGAATTTTTTTACATTATATCAAAGGTAATACATTGAAAATTCTATGGAGTAAAGAATTTTCAATTTATGCTCTGTATTTAGCTGGAATGAAATGAATTTCTGAGAAAAAGTGTCAAAAAATTGTTCGTATAATTTTAAAACTTCACGGAAGCTACTACAGTAGGAAAATCATTCTCAAACTTACACCATTAAATGCTTCCTATCTTTAGCAATCATTTGGCACCAACATTTTGACAAAATTGATATTCGAAAAATATGCTACTTTTGCCTTTACAGAATATAGAAAAAAAAGTCCTATATTACTTGAAGTTAGCACAATGGATCCTTAAACTATATGGAATTATTATGCCAAGTTTCATTGGAAAATATTAAGAATTGTGGGATTTTGTCATATAACGATCTTTTCATAGTGATCCCAAGAATTTTACAATAGAAAGTTTGAACTATTGTAACCTTTTGAAAAAATAATGTAATGGAAATTTTTTTAAATCGTTTGAAAGGTTAAAGCTTTAAAATTTGAATAATTGTAGAACTTTACGTGTGTGATTCATATTGAGTTAAAAAAAAATGTTTTTGAAAATCCCCTTCTAAGGTAATAACTGTAACGTTATGGTTCCAAAGTGCACTACAAATTAACCAAATTATGTATATAAGTTCGGGTAACATTCCTGTTAATGTTATTTTGTCACACAAAATACTTGAAAAACGTTTACAAATATTTCCCTATCATGAACAGTATACCCATACAATATATGTTTACTATGTGTACAGAGATAAATATTTGCAATCATATGTACTTCTAATTCATCATAAGTAGTGTAGTAATGTGTGTGTTTTAGTTCATCAATATATACAAAATCAACTAATTTGTTTTAAATTCTATCAATTCTTCATAAGTATATATATTCCACACACCCAAGTGGTGTTAAATGCCACAAAAGTTATGCTCAATTTAAAGGTAACTCTGTTAGAAAAACACCTGAGGATACTTTTCACACATAAAAACATGTAAATGGAATTCTCCAAAGGATAACGATTGTATCCCTAAGCCTACATTACAGGTTTTACAAATGTGTGGTACATTCTATAGCATATCATTAGGCTTCAAATTTTCATCCTCTTGATAAGGTTACACGTTACATGCTTTTCAATAAGTACAAAACAATTTTGTATTTAAATAAAACACAGAATAATTGAGATGTTGTTGCTGGAACTTATTCCAGGTACGGAAAACATGTTACGTTTAACATGGCATGATAGTGAATTCGATTGAATATAATGTGGCTTTTATTTTCTTCGTTGAAAATGTATGATTCAATCATACCTCCGGCATGAAATACACTCCACATGGTCACTTTTTGTGGTTGTATTGGAGTCTCTTGAACCTTGTATGGATTTTTTGCTGATCAATAATGCATATTTTGTTTGTTGACAAAACCATTTAACCAAAAACGAGATTAATCGCTGAAGATGAAATTCAGAACTTTCACCGACTAAGAATTGCGATATCAATTAATTAATTTTATTATTATTTTTCTAAAAAATGTTAATTGTAAAGAAATATTTTGTTAATTTGTAACAGTTTAAGGCAACACTAAACGGATTGCATATAAAGTTAGGTTTGATTTTATACTCATTGCAGATGAAACAGACAAATTTTTGACACTTAATTTCCTGAAAAGTTTATTCATTCAACATTTACACGTTTTTGTTATTTCGTGCCGTGTTACTATAATTTTTTTTCTTTAAATTTTCACCCTGTTTGCGTTAACTATAACTGTCCCATAACATAGTTCATGAGACAATAATTTATTTATATCAGATCTTGAGGCATTTTATTTTCATACCATTCGAGCTTCAATTGTTTCACTATTTTATTGGTAATAAAGTTCAGCGACATTTTATGACATTTTTTGTACACTTTTTTTATTATTATTTTTTTATATTCTCATTGTGAAACATTGTCTCATAAAATGGAAGCATTTCTGCGGCACTTTATACCCGTATTTCTTTGTGTTTACTTTTTATTGGCGGTTGTTATGGTAGCTGCACTTGCAGTATGGGAAAGTGTGTTCGTTGCAATAATACAGTATTTTATAAAAGTTTTATTTCACTTGAATATAACGCACATATAAACATAGTGTTTATATTGTTATTTTGCCTCGAAGGAGTTGTGAACAGGAATTTGGTTTAAAAAATTACTGAAGAAGAATCAATAATGACATTAGCTTTTTATAAAATTATTGACCAAATTTAAATTGGGTGAAAAATGGTCAAGTGCACCATTTTTATCATGGTGAAGTTCACAACCCGGCCGATATGTATGAGAAAATTGTTGGAACATTGGCTCCAAACGCACTCACGATGGTTATATGAAAAAGATCGTATTCTTAGTTAAATGTAATATCTGTACCTTATCTGAAATAAATTTTGAACTCATTTTTCTTAATTATTCTGTTCTTTATTCAAATACAAAATTGTTATGTTCTTATCGAAAAACGCTTTGGCGGGTATTTAAGATTTGACTGCAACCAAATTTAGCTTTAGAAAAACAACGTTTTTTCAAATACCTACAAACATAAATAGTCACACAAAATAACAATTTTAAGTATATCAGTGAACGTCACACGGGTATGTGCTGCAAGTTCTTTGTTCAAACATTATCTACCCTTAGGCGGCCAGAGGAATACAAGAAGTGAAATACGCTTCTGCTTGAATGATTCCGACTGTCTCCTCTTCGGTGTGTGTCTTTTAAAATATTAACATGACAAAGTTTTTTCGTCAGTGTTGTTGCCTGAGACCTGAAGATAAAGTTTTTTTTTAATTTTTTTTTTTTTTACATAAAAGCCTTAAAATATATGATACGTGTATATAAGTACAAACGTATGGTGTCTGTCTTAACCATCAAATTTATGTTTTATGAAAATTCAATGTTATTTATGCCCATTGATTGAGTGCGTGCCTACTGCACTACCAACATTGGGTATATTTTGTATACGGATTGCTTTCATCTGTTCCGGTTAAATTGGTTGAAGGTGATGGTGGTGGTGGTGTGGTGTTGGTACTGATACTGATAGCAGCACTATTTACTATTGTCACGTTTTGGATTTTTCATTTCTTTGCTGTTGTTGTTTGTATGATATGTTTCTTCCACTCTTTCATGCCATTTGACCAACAACTGACATTACAACTCATCACATATGTAATGCAATGTATTGTGTATTGCATGAATATGGATTGGGTTGCTGCATGTAGTTGTTATTGTTATTATTCTTGTACATGTGTGCGTTTAATAATTAAGTAAACATTTAATATTTTGTAACATACGTATGTGGGCAGAAAGCTGTTGTAAAACAGATTATAAATGTAGTGACTTTTCATTATTGTTGTTGTTGTTGTTGTTGTTGTTAATGTTGCACCGATACTGTTTGCATTTGAATGGAAAACAAGTAAAAAAACTAAATTTAATTTAAACTAAATCTTAAATATTCTTTTCATTTGCATGCAAACAGTGGGCGTGTTAGATATATGATTACGCCCTTTAATAGTGTTTTGTGTATTACGTATTAGCTTACACGTGGGCGCATCTGTTGTTCGATCACGCCCAGTTTTGGTACATCGATGGAATGTTTACCAAATTTCAACTGTTTATCTCAATTGTTATGTCAGATTTTCGTTGATTATGGGCGTGGCTCTGGACCGATTTTTCCTAATTTAAATACTTATATCAAATAAAAGTTTTATGCGTAAATTTAGGTAGCAGACAGATAGATTTCTATCGATTATGGGCGTGGCACTTGACCAATTTGGCACAATTTAAATAGTAACCTGAGTAAAATAATTATAAATTTCGGTATAAAATTTCAACCGCAGACAGAGGGACTTTCGGATGGACAGATGTCACTTTTTATAATCACGAGTATGTTTACTAAAGACGGATGGACAGACACAACTAAATTGGTTCAAAATTTCTTGCTTAACAATCAATTTCTTTAGGATATCTAATCTAAACTAACTTGTTGGTGGACCTTTTAAAAGCTCTCCTATTTAAATAATATTTAGTAGAGATAATTATTAGAATAGTTTCCACTTAGTATCGACTGAAGTCATTTTTGCAAATTTTTCCATTACAAACTTTGAAAGTGACGCTACGTATATAAGGACAATACAATATAAAACGCTACCATTTGCGTAGCATTGTTGGGAGTATTTCATTACAACAACAATAATAAAAACAACAACAACAACCAACTTTACGCATAAATCACTCTCCTAACAAGGATTTCAAAAGCAATCGTATCGCTTGGGCAAGTATTGTGTACATTGGCAATTTTACCTTAGTGCATTGGGTTCATTCGCTTGCTTAGTCCTGTGTACGCACATGGATGTATTTACAAAAAAACATGCTGGCTTTACTGCTTTGACTTTATTGGTTGGTGTGTGCGAGCTGTTAAGCGCCTCTAACCAGGACAAAATGAAATCTTTGATGCGGTTTTTTGTTTACTACGGCGTCTACTTTCGCTGAACACTCCACTGCTCTACTCGGTGCTTTTTAACACAGTGAGCAAATAAACTTTTAACGTGCATTGCTTTGAGGAAGTATTTGGCTAAAAACTATTCTATTTATTTAACTATTTGTGATGCAGTTAGAACGGAATCTACTCTTTCTCTTGCATTCTGTATCCTTCTCCTTCTACTTCTCCTTTCCACTGACTCTAATAAGTTAAGGCTACACTGTATATATGCACTATATGAACAGACAGACCCCGGATAAGCATTGGAAACATATGTTTGGTTTTGCTGTTGGATACGTATCACAAAGAGAAGGAAAAAAAACAAACAGGTTAAATAGTTAACTGAAACTGAAAACATTTTAAATGTTTAGCGTGTGAGAGAGAAAAAACCGGGCGCCCATAGGAAAGAACAATTGGCTTGGATGTGAACCTTAGCTCACAACAAAATATTTGAACCACGTCAACGAGTATTAACAAAATGAAAATAAAGTGCAAAGTGTTACAGTCCATCAAAGACGACCATTTAATACTCTACACCATTTAGTGCCACAATTAGTTTAGTTTTGTGCAAGGTATTGTCAGATAAGTCACCTTGTTAAATATCATTATATGGAAAGGAGTTCTAAAAATGGTACGATCAAGTACAAATTTACCTCAAGCTATTAAGCTAACTATTCTTTATCACATTTTGTCAAAATATATTAAGAATAGCGATATTTTGTCTTTATAGTAAAACGTTACATGGGAAGGTGTTATAAAAATAGTCCGCTGTGGTTGAAATTTGATTTAAGAATTGTTAATTTTCGTGTTATAAATATATATTTTTTTTCTAATAGATCTTTGTATAGGATGGGGTGTTAAAAATGGACCTATTCTGTCCGTTTTCTATAAGGTTCCTCTTTGAGTTAATTTCCAAATTTTATCGAAATATTTTTAAAAATGCGACCTCTCAATCGAATGGTATATTGTATTGCAGGGTGCCAACAACCGGCGGACATGCGGACGCACATGACCAGATTGATTCGGTTAAGCGGTATCGGAGACTTTTACTTTGTACGCTTACTGCGTACAGTGTTTAGGCGAATTGTTTAAATATAAATTTAATTGAAATCTATTTTTCATGTGTACTGTAGGTACTCTGGTGCGTATGATTGTTACTTGTAAACAAGCTCCTAAAAAGAAAAAAAATTTACTCGTAAACATGAATTGTTTGACTGATTGTCTACACTTTATGAACAATACGTGTCATGTTTGTTGATTTGATGTAAACTTGTAACCTACGGTGTATTATCCTCTACTTTGAAAGCCTCTTAGCAGTGGTGACAGGGCTTCTGTTTGTAATGAATTTGATGAAACAACTTTTGTTTGAAAGCCTCTAATCCTCTTGATTGTTGATTGTTACTTTGCATCTGCTTTATCATTTTCCTGTTCCTTCTTCAGTACTTTTACGTGAGTTACATGAAATGAGAAAATCTACCTAAATTCCGGCACATGCTTGCTTTCTTCTTCTCCCCGTTGCTGTCTCTGTAATTATGTTAAATTTACACCTTGAATTATACAAATTACAACTCATTATTTTTATAGTGGAAAGTAAATAATACTAAGAGGCGTCGAGTGCGCTGCTTCTTTGCACACTGTTCTGTGTAGAGGACGAGTGTATAGAGCGCACACAAAATAATTTTAATGGACACTTGAAATATTTTTCCAACAAAAAATTCATGGAAAGCATTTTTCATGTGTCCAGGCTAAAAGCTAAAAAAGGGGAAAAAGTAAAACAAAAACACAATTAAAAAAAGGCGAAGTGAGTGGTGAAGTATTTATTGTAAAAGTAGTTGTTCAACGTGAGTTGGTTTGGTTTTTTTTCGGGAAGAGAATTTTGTTAATTATTAAGAAATGTTTGCCTTCACAACGCTACCTCAACCTAAAACTATTGAAGGCTTTAAAGTAAAATTAATAGAATTCAAAGAAGATTAAAGCGTCAACTTGGTCTTTGCGGAGAATTGAAAACGTGACAAGTAAGAAAACTAAAGTTCGCTTAGGTCAAATTTTAAACACCCTTCACATCTACAATAGTGAGCACGCTCTTTAAAAGGTATTTATTTTCTATCAGATGACAAGTCGAGTTTTACATGGAATATGGTTTTTTGTAATATGTGGGTGTCTCTCTTATTTGACCACGCCCGATCTGCATGCACAAAATTTTAGCTCATTATCTCAAAATTTACGCCCTTTGAGAATGCTAACAACAGACGGATACAAAAACATACATGTAGCCCATCTAGGCTCAGTTTTTGATGCTAATCAAGATTATATATACTTTGTAAAGGACCTTCCTTTCAACTAGAGGTACAATACTTCATGTACTAAGATTCTATTCCTTCCACATAAAATAGGGCTATACTAGGTTTATCAGTTTTAGTTCATCCACGCAGGTTCTTGCGTAAAGAGATCGAAATAAGAGCAATGCCATGCCTATAGGCGATAACAGATTAAGATTCGGTCTAAGCCAAATTTAGTTTCGTCGCTTGTTTTGTGTCAAAAGATTGATGTAACGGAAACGGAATTATTTTTAAGTACATCACGTCTCACAGTTTCCACTTCAAGACAGGGATAAACCCTATGTAATGCTTAAACAATCATTTTTAATAATATTTTTGCAATAACATTCAATAAGAATTTGCTCCTCATCAATATTTTGTAAACTCATCACTTGGCTTACAAGTCACTGCTTATGCGATACTACAAGGATATGAAAAAGAGTAAATAATTAAAAGAAAAGTTATGTAATGTACTGCATGCATATGTACGTCATGTATGACACAAAATTAAACACTGAAAGTATAAAAGACAGGAAGAAGAAAGGAGGAAGAAGGGGAGAGAACGTGTACTACATTACAATACAAATAAGAAGGAACAAATGAGTGCGTATTGTAACTTCCTTAATAAAGGATATGTAATATGTGAGTGATGTGAGTGTAAGTAAAAGTTTCCGCAGTGCTATGTTGAAACGTAGCCTGTAATAGTTTCAGTATTTTTCATTCTTCTCTTTTGCATATTTCACCTGAATCCGTTGGGAGAAAAGACTGAAAAAAAAGCATTTGAACTCTGATGTCTGCAACCAGCACAAGTGCCCTCCCTCTTCCTTACGATTTGACCAGACCCTGTCGTAAATAATATACAAAAATAAAGTAAAATAGAAGAAAACTGAATTTGGCTTGGACCAAATCTTAAGCACCCTCAAGATCTACAATAAAAAAGTGGGCGTGGCAGGTAGAAGATTACGTCCTCTAATATTGTATGTATTAGGAATCAGCTTGAAAGTTGAGTTTTGCGCTGATTATGATTTTTTGTAAATAATGGGCGCGTTCTTTATTCACAACCAAGCCCATTTTTTATAAATCGATGGAAAGGATAATAATAATTATGCATAACAAATTTCAAGTTCACAGGACAATTTTTGCGGAAGATGTACAGATTTTCATCGATTGTGGGCGCATCTGTTATCCGACTATACCTATTCTTGGCATATAGATGGATGGGACAATTGTAAATTTGTGTACTAATTTTCAAATTCTTTGTACAATTTTTGGGGCAGTTTGAAGCGGCGTGGCTGTTAACCGATTTTGCTTAATTTAAGAAGCCGTCTTCTTATAGAAACTAGTACAGCATGTACAAGTACAGCATGACTTCAATATCCTAAAATTTACTATCGTGAGGGTGCCAATAGCACATGGACACACGGACATACAAATCTAAATCGACTAAATTTCTGATACATTTTAAGAATATATATACTTTGTAGGGTTATTAACACATTCCTTTGGGTATTGTAAATGGAATGACAAACTTATTATACCGCGCGTTTTAAGTGAAGGGTATAAAAGTTCTTTGCTTGATCACTGGAATGCAGGTATTGTAGATTATTGATAAGAGGAAGTCAAGTGTATTTTTTTTCTCTGTAATTATTTTATAAAACAGTTTCTCAGTTTGATTGGAAAAAAATATAAATGTCTTGTTGGTTTCTGTGTAAGAATGCGAAATGTATGTGTTGCACCGTTTACGTACCAAGTCTTTGTTCTGCGACGGTTAAGAAAACTATCCATGAAATATATGATTTCTCAGACTTCGAAAGAAGGCAAATCGTTGATGCTCGCTTAGCTGGAGTGTCTGCGACGAAAACAGCTGAATCGTTTAACATTTCACGAGCGACAGTATCCACGGTAATGACAGCGTACACAAAACTTTGTAAAACATCATAGGCGAAGAGGAATAGTGGGTAAAACTCAAAGTAAACTGACAGAGAACGATGATCATTAAACAGAATTGTGGTCAGACAACATAAAACCGCGTGACAGCAAAACTATTCAGGCACTCTGCGAATCTATTCCGCATAGGATTGCAGCTGCTCTAAAAGTTATTGGTGGCCCAACACCTTGTTCATGAATAAATATTGCGCATATGTCAGGGGTTCATATTATTTTGTCTATCCTCTGTATATGTCCAAATTGACAATAAGTGGACTTATCTCGTTTTGTTTTATACGTTTTTGTAATTTTTTTTTGCTGTTAATACATTTTTCATAAAGATTAAACAGTTTTCTACTTTGTCTGGCTACTTTGTTTGAGTTATTGTTCAGAATTCATTATTATTTCTATGACTGCAATTACCAAGAATGTATCAAATAGTATCAAATTGAAAATTGCAAATTGCAAAAAAAAGTTATTTGCATACTTGTACAAACGCACATGTTTATATAAATGATATGAAGGTTCATATTTTTACACTGTAGGAAACTGAGTAAGTTTGTTTTATGTGTCCTTGATAAGAGCAACTTTCACTTTCTCTGTCTCTCTGTCTCCCTCTCAAACTATTAAACTTTACCATAAAAAGAAAAAAAAGAAAATCTTTAAATTCTGTAATATTTTGGCGTTTACTGCAAAAAAATTTTTTATAAATAAACACACTTAAATTCACACACATCTACTTTCGTACGTACCCATACACATAACCATAGATGGTTATTGTAATCCTTTCCATTTATACTGTTATATACGCACACACAAAATAAGAGCAAGTGTATGAGAGTGGCGATGGCCTTTTTCTTGTATATTGCATACGTATATGTGTGCGTTCATAAAAGTGTTACGCACCACTTTTCCAGAGAGTAAAGTATGAAGTGCAACATTTTAAATAAATAGTAACAGTTTGCCACACTCCATAAACATGAAGATATTATATGAACACATAACCATTTTTTTTATTGGCGTCATAAAAATTGCAAAAATAAGAAGCAACGCAATCATATGTGGTTAAGGTCAACCATAAAATACCCTAAATAAGTATTAATGCGTTCTGTCATCCGATGGTGCCCATTTAGCTGAATTTTTTTGGCTAATATATAAATTTTTATTTAATGTGGGCGTGCATCTCAACTGATTTTGTCTAATTAGTGCAAAAAATAAAAATTTTTATAAAGAATTTCAGCGTAATATCTCAAAATTGAGATATCTTAGACGGACACATCTATATCAAACCAGACTTTGATGCTGATCAAGAATGTATATCCTTATGCAGTCTCTGACGCTTCTTTCTTGGTGTTAAGTAAACTTAGTAAATTACGTATATCTATAAAAAAATTGTAATAAAATTTATAAAAAAAATTCTGTATAAAAGATTTTGTAAAAAAAATTTGTAAAAAAAAATTTTTTTTTGTAAAAAAAAGTATAAAAAAATCTGTATATAAAAAAATTGCAATAAAATATATTAAGAAAAAAATTTCCAAAAATTTATAAATTCAAAGGCTATAAGCCTTAGATAAAAAAGTGCCAATAAAGGAAAAATTGTCCGATTGCACTCAAACTTATTACAACTGAGTTTTATAATAAATGGAATAATTTTGACAAGTTTCGCTTAAAAAGATCAAAAACTGTGAAAACTGTGGCTCCATATAAAGAAATTTTCCTGGTGCATCAAATGATGTTTTTAATGACAATACAAAGTTTAAACTGTTGTAAAATTGAGTAAAAATCTTCAAATTGCACTCAAACTTATCACGATTGAGTTTTATAATACAAAGAATAATTGTGACAAAGTTTCACTTAAAAAGATCAAAAACTGTGGATTTTTTCCATATAACGAGTTTTTGTTGGTGCGCAAAGTAATGTTTTCACCATAATGCGAGGTTTGAACTGATGTAAAATTGCGAATAATTAGAGGAGACGGAAATGTTTCGCCTAAAGCTTTGCGGTCTTAATATTCATGTGAATTTAGAATTTTATATGTATGATTTAAATAGAGTGCGAAATGAAGCACATTTTTCGAATACTGTTTTAAAAGACGCTTTTTATGAGAGTTTAAAATCATCCTAAATGCTGTTGCAGTGGTCTAACAAAGCTCTCACTTGCACTTTTAATTTCGTTGGTCATTTTCTATTGATTGGTATCAAAATTTTTATATACACCTTTTTTACGTATTTGACAAGCAGTTCTTGGTTGTGGCTTTGTTTCTCGCAAGGGAAACAGTATGAAAAATAAATAAATTAAAAATTATGATTTGATTTATAGTCTGAAAAGAAAATATATCATACATGACGATTCAATTTTATAAGGATTGTCAAATTAGATCTAGATTTTATCAAATGGATTTTAACTACTTTCGGCAAACCAAAAACATAATAAATAATTAAAACGCAACGAAAAAGTTTCTCTAAACTTTACAAAGAAATTTTTATTTTTGCAAAAATATATATATTTTTAATATACTCTACTCAAACATACATATTATGTAATATGTGTCAAGAAAAATTTGACTTTTTATTATAATTAATTCATGCTTAAGAACAGAAAACCATTTTTGACTTAAGAGATATTTTTTGACAGCAGATTATGGGCACTATTCAAATGTTAAACAAGTAAGAAAGTTAAATTTGGCTTTGACCAAATCTTAAATACCCTTCAGATCTATAAAGTGGGCGAGAAAGATATGCGGAAGTCGAGTTTTACATGGAACATGGTTTTTTGTAATATGTGGGTGTATCTGTTATCCAATCATGCACGCCTTTGGTGCATCCATGGATCGGATAACTATAGATGTGCGTATCGAATTTCCTTTCTCTATTTAAAATGGGCAAAATTGGGTAAGAGCCACGCCCACAATCAACAAAAATCTATATATCTGCTCCAAAAAGTGACATGGAACTTGAAATTAGGTTTTCATATTTACATCCATCCATCGATGTGCCAAAAATAGGCATGGTCGGATAACAGATACGCCCACAATCGACAAAAATCTGTATATCCTCCACAAAAATTGATGTATAAACTTAAAATATAGTATACATATCCATAGTTATCCCATCCAAGATTTAAGATTCGGCTTAAACCAAATACAGTTTACTTACTTATTATAATTAAAGTGCTTTCCACCTTGTTGTTTATAAAGATATAAGGCAGCAATCAAAAGAATTCATATTAAATTAATAAATAGTGATGTAAAAAAGAATAAAAGGTGATTGGTTAAGCAAGAATATTTATTGTACAATACCGACTCAATTAGTTTTCAATACAAAAACATTTAAAAACAATTTCAATCAAAATGTATTTTATAAAATATACAACAACACTTTATGATTCATGTCATTCATAATTTGGTAACCTTTTAAAGAAACGAGCATAGAAATGAAGTTGATCATTGAGAGAACGTTTCAAATGGTGTTTTCATGTATTTTATATTAACTTTGAAGCCTCCTAGAAGGTGTTATAATGGATCAATTAAGCTCAAACTTGTACAATTAAATTTCTATAATCAGTGTCCATCGAATGGCATCGAAAATTCGATCGAAAAAATTAGTGTTTGTAAAAAAAATTAAAAAATATGTAACAAATAATCCAATTTCACTCAAACTTGGCACAAGAAAGCCTTAAACTATATGGAGTTATAATACCAAGTTTCATTGGAAAATATAAAAAATTAAAGATTCTTTTCACAAAACGATATTTCCCCTGGAAGCTAAGCGGAGTATAAAAAATAAAAGCTGACTAAATAGAAGTTTGCTAAGTATTAATTCTTTATTAATAAATCGATTATTTCTAAACGGGACGGTTATGTAAGAAATTATTGTATTAAAGTAGCGGGACTTTTTGGTATGTTATACTATTTTTTTATTACAAAAATTGTTGTGTAATTTATACTTGGTCAAAACAAAAACAATAAAGACGAGTGCGAAGACTAAATTCGGCTTAAGCCAAATTTTAAATACCCTCCACATCTACATAGAAATATTGGACGTGGCAATTATTACGCCCTCTAATTGTGTAAGAATTATGTATCAGCTTGCAAGTCAAGTTGTAAGCTGAGTATGTTTTTTTGTACATTTTAGGCGCGTGTGTTATTGGATGACGCTCATTTTCAGCTCATCAATGGATGGAATAATTATAGATTTGTGTATCAAGTTTCAACTTTTTAGTTTTATTTTCGTATTAGGCATATAGGTTTTTGTCGATTGTGGGCCTGTATATTATCACACCTATTTTTGGCACATCGAAAAACGGGACAATTTTTTATATTTATTCCAAATTTTAACTTTATAAAATAATTGATGTGTTAGATAAGTAGATTTTTGTCGATTCTAAGTGTGACACTTGACTAATTTAGCCCAATTAAAATGAAGAACTGCGTACAGAATGTATGTACAAGTAGAGTCTGTAGGAAATTTTAGCTCTATTATCAAAAGTTATCGCCATGACAGTGTCAACAACAGGCGGACCTACGGACTTATGGTCACTCGGACATACGTGTCTAGATTAACTCAGTTGCTGATCTTTGAGGTCTCTTTGGAGGTGCTTAAAATAGAATGACAAACTTAGTATACCCTCCCATCTTTTCGTTAGGGTATAAAAGCAGTACAAACCAAAACACAAAGGGAAACAAACGTTATAACAAAAGAATTTCTATATTAAACCTATAACTGTTCATGTTACAGAAAAGTATGCATTAGTTATTATAGTTGTTGTTAAAGCCTTAACATATGCTACATTTATAAATACGTACACATTCATATTCATACACACATTTCGGACAATTTGCATAACTGTGCTGTGCTTTTGAAAAATGTTTCCCTTATTTTCTAGGCCAAAAATTTAAAACGAAAAAAAAAAACACAACAACAAATAAAACGAAAAAAAGAAAAATAAGAAGAAGGAAAAAACATACATAATGCAGAAGTGTGTTAAACACAATATTAAAATATTCATATAGAATTTATGTAATTTGTTTTAAAACTGCATGCAAAGATACATATGTACAACACACACACACACACACACACACACACACACACACACTGAGTAGAACAAAACAGAAGAGAACAGAATAGAATGTAACACACATACACATAGCTGAAGAATTCCTTTACGAATATGGGCACAAACTATTTTGAATACAAAATGGATATAAATACACAGGCATACGTGCACACAAGTTCAATTAGTTGTTGTTGTTGTTGTAGATTTTATGCAATTAATATGCAAACATAAATATATATATGGGCATACTCACTATGTATGTGTGTACGTGTGTGTATATTTCATATTATAGCTCATACATACCGGATATAAATTGCATAACATTTCCTGAGCTTTTGCATACAACGACATGAACATTTTACATCTATAAAGAGACCAGGCCTTTTTACATATAATATATATATTATATGTACGTAGGTCCGTCTGTTCGTTGTTAATTGTTTAGAGATCATGTTGTCTCCTTCTCTCACTCGAGACACATTTCATATATAAACTACATGCAATTACTTTTGACATATAATTGGGCACAATCGTCTTAACCAAAAACATGCATATGCATGAACCGCAGCAATATTAACATGTTGACAATTCTCACAGTGTATGCTCTATCTCTCTTTCTCTCTAGCCAAGAAAGACAACACGACATTATATTCATGTAGAACAATTTGAAACATATTTTAACATTTTATAGGTCAACACGATGCAACGCAACGCAACGCAATGCAATGCAACTCAACACAATACAACCTTAATAGTTGAGGGGGAAATGTCATATATGTGAAATTTTAGGATAATTGCACTTATACGTCCGTAAACAATTGCTAACAAATTAACACAACATTTTATACAACTATACTTAACTTGTCATAGATTTATTGCCTCCAGCTATATTTGTTAGTTGGAGTGTGTAAAATTATTATTCAATTAGAAATTAGAAAATTCCGTTCAATATTATTCCACATATTTAAGAGAGTGAACAATTGAAGTATTGTTCGAAGTTAATTCTTGTTGAGCAATTAATTTCATACCCTGCACATAAGATGGAAGGTGTACTAAATTTCTCATTCCATTTATAACACTTGGAAAAAGGCGTCAGACACCCTACAATGTATATATATTCTTAATCAGCATCAAAACTAAGCCGATCTAAATATGTCTGTCCGTCTGTTATTGGCGCTCTCAGAATCGTAAATTTTAACATATTGAATTGAAATTTTATACAGATACTTCTAGTTCCTTCTTGAAGAATGCTATTTAAATTGAATGAAATTAGTTAACTGCCACGCCCACAATCGATAAAAACCTTTTTATAAGCTTCACAAATTTAGTTATGGAATGAAAATTTGGAATACATATATATAATGGCTCCATGCATTTATATCCCAAAAATGGGCGTAATTGAATTACAGACTCTCCCACAATCGGCAAAAATCTATTTAGGTGCCACAAAAATTGAGCTATGTTGAAAGTTGGTTTACATATTTATAATTATCTCAACCATTAATGTGTCAAAAATGGGCGTGGTCAAATAACAGAAACGCCCAACATTAAAAAAAATGATTTGAGAGCAAAACTCGACTTTTAAGCTGATACATAATACGTACACTATTAGAGGGCATAATCATGTACCTGCCACGCCCACTGTTAATATGTAGATGTGTAGGTTGTAATATTTGGTCTAAGCCAAATTTAATCTTCTTTTTCGTTAAGAAAAAGTACCGTCATTGTAGAAGGCTGAAGAAAAAAGTTATTTATATATTTGGTAAAACTTTTACTAGACTACCGCAAAATATAAATATTTAGAAGTTGTCGCCTTAAGAAATTTCCATTTCTCTTTCTGGACACACAACTGCAAAATACGGCAGGAAAAGTAAAATATTTTCTTAAAGGATTAGTTTTTGCGGAACATTAAGAATAACTGTTTTGGCTTTTTTGCAGTTAGTGGACAGATCAACATGTTCAGTTCTGTTTAAACACAAACTTTTCATTAGCTTTAGAGAATATATCCGGTAAACTTTACCAAAATTCTAGATAGCTTGTCAACAATTGAGACAATTTGTTGTTTTTGTTTTATAAACAATTTTACGAAAATGTAACAATAAAATAATATTCGAAAAAAAATTTAAACTTAAAATTATGCATTACTTTTTGTTTAAAAATTTTCAACTAAAAGTATGTTATGATTTAAAAAGTTTTACTAATTTTAACACTATGAAAAACGATATAAATTTTGTAGTAGGATTTTTAAATTATTTTTTAATCTTTCTATTTTATAAACAATATAATAATGCTGTATCACATAAGGGCTCATTGTGTATAATACGAAATATCTTTTTTATAATTTCTATAAATTTTTCTATTTTTAACGAATTTTTAAATTCAACACCATCAAAATATTTATCATACTTTTATATAGAGCTGGTTACAAGTTTCATTAATTTGCTTCTAAACTTAAAGGAATTTAATTATTGCGAAGAAAATATCCTTCAGTAGGAGTAAGTACCTTCCACTAATGGTATGTATATCCGTTTTAAGAATTCCCTACACGCGCTTGTATTATATGTATATTTATGTGACGTGTCTTTAAATTTAAGCATAAATTTAAGCGTATCTTATCCAAAATATATCAAGAATTAACATTCAAGTGTTTCAAATTTTAGATATGTGTTCATATTTCTTTTATAAATTATCTGTATCTTATCTGCTTTCTTTTTCTTTTGTTACAGCCACTTTCACTGGCAACTGTGACAAGTACAAAAAGATGGAAAGTAAGAAAAGAAAAGTATTTTGTTTTCCATTGAATATTTTTTTCTACATACCATCGAACGGCTGATAAGGAATAACAAAAGAACACAATTTGAAAAGATGACATTTGTATGGTTTACAATATATGATAAAACTAAGACCAGAAAGAAACTTCAATAAGCTGTCAAATGTAAGTTTTACAAACTGTAAAAGGATAAGAATAATACGGGAGTAGAAAAAATGAATGGAGAAAACAACAAAATATAAAAACAGAAAATGTGGATACGAAATCTATCCACAGCTCGACGATGATCTTACAGAAACACACAGAACACAAAAAGGTATTATTACATGAACCGACGGCTAATTTTTGCAGTAAATTTGATGAAGAGCACCGTTCAAGCGTAAGTCTAGTTTTTGAGATTTTTAGTTGTTTTTCAAACTACCAGACATGTTTTAGATGTTTATTCTAATACTTTATATGTTGCATATATTCCTTAAAAATAAATGAAGAAAATCCCGGAAAATCTCTAAAAATTGAGTTTATTTCTTTATATCAGATCAAGTTACCTGAACGTGTCAAGTGTTGTAAAGTAAAGTTTGGAGCTTGTATGTACAACAAACACTGGAATGAAATACTTTTGAAAAAAAGCTGCAAAAACAACTCCAAAAAGGACAAGAAAACCAAGCAAGACAAGCAAATTTGGCTTAAGCTAAATCTTACATACGCTCCAGATTTTAAATCCGAATCGATCTGTATAATTAAAGGCGGGTGTTATACTTGCCGTTTAAGAGTTACAAACATCCACTCTTAAAACATGTGGTGTAGGGTATGAAAAGAGAAAGAGTTTCACCAATAGACAGATACACGGACTGACGGACGGATACGGCTAGAATGTTTTAAATGTTGATACTTTGTACAGTTTTTGCCATATTTATCTGCGTAGAGCAAACGAAATGACAAACTTAGTATATTTTCACTCTCGAGTGGTACTTACAGCAAATTTGTGCATTTTCTAATTTCACCTTCCCAGCTATTTTCGTCAATTGTTGGCTTGGTTGTTAAAAACCTTTTTCGCCCCATTTGCTGCTATGTGGATGATATAAAAATTCCATCTACGATAATGATAAACTGAGTTTAGTATAATAATTTGTAAAAACTTCAAAAGGTAACAACACAAGGGCACAACAAACTGGATGGGTGTCATGTTATGTTTCCATTTTACGGATACAATATGATGAGAAAAAAACAACCAGATACCAGAATTTATTTAAGCATACTTATACTCCAACATTAAGCAGGCACCATAAGGACCGATGTAGGAAACCCGAGTGAGACAGAGCAAGCAATATTATTGTATGTTAAGTTGGTGCAAGTGGTACGGGTTTAAAAGTGTTTATACACCCCACTTAAAAAGTTAATAAAAATTAGTCATGCATGGTATAGCAGCTTAATTCCTTCGCATAAAAGTGAAGGATGTATAAAATTACATGAGTCGCTTAATATAATTACATGATAAAATTTGTGAAAACATTTTCTTAAATCATTAAAAACATATTAAACAACACTCATCTCCCATCAAATATATATTAGAGTCGTTTTTCCTGTAAATCGCTCGTTAAACTAAAATCCTCATCATTTTTAGTACATTTACACGGAGCATCTACATCTACAGATTATTGACATATATGACATATATAAAGAGAGGGATTACGGTGAACCTTAAGTGACGTGGTTGCAATCCCCCTCCTCCACATATAAATCATATCACTATTACTCACATACTGGTATTCATTGACTTAGCAACTCGCGTAAATTTTTCATCAAAAATATCATATATGTGGCTGTAGTATTATGTTAAGCTGTTGATACTATACTGCTGTTGATAAAATACCATGGCTGTTAACAAAATATTGTAGAAAGTTGACTTTAGTTAGGTGTGCGTTTGTATTTGGTAGTATATGAAAAGAAAAAGTTTTTCGTAACTTTTTGTCATAACATTATTAAAATTTGCATAATTTCACGAGAAAGAGAAGAACCTAAATATAATGCTTACTTCAGTCTAGGTTGAAGTCTTTGCTATAATAATATATAATTGTGAGAAAACTGCTTTCAACATACCTTTAACTTCTGTCCGTTCAATCGTTTTGAAATCATCATATCCTAAAATCAAATTGTCAACTTTTCTTTTCATAATAATGATAGTTACGAGCACAAGTTTCAAATAAACTTTATTAAAAAAGTAAATTTCTCCCTATATTACAAAGGTGTGGTCTACCTCTTGTTTGAGCTGGTAAGTCCATTTAGCAGGAATGGGCGTATCGAAATTGGAATGGCCAGTTTTTGATGGGTGTCCGTACGTCTCCTTTTCTTTATCATTTTAATTAATCAAATATTAACAAGAGGTGATAAACTGTCCGTCCTTTTTTCCATATTATGTTAAAAAAAAGGTGAACTTTATTGAAATAATAACTTTAAAATATGAAAAACATATGGTGCTTATATTAGAGGTACATTCGAGTTCAAGAGTCTAGTGTTATTCTTTTCACTATAATAACGTCTGGGGTTTAAATTTGTACCCTATTGCGCAATTTTTAGAACCAACAAATACTCTCGTTTACTGAGACAACTAAACTAATTATAGCATATAATAGTGGTGTGGTGTAGGGTCCGATTCGGTTCATTTTCAATAGAGTTGGCCTACGCATGTCTTTACAGTATCTAAAAAAAAATGCGATCTGTAGCTTGCGCACAAATTTACATGGACATTCAAACGGATATAGTGAAATCGATTCAGATTTTGATTCTGAATCGATCGATATAATTGAAAGTGGACGTGGCATTTGCCGTTTAAGAGTTGCGAACATCCGCACAACTTAATATACCTTTTGCCAGAAGTGGTACAGGCTATCCCACTTTGCCTTCAGAAAATGTCATTATTTCAATAATTTTATTCTCATTAAATTAAATGTATAATAACCAACAACACCAGCTTGTCTTTGTCGGGACGACATGCAACGACTAACTATTGTTAAAAGCAGCATATGTTCTGACTGAAATTATACAAGGAACCGAATGAAAGGAAAAAAAGTACACACCGGATTGAATATATTGGAATTTATTTAACTATCAGCACTTTCTCTACGAAAATTCCAAAGCATGCGCTTTAAAAAAATAGCGGGTTTTTAATACGGGCTTGTATATAAATATATATATATATATTCAATATAAGATATGCTCAGTCTATGATTTTACAACATGCAGTACGGTGGGCAAAAGCGCAACATTGATTATTTAAGACAATCTTCTAAACCGTGAAGTGTGTTGATAAAGAATAAGAAGAAAAAATAAATATAAAAAAAAAAATGAATCATTTTAAAAAAGAAAAAGTTAAAAAAATCCTCTTAAAAAATAAGAAAATAAAGCAATAAAGCAAAGTTGTCCAGTACTAGCCTTTACTTGGTTATTACATAAATTATTATGCACGCTATTACTCTTCCTTGACTGTTCCGTGTGCATTTAGTTGTCGTTGTTGTTGTTGTAAATATTTCTTTTTCTGTAGACTTTCGGTACCAAGGGTCACTGATGTTGAAAATTTAATGAATTGTCTATCATAACTTCCTCCACTTCACTCCAATCCACTCAACTCAATTCAACTCTCGCACTCTCAACCAGACATCTTATTAATAAAGCAGCTCTTATGGAATGGAGGAAAGAAAAAGAAGTGTAAAAAATTTGATTATATAAAAAGAGAAATAAAAAATATGTAATAATGTGATTTTTTTATAAAATACATAAAAAAAAATCATTAAAAACTTCGCTTCAAAAGTATGCCATTAACACCCAGTGAATATGTGTAACAGATACGAGTAGCAAGAGGAAAATATTACTTTTTTTTACTACTTCCTCAATGTAGACTAGAAGGCTTATGCTTAAATAATTTTCAATTATGCGAAAATTGCCTACATTTTGGCTCAATTTCATAATAGCTTGTGGCAGGTAAAACTAACTAAAATTAAACCGTGCATTAAAATTTTATGTATAAATTTAATCAATTATAATACAAAATTTTATGGGTCATACTTTATTAACAAGTGAATAAACATGGCAGTAAATAAGTCGAGGATTATAATTATCATTATAATCCATATTACTGTCAATATGTATCAATATAGCTAATGTTGTCGCTAGCAATTTATTCTGTTGCTAATGGAACACAAATCATTTTAATCATTAATAAAAATGTAATAGAAAGTAAATATTATGCGGATAATATTTTGTAATATAATTATTCTGCAATTGATAGCTTATTATGCGAGCTATATATTCATCTAGATTATACTCATATATTAAATGATTTTTATTAATGAATTAATGTGATGTTTTGTTATATGTAAAAATTTAATATAATGAAATTAAACATAAAATGTTTTAAGCAGAAAAGTGATGCTGATGAAGTGATATCAGTTATGATAACAAGTTGGCCTGCCTTCACTGCCTATTTTTAAGATTGGCTTTCAGCACAAAAGTTTTAAAGGCATTCTAGAATCTGAAAGGACTATTTCGATAGAGATGAAACTGGTGGGCATGTTTGTTTATGCATTTCTTCGTACCCTAGGGAGACGGTATACAATTTAAAGCTCACCTGCAGCTACCAGATCGAAATTCATAATTCTGACTTCTTCCTCTAGAAAAGGGGCGAATACTTGAGCTATTATTCAGCCTTGTTTATTATATGTCATTAGTCTGTAATTATTGAACTCAGTTGTTAAAGACATTTAAGAAGAGTGGCTGAACTTTACCTTTTTCCTGGAATACTAATACTTCACCGGTGTTTCGAGAAATTGTAAACGTGAAAATTTGTGTAAAGTTTAAAAGATTATTTAGCATATGTAATGGAATCGAACAAGAAATCAAATCATTTGTTCGTACTATAGTTGATTTCACTGTTAGTTAGTTAATCAGTTTAATAGAAGTAGTTGAAATGTTTCCCGACTTCAAAGGTAACTTAGGAAGCACTGTACACTGACCAATCGAAGCAAGAAGTTTTGTGATTAACTCGTTTAAGACTAATTGCATAATTTTGTCAAATGAGTTGGAGAGAAAAATATGGAAAACTATGTAAGCAAAGAAGCAATCATTTTGCAATGGAAGACTGATTGTAATTCTGTATCATTTTGCAAAAATCATTCAATCAAGAATTTAATCATACTGACAAAACAGTTGCCTAGTCAAGTACAATTGTAACGCAGGTTGCAGGTTGCTTTACACTTGGATTAAGCATCACATTCTTAAAAACGACACTAAAGAAAGAAGTGTACGGCTTCTGAAAGGATTACCAGTGAAATCAATATTCTGTAGGGTGGCGTATGAGAAATAGAGATGTTTTATCATGCTTTCTTGAATACTGTAGAATTACGATTTATCATTTCCCTTTCGTTCTAAAGCTTCGGCCTTGTGTAATGTGTAAAATGATAACCCAAAGACTCGATGTGCTCAAACTTGCTCAAGTGCTTAATGCAAACCTCAAAGGAAAATGTCTACGTTAGCAAATTGACAAACACACATATGAACACACTATCATATAAATCATCTGTACATCCCTGCAGACTTGTAACCGTATCCTAATCTGACCTCATTTGTTTAGGCAATGTTCAGCACCAACCAATGCATTATTATTAAGATTTCCAACGAAGTTTTGTTAAATTTTTTCAAATGAAACTTTTTCTTTATTTATTATTAGAAAACCTTTTCTTTCAACAACTTATCTGTGTTTTGTCAGATATTACTTTTTCAATCTTCTGCTTCTTCCATACCTAACTGACAATTGGCTCTTTCTGGATAATCACAAATCTGCAGGAAAGAAATTTAAAAAAAAATGCTGGTAAATGACAAAAAAAAATATTCCAAAATTTCACCTTTGACCATGTGCTGTAGTGTAAGCCTTCGGGACATTTTTGCAAAACCGCTTCTCCACGATCACATTTATAAAACTCGCTACAACTGTTGGGTGACGGTAGTTGAACGAAATCTTCCTTATCCGGACATTCAACTGCGCCAGCTCTAGTTTGACTGAAGACCAATACAAGGATTAGAACGCAACTGAAAATTGAAACATTAAATTGTTGCATGTTTCCTGGTTTTTATTATTTTTAAAACAAGTTTTTATAGTATTTTCGAAAACTTTTTTATGTGGTTTTTGTTTTTTTATACTCATATAAAATTTAAGCGAAATATTATGCTTTAGTATGCGGTTATATGAAGTTTCTGAATATAAGCAAAATATCGACTTGATGAAAGTTTTTGTCTTGGGGCTGTTTTTATAAGATGATGAAAACTTGTTGTTGTTGTTGTTGTTGATTTCTACTTGTTCATGTTGTTGTTATCGTTGTTCTTTTCTTCTTGTCCATATTATTGTTATTGTTGTTGTAGTATTTGTTTTGTTGGCATTGCCACTTGTTTTGTTAGTAATTGAATATGATGAAGGGGTTGTTTACTACTCCCCAACACTTTTTGTTCTCTTTCTTCTTGTCTTCTCATATTGAAAACATTTCCAATTGGAAAACAATTGATAACGTTATAGATGGTTAACGTGAACCATTTAACACTCTACGCCATTTAATTTCGCCATTTTTGTCAATTAAAAATTTATTTTAAAACAAGTAAAAAAACGATATTTAACTTAGGACAAAAGGTGGGCGTGGCGGGTACCCTCTAATAGTGTATACATTACGTAACAGCTTCCAAGTCGAGTTTTATGTGGAATATGGTTTTTTGTAAATTGGGGGTGTGTCTCTTATCCGATCACGCCCATTTTTATCACATTAATGGATAAAAAAATTATAAATATATGTACCAAATTTCAATTTCATATTTCTATTTTTGTGACAGATATATATATTTTTGTCGGTTGTGGGCGTGGCTCTAAACCGACTTTTCCATTTTAAGTAGCGACCGTCCATACCTCCGCGCAATATTTAGTAATAAATACCAAAAATTTCCACCTGTGGGTAAATTTTAAGAAAAAATGCACGGACAGACGGAAAATTTGCTAAAATTTTCTAGGTATTACCACTTTGTTGCACCTAAAGTGCAACAATTAAATATATGTACGAAAAGTCGGACATAATTACAAAGATTCAAAAAGTTATTCACAAACTTACTCTGGGATACCTTCTTAAATCTGTTACAATTCTGCTGAGTAGAATATAGTACAACATGAATCAATAATTGCTGAATGTTTTGAAAATAATTTCGCTGAAAAATTAAACAGCCTTCAATACAAACGTATGCACACTATTTACTTACTTATCTAGTGATTGATTTTTCATTGATCAAGTACATGTATGAGGCATTTCATTTACTGTATTTACTGTATAGATTACAACTAGAATGGTATAATTTTAACACACACCACACATTATCAAAAATTTTGAGATATTGAGCGGAATTTTTATATAAACATTTTTACACTAGTCTCTGCATGTAGCCCGCAAATTAAAGTGAGCAAAATCGATTGAGAGCCACGCCCACCATCTAAAAAAGCTATAAAAATTGAACATCACACATATAACCACAAAGTCCTTCCATCCAGATGCAGAAAATGAGCCGCCCTCAGATAACGATCACGCCCATAATTTACAAAAAAAATATATTTGATGCAAAATTTTGCTTTTATGTTTTATACACTATAAAAAGAGGTATTTAAGTTTTTGCCACGCCCCCTTTGGAGACAAATTTAATTGTTTTTTACTTGTTTACTTGTTTGTTTTAACTAAGAGCACACGAACGAACATGATGCTAACCATGTAAACGTATAAACTTAGAAGCCTTCTTCTGGTAGTAGCGAATGAAATTTCAACTTCCTGCACACTTCACTTTGATGTGGAATTTCATTAACATCATTGCATTTTTATATTAAATTTCTCTCACATAATTATTTCAAGTGTAGAATGGTTTTAAATGCTATCTAAAGTATTACATAATTTGAATCCAAATTTAGATTTTATGCAACAAAGTGTTGAAAAAATATATTCAACAATAAATTCACTTGTTAACCTTTGATATTGCTTTGAAAAGTCAAAATATCACACTTTTATATATATATACATATATGGGTAAAGAGCTTATTGGTAAATAATCTGAAAAATTCCAATTCGATTATCCGCACAGACATTCATTATTCAAATATAAGTCAATAATAATTTAATAAAAGATTTGTCGTTTGTTTACTATCAATCATACTATCAAGGGGTCATATCTAAACATCTCCTATTTCAATACTTGTGTGTGTATATATAGTGCTGCTGTTGATAACTTTCTAAATATCCAATTATAAATTAATTTCCCCTGTTCTTCGATGAATCATTGACATTTTATTATATATTAATGTTATTGATTAGAAATATCGTTGCTAGTGTATGATGATGGAATGGATATTATGCAAATTAGACAAGCATACACATATAATGACTCTTGCAAAATTATTACATGTCATAATGTATAAGGTAAATATTAGTATAAAGTTGTGTCCTTACAGATAAGAATGATACTCTTTAATCTGACTATTATTCATCTTCATGTCATTCGTCATGACATCTTTGAATAGGGTCTTTTACGTGCTTCCAAGGTTAATATATGCTATCTTTCGGTTAAAAAAATCAAAGGAAACAAGGCGATATCTTATTGAAATTTTTAAAACTTAAGTTTCACTTCATAGTCATAAAAAAACTTCATTGTGATGGTAAAAGAAATCCAAAGCTTGAAATATCAATTTCTCCCAATAACAGGTCCAATGATACACAGACTAAGCAGCCCCCTGGGTCCCGAAATAGTAGAAAATCTACTCTACAAAAGGTTTATTTATCAATTAATTGAAAGTAGTTATTAAAGTTTAGTAGGTCCCAAAATATGTTCCTCTAGCTACAAATTTCTACATCAATGTATCGGGTACTTCGTATGTTTGATCGTATTCAAATTTTCCGAGTAGCTTTGTTTCTTTAGTACAGTAATATAGCCCGAGATTATATTCAAAATTGCCAAACTTGCAAAATGGCAGCCGCTTCTAGAAGGTCCTTTATCTTTCTATTCTTTATCATAAAGGTATCAAATGGAAGGGATTGGCAAATACGTAATACGATTAGTAGTAATACTATTAAGAGTTTGTTAAAAATCTAATATGGAGGCTGCATTCCCTATTCAATATGTGAACTGTTATGTTGAACTGAAAGTGAGTCATGAAACACATCGATTTAACTATTTCAAATGCTCTAGAATAGAAAATCTTTTAGAGCGATTTAAAGATGTAAATTGATAAATTGTATTATTAAAGTATTATGTACAATATCTGCAATTTTTCAATAGAAATAAATTATAATTTAGTCCCTGGTGTGTAATACAAATGTATCTCTTGGTCTCTAAGGTACTGCAATAGATCTTTACAGTTACTTACTTTTATTCTTTATCACTTAACACTTCATGCTTTATGATAAATCTTTGCGTGAGTTTTTCAAACCTGTATGTAATCCTTTGCCAACGAACTTACCCGCCATCATTATCCACTAAGGAAAGCACGTTCTACTCAACAATTAACAACAATAAAGGTGTAAAAAATAAGATGATTAACAAGTCGATTGTGTGAACACTTTTCACTAGATTACTATTACTTTTCCAGTTCCGTTCGCTGATGCATATAACACGTTTTCAAAAACACGTTTCATAGCAAACAAAGAAATGAATCATGATGCACATAAAATCATTTTAATCCTCCTTAAAACTTTATGTTGGTATATCTTACAAATAAAATTTCCCGTTTTATCGTTTGACTTTATCATAAAAAATACGACACTTTTTTTATGACAGTGAAATAGAAATTTGAACAAAAAGAAAAGAAAAAAAAATATTGCGGAAAATTATACTTTTCTTAGTTACATTTTACAAAAGTAAGTATTAATTGTGTGTAGACATGTATGTCCGTGTGTCCGTGTATTTTTGGCATTTTCATGGTCGTAAACTTTGAGATATTGAGCTAAAACTTTGTACAGACACTTTTAGTTTTTGCACGCAGATCGCTATTTAAAATGGACAAAATCGCTAAAGAGCCACACCCACAATTGAATCAAAAATCTATTTATCTGCCACAAAAATAAAGCTAATTAGTTGAAATTTGGCATGCATATCTACAGTTATTCCATTCATCGATGTGCCAAAAATGGGGGTGATCGACTTGTACACGCGCCTAAAATTTACAAAAACCCTACTCAGCGTAAAATTGTACTTTCAAGCTGATACGGTTTGATGAAGTTGCCACGCCCACTTTTTCTGCCCAGATATGGATGGTATTTAATATTTGGCCAAAGCCAAATTTGGTTTTCTTACTTATTTTTTATATCTATTCATCTTATTATCATGCTATTACGCATTATTTACATTTTCCATATTTCTCTAAAGTTTTACTGTTTCTTAAAGTTTTATAATTTTTTTTAATAAAAATAAATTCATTTCTTAGATTCTCTTTCATATGCAAAACTCATTTTATGCAGCGACATGTTTCTTTTTATTACTATCCCACAGAAAAAGGAAAATGCTGTCTTTACGTTCCGGTTCGTGTTCTACTTCAAACTTTTATAATGATAGTGAAATCAAATCATACAAATTCGTAATGGTAACAAACACCCAACAGCTAAAAACAACACTATAAATTTCAGTTAAGATAAAAAACATAAAATACAAATAATAACCAAAAAAAAAACTGCAACAATCTAGCGCAACCCAAACAGCGAAAACTTGAAAAAAAAAAAATAGAAAAGAAATTACGACCAAACTATCGCGCGGAAGAACAAAAGCAAGAAGAGAGTCCTGGCTCGGGTCACAGATTTTAATAAAAATTTACTGCTTTAGTAAAAAATGTGCTCAAAAACTCAATTTTGTTTTCTAAACTTGCGCACATACTTCATCTACCTATGCTGTTATCTGTTAATTGTAATGGCAGCCGGTAGTCGGGTCGTGAATGGTCTGAAATGTTATTGCAATCTCACAGAATGTGATGTAATACGTGCATTGGATTGTCCCGGTAAAGGTGTAATGCTATTGGATCCTTGCAAGTAAGAAACTTTTATTATCATTTTGTGTACAATATTCTTCCGATATAGAAGGAATTTGATATTTATGAAAATTATTTTATGATTTTTTTTAGATGCTGTCACATTTGCGCTAAAACTTTGGGTGAAAGTTGCGGCGGACCTGGTGAATTTTCCGGTCAGTGTGAACCACCTTTACAATGTGTCACACAATTGCCCATTTCCAATGGTGTGGGTCTGTGCATGGGTAAGTACTTGGAAGTAAATGAAATTTTGTTTAAAAAGACTGAAAGCTGGGCTTGAGAACAATTTTGCTCCTCTTTCACCAATTTGAAGTCAAATTCTAAACTAAAGGCAACGTTTTTTGAAAATTGTGATCACGCCTGTTACTTGATCATGCCTTCTTTAAGCAATTCATAAATGAAATATATATACAATGTGTTTGTGGGTATAAATTATATATTAAATTATTATTAATATCAAATTGTGTTTGAAGAGGTTTTTGATGGTGCAAAACCCTCTTTCGCACTCTACACAAATTTCATTATATAGAAAAAATCCACAATTTATGAAATTTTTTAATGAAACTTGGCACCTTAATTCCATTTAATATAAATCTTCAACGTGACAAGTTTGAGTAAATTTGGATAATGTTTACATTTTTGGCAAATTTTTTTTCCGAAGGCAAAAATTAGCAAATTTATTAAAATTTTTTTAAACCAAACTTTTAATGCCAATCGATAGTTATTGATCTTAGAACCTTAGTAGTGCAAGTTTGAGGATGATTAGCTTACTCTTCCAGCTTCCGTGAAGCTTCAAACTTACATGAAAAACACCTTTTGAAACTTTCCCTGAGAAATTCATTTCATTCTAAATAAATATTGAGCACACGTACAAAATACTTAATTTATACAATTGAGCAGTGTATTATCTTTAAAATGGTATAAAAATATCTTTGCTATCTATATCTCACGTAGAGTTATAACAATTCAAACTTTTATCTTAAAGTAAAACTCCGTTTAGTTTACTGGAGAAATATCTTTATATGGAAAAAATGTACATTTTTAGATATTTTCCAAAGAAACTTGGCACCTTAATTCTATATAGTATAAGACTATAGTGTGCCAAGTTTGAGTAAAATCGTTTAATTCTTTTCTCAATTTTTTTCAGGCAAAAATTATAAAATTTCTTCAAAAATTTTTATATAATTTTTTTGATGCCATTCGATAATAATTGATCCTAAGAACTTACTAGTGCAAATTTGTGTATGATTAAAGCTTTTTAGTGGCTTTTGTGAGGCTTTAAAGGTAACATAAATTACATGAGAAGTTCGCTATGAATAAACATAATTGTCTTTCCCTTATGCTTTTATCTTATGATGGAATGAGTAAATTTGTGTTAGGTCATATGTTAAATATTTTTCATACCTATATACAAAAAGTGGGCGTGAAATATACTTCATTAGGCCCCTTAATAGTATATAATATATACCAACTTTAAGATTTTGAATTTTACATTACATTGCTACGCGTATATATTTGTATATATGCGTATATATGTGTATGTATATAAAAAAACTTTGTTATAATATAAAAAATTTTGTAAACTTGAACATAAGTTGTGAGCATAGATTTATAAATACATTGTATTACTTATGTCCGAAGGGCTGAACACATGTTCAATTTTATGCAATTTCTTTTGGTAACGTATGACTAGTACGCATAAATAAATTTATGTATGAGCGAATGCGTGTGGAAATATGTTAATGAAAGGAGTAAAAAAATGCAATTTTTTACAAAAAGAAAAAAAGTACAATTTTTTGTTATTGTTATTCGTTGTATATAAACAGGATGTTAAAAAACGAGTAAAAAAACTAAATTTAGCTTACACCAAATCGTAAATACCCTCCATCATCCTCTTCATGGCGGACATAGCTTGTATTAGCATAATTACGCCCTCTAATAGTACATGTATTACGTATGAGAGCTTGCAAGTCCGATTTTGCGAAAGAACATATTATATATAGAAAGATAAATTTTAACTTTATAGCTGAATTTTTAAAGCAAAAAAGTAGATTTTTATCGATTGTGGGCGTGTAACTTATCCGACTTGTATTTTGGTACATCTCTGCATTGGTTAACAAAAATTCAATTTTATAGCTGAATTTTTGAGGGATAGAAATAGATTTTTTCGATTGTGTGCTCATAACTGACTTTGCCCAATTTAAGTAGCGTCCTATGTATGTAACTACATACAAGTTTCTGTAGAAATTTTCAGCTGAATAACTCAAATTTACAATCGTGATAGTGCCAACAACAGATGGACGTACAGACATAAATGTCTAGACTCAGTTTTAAAATATGTATATTTTGGAGGGTCTCTGACACTTTCTTCTAAGTGTTGCAAATACAAAAGCCAATTTAATATACCCTCACCAATAAGCTGGAGGGTAAAGAATAGAACTTTAAAACAAACAAACAAATCTAACAAAGAACATAAGTAGATTTCTTGTTATATAAGTTGTGATTTTTGATAATTTTTTTTTTTTTTTGTACCAAGCAAAGCAAATTAAGTCTATTCTGCATGAAGTTTTATTTTTATTGTTCATTTTAAAAAGAAACAAAAATATTCCTTCAAATATTTAAAATGGACGTACGGACATAATCTTGCCATTTCCATTAGAATGCCTTCGTCTACATACACATATGTATAAAAGCGATTTCACATTTAAGATATTTATCCGTTACTTTAACACAAACACAATATTGTGTTTCAATGTGTATCGTGGTCACTATAAATACCGGGATTGTTGCGGCACTTTGTGCAAAAAACACGGAAATATTTACTATTTCACGTGATAAAGGATTTGCTTTTAATTCAATCTGGTTTTTATACACAACATAAAGTGTACTTTTTTTAACATTTAATAAAAAAAAACCTTTTTATTTTTCAAATACATTGTACAGCCGCGGTATTAAACGTCATATGTGCTCGCGGACGAAAGCTTTTAAAATGTTGACCTAACCTGATTAATACTACAGCATAACGTTTCATGGGAACGGATTTTATTCCTATTATGTGTTTTAATGTTTTTTGTTTTTTTATTTTTAATTTTTTACCATTTTAATCCACTGGCAGTAGAAGCCGCAGTAGGTCCGCTGAAAGCATGCAGGATTGTTTTACTTAGTGTTTGTTAATAAAATCTACGCGTGAGCACTTGGGCCTTATTGTAGAAATATCCTTTTATGGATTACATATGGATTATATGTGAAAAAATTATATTGTAGGAAAAATTGTGCAAAATAAACAAAAACGGTAACGACAGAAAGAGCCACACCCACAATCGACAAAAATCTATTTATATACCACAAAAATTTATAAATGAAGTTGAAATCTGGTTTACATATTCATAGTTGTCCTATTAATAGATATGAAAAAAGTGGGCGTGGTCGAATAATATACACTCGTACTATTAACAAATTATTTAATTTATTTTGTATAGAATCCGTCATAATTCCATTCATTGTTGTGTAAAAAATGGGCGTGGTCGGATAACAGACACGCCCATAATTTACAAAAAATCGTACTTAACCTTAAACTAGTTTTGCTAGATGTTACGTAATACATACCCTATTAAAGGGTGTAATAATGTACCTGCCACGCCCAACATTTGTATGTAGATATGTAGGGTGTTTAAGATTTATTCTTAAATATTATATCAAGTAAGGTCTTAAATGTCGCACGTTTTCTTGTGTGTTTGTTAAAAGTTGTTGTTGTTGTTGTTGTTGTTGTTGGTGGTGGTGGTGATATTTTAAAATATTCTTCATGCTTAAAATACCATTTTAACTATCATTTTCCTCCCCTACGCATATTTTCTGCATATTGCATATTTTCTATGTTGAAAAAACAACGCATGAATCTGCCTTTATGCCGAACACTCACAACGCATACAATTATAACCACATCGTGCAACTGTTGTTGTGTACCCATACATACAGTTTACCAACGATATGCTGTACATATCAGAGTTCAAAACGATTACATTTTCTAGTCACGTTCACTCCATTATAATGGTTGTATTATTGATTCGAGAGCTCATTGGTTGGTATGTGCTTGTATTTTATTTTCATATTTTTTTATTATAAAGTGCACGTGTATGTGTGCATGTAGAATATATCCTGCGGCGTAATGGAAATGTTTGTGTGAGTACTTTATTGAATAACTACATATTGTATAATAATCATAATTGCATTGTATTGTATTGTGTGCGTGAGTGTGTGTGTGTGTGTATGTAAATATATGTTGAAAATAATTTACACTTAATAAAACACAGATAGAGGAACTTCTTTTTTTGATATTTTTTTTAAGGATTTAATTTAAAACTAAAATTGGATCATACCAGACCTTCAATACCCTCAACTTTTACATAGAAAGAATAGATTTTTTCGATAGTCGTTTGTGAGCGCGACTCTTGATTCATTTTGCCCCATTTAAATAGCGATCTGCTTGCTGAAACTATAAACATAAATGAGAAATGTCAAATTTTACAAAATTTTAATAATTTCAATATCTCAAAATGTGTCACCGTGAGAGTACCAACAACAGACGGACAGACGGCCATACATATGTAGATTTACTAAGATTTTGATGACGATCAAGAATATAAATACTTTGTACAGTCTCTGACGCCTCCTTCTGAATATTTTAAACTTAATATACTTTCTATCTTCTGCGAAGGGTATAATAAGTGGAAACCAGCTGAGGAGAAAACTACCTCAATTTGAAAGAATATAACTTTATTTTTTCTAAAACATATGTTACTGGATTTTGCATACTTTTAATGTTGTTGTTGCTGTTGTTTCATGCTCTAAATGACTTCCCCACATAAAAAGCAAAACATAAGAGCAGACACGTAAAAAATATGTATATAGACAAAAACATCAGCTACAGAAAAATGTAGTTGGATGGTAGAAACTTGTAAGGACGACTCTGTAGTACTCTGCTTTTCTTGAAATAATCCTATTCGACAACTTTTAAATTTTTAACTGTTTGTTTGAAAAAGTAAATTTTAAATAAAATTAAATTTATTTTAGGTCAAATCTTAAATATACTCCACCTATGCATATATATAAAGAATGGCCCTGGCAGGTATCTAATTCATTTCTTTGCAAGTCGGAATATTGACAAAAACAATTTTAGAAATTGTGGGCGTGTTTTTATCCGATTCAAATCCGAATTTCAGTGTTGAGCTTTCATTTTTATGGCTGTTAGATAGATTCTTTACCGATTGTAGGTGTGGCTATTGGCAGATTTTGCCCAATTTAATAAGAGACCTGCGTATAGAAACAAAAATGTAAAAAAAAATGCATCTCAATATATCGAAATTTACGAAAGCGGGAGTACCAACAAAAGATGGACATACGGACAAGTTAGATTGTGATGATTAAACATACTTAGTAGGGTGTATGACGCCTCCTTTTGCGCTTCCTAAATGAAACCACAAACTTAGTATACCTCCTATGTCATGTGTGGGGAAATAAAAGGAGGTTTTCATCACATGAACCCATGCTTTGTGCATTACAGGTAGTGTATGGGTGTGTGTGTGTTTGTGGTATGAAAATATTTGCTGCTAGTTAAACATACGCATAGCATTGCAAGCACATTTTCTCTTTATTTTTCATGTTGTTTTTCACCAGAAGTTTTTATAAGTTGAGCTGGAGTGTTTTAGGCTTTTCAGCTTTGCGTTGGGTAGATTTTTGGTAGATGTAGGTGTAGCTACTGCCTAAATGTTAAATAACACTTTTAAGCATTTTAATCTTCCACAGTTTCCTTTAATTCATAGGCAAACATAAACATGTATGTACGTGTACCATCCACTCCCACCTTCTCTACCCAATTAAGCTGTTTTGAGTAAAGTCTTAGCATAAGTACACACAAAAATATGTTTAAGTGTATATGTTTTACAATTTACAACACTTAAAAGTATATGGCAACACACAACATCCACACTGTTCATACACACACACACACACAGCTATTTATACCGTACTGGGGTTTACCTCTACGTATAAACAACACCCTGGTAGCAAAACATTCACATTAAGGGATTTTTTTCCTGTTCTTAAATGGGCTAAATTCTCTAAATGTTTGTAGGAGTGTGACTTGACAACGTTTATATAAACAGCACAATTTGTTTACACAAAAATTTATTCACACATATTTCAGTTTTAGCTCAAGCGTACAACATTTTTGTGATCCTATTAAAATTTACATATATCACCCACTTGACATGAAATTGTTATTTATTTGTATCATGTGAAACGATGAGATTTCCACTTTTAAAGGCAAACGATTTTTTCGGTTAAACAATGTATTTTAATTATTTTCAAAAAGAATTTGTTGGCACCATAAACTTGATATGAAAATACTGCCAAATGAAATCTTGCTTTATGACAAAAGTTTGAGTAGAATACGTAAAATAAAGATAGAAACGGAACTTTCAAACCACACATATGAAAAGTAGTACATTCAATTCACTGGGAAATTGTGTAAATAAAGTATTTTATACAAGTGCTCTCTGTGTAGGTAAAATGAAATGAATTTCCCAGGGAAAGACTTTCTTGTACTTAATGGGAACTTTAAAGCCTCACAGAAGCAATTGAAATAGATCAATCAAGCTCAAAGGTGCACCATTGGATTTCTATTTTCATTGACTATAGATTGGCATTAAAAATTTTATAAAAAAATTTTTCACCAAATCTACTAATTTTTTCCTTGCTAAATAAAGCCTTCGGGAAAAAATTGCCAAAAAAGTAAAAATTGTCCGATTTAATTAAAACTTAGCACGATAACGTTAGCTTTATACTATATAGAATTAAGGTGCCAAGTTTCATTAGAAAATATCAAAAAATGTAGATTTTTTCCATATAAAGATTATTCCATAATAAACCAAGCACAGCTTTGCCTTAAGATAAAAGTTGGAATTGTTACAACTCTACGTGAGATGGAAGAAGAATTAATACCAATATTATATGAATATATTATTATATGAAAGGCAATACACTGAGAATTTGTAGATGCCTATATTTAGCTGGAATGAAATGAAATTCCGAGAGAAAGTTTCAAAAGATTTTTTTACGTAAAATTTAAAGCACAGAAGCTGTTAGACTGAGACAATTTTGCTCAATCTTGCACTATTAAGGTTTTACTATACTATCAAACTATCAAATGACATTAAAAATTCGATTCAAAGAAATATTCGGAAATTTAACAAATATTTCCTTTGAAGAAAAATATGGTCGAAAAATTAAAAATCGCGCAATTTTACTCAAATTTGTTACTTTATATGAATTGGTATTAATGTGCCAAGTTTTATTAAAAGCTCAAACAAACTTCTTAAGGGCACTAATCATTGCTCAACTTGCACCATTAAATTTGTGGGCGTGGCATATAAGTTTCATATCAGCTATGTGTAGCTGGCTGTTCTTCTGTTTGTTTTGCAATGATTACGCAATTTAAAATGGCGGAATTGTACGCGAGCCATTTCCACAAGCGACAAAAGTTCCTCACAACTCAACTATACAAGTAAAGCTATAACAATGAAATTTTGTATACATATAAATAGTAAAAATGGATGGGTTGGGTATTAGACAAGCCCATAATTTACAACAAACCATACTTGGTTAGGATTCGACTTCTAGGTTGAGTTATTTTTTTCTTAAACTAAAACTTTATTTGGATGCCTTAAGTGGGCAAGGTTTTGTTTCAGTAAACTCGCCTGCAGTGTTAAGCTGATAACCTACGGACCGTTTAAAATAATACCATGAAAATAGAGGTTGTCTAGGTGGGCCAATGAACTTTAAGATTCCATGAGTAAAAAGCCACTTACTTTAAAACTCCAACTAAATGTTATATTATTTCCTTTCTTTCCTTTTAAAGTCTTATCCAATTCCCTGGCTTCCCTTTAGAAACACAGTTCTTGCGAATTTTGTATTTATACGTACGTACCAAGGAGAGGCAGACAACTTTTACCAAAATTTCAGCTATTTACAACACATTAGTACTTGAAACTTTTCCTTCTTAGCCTGATAATGCTTATCAGCACGTTATAACATTAGTCGGAAAACAACACCAGCCGTAACAATAACAGCCTTTAACCACACAAAGCCAACATTTAGGGGCGTATGCATAATAATAACCATAAGAACAAAAGTTAAGTAAAGTGCTTGTTGTGTTGGTAAGCTACGGAAAAGCTACAATAAGTAGTGTGTACTTAAGGCATCCTTGGCATATGTGGTATGTATGAATGCATACGTACATGCATATAATTATAGTTAAAATTGTTATAGTTGGCAGTGATATGTTGTGTAAGAAAAGTACTTAATATTCAGATGGTGTTAAAAGCCAAGTTCTCCTTCAATTATCATTAAAAGCAAAAACGGATTCTAATTTTTCTTTATCATAGCTTGCATTAAAATAAAACATGTGCTTCGGTAAATGTTCAAAAAGTGCATATTTTAAGTGAGTTTAATTGTTATTTTTAAGCAACCTGAATATAAAGGTTTTTCAATAAGGACATACCAATTTGGTATTTTAATACAAATGCACGTGTGAAGGATTTTCAAGATTTGTTAACGTCAAAACGTTAGTTAAAGTAAAATATTTTTATCATGGTGATTCATAAACAAGAAACGTTTAAAAGTGATTAAAAATTTTTATCACACTTCTGAACAACTTTAAAAGTGCTTACACTAATTTTCAATCGTAATAATTGCCCCACCAGGCAGACTGTGTAGGGCTATAATGGATAAATTTGAGGAAAAGTATTCTTATATTAGATGTTCTTCTATAAGTGAGACAGCGCATAGAACGTAATTCTGAAAAAACAGAGGACAGACGTACTGACAGTGATTATTTAATCTCGATAATGCAAAACGTTATATCACGTATATATACATGTGTGTGTGTGTGTGTGTGTATGTAAGTGTTAAGCTTGTGCTTGTGCCAGAAATGCAAAGTGAGTCGTTAAGAGGGTGTACTACTGTAAAAATGACTTTCCTTAGTCATAACTCATGTGTTTAATGTTCTTAACGAGAAAAGTCAACTTTTTTATTTTTGTTTTTACAATATTTTTTCTTGTTCTAAAGGAAAGACCATGTACCCTATACATACATACATACACACAAATATTATGCTCACATCTTGCATTGAACGTGAATTATTGTCTCGTGCAAGAAAATTGTTTTGTAATCCGAGTCATTCATCTTTTCTGAAAATTGGAATCCCAGTGTGAGTGTTTATGGATGAGAATTTTTTGTGATATTTTATCATAGCATAGCATTGCATTTTTGTGCATTGTTGTATATGTAGAGGGATAGTTGATCTCATGATACTTACACCACAATTTACGAGAACTCTAGCTAGCTGGCTGCCTGGCTAGCTGCACTCTACTGTCAAGTACTGTTCTTCTGTTCAGTTCTGTCTAAGTGTGTTGAATATAAGTTACTCAACTGTTGTGTGTTTTCGCTCTTCCATGCGTGCGTTCATTTCTTTGTTTTCTTCTTCACATACCAATCAAGCACACACGTGCCCGTGTGTTGCATTATCACATAAGTTATACGGTGACGGACTCCACGGATGACAATGCTTAGCTAGCTTGATTTGTTTGAAACTTTTCATTTCTTGCCGGGTGTACGTGGTCGGTGCCTGATTGTATGGTTGAAAATACATTTTTATTTGTTGTTGTTGTTGTTGTTGCTATTTTTGTTGTAACAAAACTATTAGAAGATTATTTTTATGTTGGTTTTACTTTTGTGTGACAGGCTTTCTGAAAAGCTTTGCAAGGCATTTGCAAAAGGTTCTACTATCATATTCACATTCACACAACATATTCACGCGTTCGCTTGTTATATTTGTGGCGATATGTGACAGCAACAACAAAGTGTTGTTCTTTAATATAACTTTTGAATCTTATTCAGTAAAAAACAAAATGTTGCTTAGGCCAAATCTTAAATATTATCACTTTCATAAGTAAAAAAGTGGGCGTGGCAGATATATAATTACGTCCTCTAATAAATTATATAATACGTATCCACTTATAAGTCGAATTTTACAGTAAGTGCAGTTTTTATAAGTTGTAAGCGACCACGCCCATTTTTTTCACATCAATGAATGAAATAATTGTAAATATTTGTACCAAATTACAACTTCATGGCCTAATTTTTGTGGTAAGTAAATCGACATTTGTCGATTGTGGGCGTGTCTGTTATACGACCATGCCCATTTTTGGCACATTGATAGATGGGATATTTATAAATATGAATATCCAATTTCAACTTCAGACTTAAATTTTTTTGGCTGCTAGATAAATTTTTATGGAATGAGGGCGTGGCTCTTGATCGATTTTTGTTTGAACTTTAGGCAGCTTTAAAAAATGTTGCCCACTTAGGGTCTCCAAGTATTTTAATGCGCCACTGTTTCCATATACAATTGGACAGAGAGACAGACATATTTAGATTATCTAAGCTTTCACAACGCTGATTAATAAAACTTCCAAGCCTACTTTTAGTAATCATTATAACTCCCATGCATAGGCATTAAGTGGTCACACTTTTACAATTGTTTCTCCTTTTTTAAATTATCTTTACAGACCTTACATTTTCATTTCCTCGAAGAAGATCTTTTCATCACAAAGCAAAAAATTGTACAAAATCAGAGACGATACAAATAGATGCTGGCTGCGATATAATTAACAAACGCTGTCAATGTTGGCCAACGTTAATTGTGTGTCGCCAGATAGTGGATAACGGCATCGGAACCACTGACATACGATGGCATTACAAAACCATTGAGGTAAGCCTTACAGTTTATGACAGATATTGTGTAGCGGAGCATGTTGTAGATACAATGTTATAAAGTAAAGTAGAGAATATCTTACAGCAAACATTTATGACACAGTAACCATAAAACAATTTGACATAGTTTATTGTGAATGAACCATATGTGGTAAGCCAGTGAGTATGAGGGAACGTGACTTTCATTTATATTACGTGTGGTAGGTATGATCTAAAAAAAATACTTTCAATTTGTTACAGGTTTTTAAATGACTATTAAGGGTCTATGGATGCACAAACACATGCATACATAAATGTATGTTCTGTTCTATGTCAAGTATTCGTTGTTGTTCTTGTTGATGTAGCGTGAAGTGTTTTATGATCACATCACCTGATAGGTAGTTAAAGTCCTTTTTATAGCCTCCACCACTTATGGCAAAGAGTATATTAAGTTTGTAAGGATGTTTGTGGCTTCTAAATCTTAAATTTTACTTCTCGATCTAGAATCGATATCTGAATCGTTTTAATCACGTCCATCTGTCTGTCCATGAAAGCCACAGGTCTCATTTTTTGAGATATTTCGATGAAAATTGGTACCGGGACATGTATTGACCCAAAGTAAAATTCTATTGCAAATGGATTGATTTGGACCATTTTTAGAACACACGTATAAGGTTGTTTTTTTTTATTATTATTATATAACCGTCCACTCAGGGGATGACCCCTACGTGCAAGCACGGTGGTGGTTAGAAGGGATTAGAGGGAGGAGGATAGGGGGAGTAGTGTTTGTGTACATTTGTTTTGAATTTGCGCACACTAGGCACGGTGGGAAACACCTCTGGAGGTAGGTATTATAGAAAAAGTCTTTATAAGGCAAAAAATTGCAATTCTTAATATCTTTGTACAAAATTTCATCAAAAAAGGGTTAATTAGCATAATAATTGGCTGAGCTAAATTTGGACCTAATCAGACCGCTTTTTGAAGCCCTTCCCATATAATGAAATTTCTCGAAATGTCTTACAATGCCTCGCATTTACGGGTATAACTTGAATGTAGTATAATTTGTAGAACTCAGTGGTGTTGGGTATTAAATAGTCGGACCATAACATTTTTACTTGTTTTTTGAAACGTATATGAACAGGACATGTATGAGAAGGCTACTCAAATGCCTGTATACACGTGTAAAGTATACGCTTAGGAGCCATTTACTGCATGCATTGTTTCTAGGACATATTGTGGCAGGCATCACCTTATTGTGACAAATTTCTCATTACTATGTACGTATAAATATTTTTCATTTACACTCCTACTACCAGTTAAGAGTGCCTTTGTATGTTTGCTTTTGTCAACGATTTACAACATAGTGTAAAATGCTGACACACAACATCCACAAAATTGCCACCATTTTATCAATGTCACATTAGTGATTTCTATCCCGGTTTCCAATCTACACTCACCTCTCTTTATTTCATTTCATAGAAAAATTTAACAAATTTCCTTTCATTATCATTTGTAACAAAGCCGTGACCATAAATTAAGAATCCATTGTACTTGTACTTATGAAAGAAGACAATTGAATAGTTGACGGCTTTGTAAAAGTTCCTTTGATATGAAGAAGATTTAATGATTTCCTTTAAGGCGTTGGAAAAATGTTTACAGTTTTATTGTTGTTTTTGTTGTTGTCGTTGTTGTTGCAGGACTGCCAATTGAATTTGCAAAATTTAATCAAACTGGAAATGGAATTCGATGAAGATTACACCACCACACCGACAACCACGTTTACATATAAGAAATTACGCAGGAAGCGACGTTCATTAAGAAGAAGAAGGTAAATGTTTATAAAATAGTTTTTCTATAAAATTATTCAATGGTACATATATAAATGAAAATTCCTTTCATCTTTCTTCTCTATTATATAAAATTATTAATAAGGACAAATGTTGCTTTAAATGTAGGGTTTTTCAATAAGGACATAACATAACATTAAATAAGTTTTAGCATTTTAAATGATGAAGAAGCTTCAGTTATCGAGTTAATTTGAACTTTTAAAGATGTAAGTAAAGGTTTTTTAAGCAAACTTTGGCACAATGTGGTTTAAGGCGATTCCGATTAAGCGATTCCTGTGAATCGGTGAAATCAACTCGACTTTAAACCGAAGCACTTACAACTGCAATATTTTCAGTACTTCAACCGAAACATTGTTTCGCTGACTTAGGAATATCCATTAGTGAATATTTTGACTCGAATTTATTTCATATAGCACAACAGTCTGTCGGGTGGGATCGTCTCATTAAGAACGCTCTTAAAGTTGCTACCACCGGCTTAAAATTTGAGATAATAATTTTTAATCATTTTGAAATGTTATTCGTTTGTGCGCTTCACCTTCAAGGAATGTATTTGTATTATATTAAATTGAATAAATTGTTATGTCTTTATTGAAAAACCTGCTACTTCCTTACTAAACGATTTTGAAATAATTCTTTTGTGTAATAATTGTAATTCTTTACGGAAGTTTTTCTTAGAAACCACTTGAAATTGAAACTTTTTGTGAGCATACTTTAAGACTGCTTATTCTTCTAAAGTTTATTGCCTACATTTGTACATGTATTACAATATATATTATGAAACATTGAAAGACGGAAAAAAGGAAAAAAAGAAACATTTTAAGAAAATCATTTCATAACATACAAAATGAAAACTTTTTATAACTTACATTGGTCTTCTTTGACCTGCTGTGTGGACACCTGCGGTATTGTAGAAGAAACAAAATAAAATTACTTTAAATCTCTTCGGCAGCAGTTCTTTTTTCTTCTGTTATAAGAACGTATATTAAAGCAACAAATGTTTTGTTAGGCTTTTAAAGAATACTCTCAGAAGATTCTTCTTGCTTATCAGGTTTATTGTTACATAAGTAACTAATACAAAATCTTCTTTTGTACAATGCTTCATAGAGACTTACATAGAGTTTGAAATTGAAAGGTAAATGAAGAGACAATCCAGAGCTTAATAAATAAATTAAATTTAGGAATAGTCAGAGAATCAAAACATTTTAGGTCCAAGTTTTAAGTCTTTGAAAAAGTAAGCCAAGATGAAAGAATCCCACAAACTTATTCATAAAGGAATTTAGACTTGAAAGTGTGGAATCACATGATGCCGTTTATAAAAAACTTTAGTTGAATGATTATTTAATTAAATTTGAATTAGCTGCTTAGTAAAAATAATTAAAAATGCCTCGTACTGGATCATAAATAGGAGATTTATTACTTCATTTTAAGTACTTCATTTATTTTCCTGTTAAATTTAATCTTTTACAGTGTTCTATTACATAATATTCATAAAAAAAAATTGGTGAAAAATTCCTTTTATTACAACTTTTCTTTTGTTAGAGGAAATTTCTACATTTTTTTCTTTTTTTTATTTATTGTCTGTATATTGTAAAGATCGCATGTGCTGTATAGCTGTATAGCTGCATTTCCTTCCTTGTATGATTTGGGGTTATAAAGTATAACAAGTTTTATATGGAAGCTGAAAACTTTGGTTATTTTGTTAATAAAATTGCTGGCTTCTATGTCGTTGTCGTTGATTAAATGGGAAACTTTTCAACGCATAAAACTTTAAGTAAATCTAGACAAATTCAATAATTCAAGGTGTCTTGTTTCATAACTCTTTTAAAATGTGTCGTATTTGTGTAAAAAAGAAGTAAGTTTTTAGGCTTAAAAAAATATAAAAAGCTGTAAAGACAGGTTGATTATCTGCATTAATATCGACGAGTAATAAAACTTATTTTGACTTGAAATAAATCTTAAATGTTTTTTATTTTTTTTTAATAAATTTATAATAATTTTATTGTCATAACTCAATTTTTCTTCACTATTAAATAAATTTTTGTCTATTGTGGGCATGACTTGGTAATTACTAAAGCCAAGAAAACTGCTTATATAAAATGAGTAAGTAGAAAAATTTAGTTCAATATCTCAACTTTTTTCAAACGTCAATAACAAATATAGGGACATACGGACATTACCATATAAGTCACTTGGTAACAAATATCATTATATGGAAAGGGTTCTAAAAATGATCCGATCGGATCCAAATTTGTTGCAGCCAATCCTTAAGCTAATTAACTATTCTTCACCAAGTTTTGAGTAAAAATATTAAGAATTGCGATTATTTGCTATATAAAGACTTTCATTATAAAAAGGAAGGGGTTCTAAAAATGATTTAATTCGGTTTATGTTCAATACAGTTCTTCTTTGGGTCAATACAACTTATTATACCAAATTTCATCAAAATATCTTAATATATGAGATATGGACAGATCGACGGACACGGTTTATTGATATCAGATTTTGATTCGATTTTGATTGGTTTAATTGAAGGAGGATGTGGGTTTTACCATTAACCAGTTACAAACATATGCACTAGCTTAATATACCCACTTGTGTGCAGGTTACAATGAATGAATTCTTCCTTTCAATTGTCCTTGGTGTTAATATTTTTCATTTTTATTATTTAGTTTCATTGTGTCAAGAAAGAATTTCATTTCATTTTATTTTATTCTTTTTTCTTTTTCTTTTCATTTGTTTAGATTTTACATGTGAAACTATGCCCCATTATTTCTTATTTCGCACACATATTGCTAAAATTCTAAACATATCATCATATAATATATTGCACCATCTCGCTATTCTCTACTATTCTTCATACAAACAACAAACAACACACAAAACAAACAAAAATTCAGTTCAATATAAATGAAGGCTATAAATACATGAGTTCACACAAAAACTCCATTCAGGTGTACACGAAACATTTGTTGATGTCACCTAAACGTGCTCATACTTGCACACAACCTACTGAATATCATTTCACATTAATCACAACCTATGGCAGCAGAGAGCAAATGCAATTGGGTGTTTGGGGTGAAAACGACCTACAACACATTTAACATGAAATATAATAAATAGAAAGAAAATTTTACTTGGATGCCATCAGAAATATCTTTCTTTTAAATTGTTTTGACTTGTAATGGTCTAGTTTCGGTAGTTGAGCTGATTCCTTCTTTAAATGGAACTAAAATGCTTGAATGAGTACTAAGGTCTAAACTCAGTAGATCGAAATACTATTAGAGCAGGTTATGGTTTGCAAGAAACGTACGCCAAGCCCATCTTCTAAACCATACATATTATATTTATATAGCATTTCCTTAACATGGAAGGTGTTAAAGAGCTTTTGTAGTTCACCACTTAGAACAAACAATAGTTGAAAATACAATGCACGCAATCACAAAAGAATTGGGTTGAAACAACAATAAATTCGTTTATTATTGTACATCCATTGTATTTTTCACCTATATACGTATTTTGTATTTACCTATATCTACGTACAGGCAGGTGGAAATACATTAAAACACATATTCTATGGAAAAAAACATAAAAACTGGCTTCAAGCAGGAGAGAATTTTTGGAGGTTAAACAAATACTCTAATGGTCCGTCAAGCCCATTTACACCCATTTAGCACCACAAATTATGCTGCAATTAATTTAGTTGCATCAGTAAACTCAGAGGCATTGCCATGTAAGTCGCTTCGTGAAGTATCATTATATGGGGAGGGGTTCTAAAATGGCCTAATTCAGTCCACTTTCTAGAGGGTTCCTTCTGAGTCAAAACGTGTCCTTGTACCAATTTTATTTTAATAAAATATCTCAAAAATGCGACCAGTAGCGTGCGCACAAATATACATGAAAAGAAAGGCAGACGTACAGATATGGTTCAATCGATTCAGATTTTGATTCTGAACATATAATTAAGGAATTTATCGATGTGCTAAACATGGGCGGAGTCGGATAATAGACATGCTCGTGGATTATAAAAAAGGACGCAGTTGACGCAGAAGTTGACAAATATAGAATATTATTTCAGTACTAAAAAGCGCAATCAAGCCTACGATTTTGGAAGGATATTTGAGATTTGAAACAAACTTAGCTTTTACACATATATCCACCATATATTGGAGTATCTACCACTTTGTCTAAACGCTCAAAAGGGGGCTTTGAAGAACTCACAAAGTACATATATTCTAAATCTGCTTCAAACACTGAATCGATCTATATGTCCGTCCGTCTGTTCGGGTACGTTTGTACTGTGATAATAATTTTACTGATTGCAAAAATTAAGATAAAAATTTCAAACTTAGCAGAAGTGTTGAAAGTTTTCATACATAGGTTGATGGTGAAATTGGACAACCAACCATTATGGGTGTGTCAATGCTACTATTGTGGGTGTGTCACTGGACCGATTTGAAAGGAGCAACTTTTTAAGTAAATTTTTCACATAAGTTATAAAATGCAATAGCCTAAAATTATATAGCTGCCACGCCCTATTCTTTACAGTTACCTTTCTAAGTAATAAGTTTCAATAATTTGAAAAGCTTTAATCGATTATAAAAAATTTTTAACAAAGTTTTTCTTCTTCTTTCTTATCCTATAGATTCCTTCACTAATATCTCAAACACAACACCAACTGGAGGCTAAAATATTAACGAAGTCAAAATTTGATTCTAAAACAATACAATGACCACCACGTATACATAACCAACTAAAATAACAACAAATACAAATGCAAAAACAAATTTTGTAAAATTGAACATTTTGAAATACATAGTATATACATATATCTATTATATGTACATGAATACGCAGACACAAAGAAATATTCTAAACATTTAACTAATTTGTAAATGCTGGTCATACCAAATAATAACCAACAAATGAATGGGCTTTATGTTAATATTAACTAAATTAAATTCTAATGAAAACAACACAAACAACAACAACAACAACAAACAAATTACTAAAATGCTTTTTCCCAACAAACTGTTATTAACTGTAGCTGGCAAAACAATGTGTGAGTAAACAAGTAAGAGAGAAAACTAAATTTGGCTTAGGTCAAATCTCAGATACCCTACACATCTACTTGGAAAAGATGGGCGGGGTCATATATATGATTACGCTTTTTTAAAGTGTATGTATAAAATAACAGATTTTAAGTCGAGTTTTACGCTGTGTAGGGTTTCTTGTAAATTGTGGGCAGGTCCGTTGTCCAAACACATCCATTTTTTCACATAAATGGATGACATATAGATGTGTATACAATTTTTATAGCAGTTAAATATATTTTTTAAGATTGTGGGCGGGTCCGACCATGCTCTTTGACTGATGAGATAATTTTATATATGTATACCAAATTTTACCTCAATAGCTCAATTTTTTGGTACATAAATAGACATTTGTCGATTGTGGGTGTGGCTTTTAACCAAGTTTGCCCATTTTATATAGCGCTCTACGTGCTAAAACTAAACGTGTATGTACAAAATTTCAGCGTAATATCTCAAAATGTACCATCGTGAGAGAGCCAACAACAAACGGACGTACGGACACATAGATGTACATGATTAGAACGTCTCAATTTTTGATCAAGAATATATATACTTTGTAGGATCTCTGACCTATCTCCTTCTAAGTGTTGCAAATGGAATAACAAACTTGGGTATACTAATCTTATGTGGAGAGCAAAAAATATTGTGTAATCGCAGAGGGCTCGCTCATAATAACGTAAACTCCGGATAAAACAAAATATGTATAGAATAAAGTAAACAAACACACTCACACACACACACACATGCAACAATTTACATATTTAGGCGAGTTAATTGGTTTGTTTATGTATGCCTTTGTATATATATATGAATTATAAAAAATCTTAGAACAATTCTAGCACTTAACTGCAACACACGTATTGTACTGACGTGCTAGTATATGCTATGGTTCGTGTAATCCTAAATTTAAGAATGTGTTCGTTTGTATATAGAGTGTATGTGGTAATTATCAACAAAGTAATTGCATTAAAATTCATTTCTTATTCAACAGGCTTCAAGAATTTCTTTAGGCTGCATAATCTTACTTACGTTAGAGAAAGTAAAATTTCTGGGAAAGTTAGCTCACTACCGAAATAGGATAAATAACAAAGTTACAAGAAGTATTAATGTAGAATTAAAATACAATAAAATTTCAAGTAAATATATCAAGAAAAAGCATTTCATGGTCCGATGATCCGTAAAGAACATTTTTCTTAAGTGAAATTTTACTCATTTCCAAGTAAGCCTATTAAACTTAAAATACATTTTTATACCCTCCACATAAGATGGTAATATGCAAAGTTTAGCATTCGCTTTGCAACACTTTGAAACAGGCGTCAGAAATTGTACAAAGTATATATAGTCTTGATGAAAGTCGATCTAGACATAACCGTCCGTACGTCCATTTATAGTTGGCACTCTCAGGATCGTAAATTTTGACATATTTAGCTGAAATTTTCTACAGACGCATACAATTTTTTAACAAAAATAAGTGAAAATGGTCAATTGCCACGCCCATTAATGAAAAATGTTTGCACGAGTCGCCAAAATTATTTAATTAATTAATTAAGTTGAAATTTAGCACAAATGCTTATAAAAATTTGTCAAAAATGGGCGGGGTCGTTGGAAATATGCCTACAATTGAAAACATTTATATATTAGTTACAAAAATTGACCTATGAAGTTGAAATTACTAACAATTATTTCTAAAAATTTGTCAAAAATGGGCGCGGTTGTATTGGAGACAATGTTACATATGTATCTGTCACGCTCACATATATAAGAGAAGGGTATTTAAGATTTGGCTGGAGTCACGTGAAATTCGTATATATGTACACAATAAATAATAACCTTTTAAATATTATTGATCGAAAAGTATTGTTACAAAATATTACAAAAAAAAATGAAATTAAAAAAACATTTTAGAAAATATAATGTAAATAATAAATGATGTAACAATAAATTATACAACAGAAAATTAAGTTTCATAAATGTTATATTGTATTATCAGAAAACAAAAGAATTATGTAATGAAAGCTTAAATAATATAATAATTAATAATAATATATATAATAACTTGTATAATAAAAAATGTAATTAAAGAATAAAAACTATCGATAATAGACCACAGATCATAAGGTAGGTAATAAAGAATTAATAGTATTTTAATCAAAGCTGATAAAGAGTAAAAAAGCTTTATTTAACATTAATAATATTGGAGCTTTCTCTCACTTGTACAATATTTACAGTTTACTCTTCAACGATCATTGAGGAAACGATCTTTTATTCAAAGCTTTCTCACTTTTGGTTTTCAATGTAATGAAATGAAATGAAAATGAATCAACTGAAGTAAAGGTGATGTACAGAATAATATGAACACCTGACATAAAGGTTTTCATAATTGCAGCTCTTCCATGAATGTTAGCTTTGCGGAGCACCCGCCGTACTGTTTTTATCGAAAGAGTATTACTTAAATGAGTGTTGAGTTCTGCTGTCACTTTTACTGCGGAAGTTTTATGTTGTCTGGCCATAATTCTTTTTAATGTTTGTCGGTCTCTGTAGTTAACTTTGTTCATTCTCTGTAGTTTTCAACTTCTTCTGAAAGGTTTTAATACCTTTATACTTTGAATATTACACATCTCTCTTAGCTATTTTATAATGCATGGTTTTCGATGAGAACTGAAATGATTCTAACATTCTCTTGTTCTTCCTTTTAAGGTGTGATAATCACTTAAGTTATTATTTTAATGAATTTTTGATATAAAGTTTCATAACATGCAACGTAAGTAAAGGTTCTCACTGCTTTTAAAAGGTCAATTTATCTTACCGACACTTTCTAATGCTACAAATTTTGTTCTAAGCTCTGTATAGCACTTTGATGATTTAATATCTACATCATATCCAGCACATCCTATATAATAGTTAAACAATAATTGAATGGAAAACCTTTAAAAAAAAAATCTAAGGTAAGTAAGTAATAGTTATTTCATCCTATCCTTGATTTTAACATGCGGTGCAGAGTCGCTTTAAACAAATAAATACACTTTACTTTGAGGTCATTTGTTAGGTCATCACTACCATCATCATTAGAGCCCATCAAAAAATGTAATGATGGTGATTTGTTAGAAAAACACTTTTAGGCGAATGAATCATTTTGGTGGAACACACATCATAACGTGTAAATTTGTTATTTAATCTAAGACTACTATTGACGTAAGCCCGGCCACATTGAAAATTGAAAAGAAAAACGTATAAAATTTTTGCTATATTTGAAAAAAAGAAACAAATTACGAAAGTGTTATTTAAGCCTTGGTATTAAATGAAATATATTTAATAACAAAACTAAAAAAAAATATACTCCAAAAAATATTCTCATATTGCTTTCTCTCCCACTTTCTAGAATAGTCCTTAAAGTATATTTTTAAGCTCTAAATTCGGCTTGAACCAAATCTCACAAATCATGCACACATACTCTACTTGTATATATAGGTAATATGGGTGTGGTAGGTACCGAATAACGCCTATTTTAGCTTATATATTGCACGTAGAACAATCCTTACAGATGTAGCCAGACATGCGGACTAGATCCACTTCAAGGGATCTCTTAATACTTTTAAGTATATGATGAACTAATAAAAGTACCAGCCTTTCTGTCGCACTTTAAATATTTGGTAAAATTCTTCGAAATCGAATCTCATTATGCTATCATTAGATAGCTCACGTTGCTAGGCATCGCCCCTCTCGGTGTCTTTCAAAAATCAATCAAAAATCATTTTGATGGAATAAATTTATAAAAACGTGGTCACATTTGTAGCGCGTGTGGCTGCTTACCAAGTGCTAAAAAAGGTTGATGTGATTAACGCGACGCACCGCATATGGGTTAAATTCATTATAGGGTATTATAAAAAAATTAAATTCTGACACTCTATACCCTGTACCATTTGGCTTGTGAAGGGCAAATTCCACATCCACTTTCAATTACACCAATCGATTCCTAATCATAATATGAAAAGATTTAAAGATATTCATCTGTCATGTGTCCGTCTGTATGTCCCAAATTTGGACCCCTATTTTTAGAACTCCTTCCATTATAACGACTTATTGTTAAGGAAGTCTTTATATGACGAATATTTGCAAATTTTAATATTTTTTAACAAAATTTGATATAGAATAAATAATTTACTTAAAAATTGGCTGTGCCGAATTTAGACCTTATCGAACCATTTTTCAAACCCCTTCCCATATAATGATATTTTTCGTGAATTGAGTTATAAGGCAATGCCACGCCTTTACTGATACAACGAAACTAATTTGTGTTGTAGGGTATTAAATGATCGGCCTTAACCGACTATATCTCTTCTCTCATATTAATTTTTAATTAAATTTTATTTTAAATGAATATTTTCTACAATGCCAACACCTTGTCCGCGCGTACAAGTTGGCTTATACAATATATCTCTGTTTATGCACAAACAATTTTTAAATCATAAAAATATATATGTAAACCAATTTTTCAAATTCCGTTACGTTCCTCTCCGAGGAATAAAAAGAAAAATTAAAAAAAAAAATTGTTTATAAACATAAACAATAACACGGCACAACAGCAATCAAATAGTATCTCTATCCGGCAATATTTAAAGATGTTATTGAGAGTTTCTATAGGTGAGAAAGAGAGAGAGAGGACGGCAGTAAATGTGTGCTTTTCGTAAACAAGTGTTTATAAGGTGAAGAGTAGCGTTATAGATCTCTCGACATTTGTATAAAACAACCTTATACACCATACATGTGAATGAATCTTTTTGTGCGAATGTGTTGGGCACACATTTCGAAAACAAAACAAAAAAGATACAAACACCAAAACATACATTTCAACACAAACAGTCATGCAGCGAAAAAAGCTCAGAACAGTTTAGAAAAAAAAAGTGAAATATATTGTACCACCATCAACTAGCAGACGGTTTAGTATTGAAATCGAAGTCTATCTATACAGACTTGAGCGATTTTTGTCTAATAAATGTAGCGCGCAAAAACGCCTCGCAGCACATTTACGTAAATAATCAAATTGTGAAATTTTTAACAAAAGTGAAAAAATTATTTTCCTAATAACAAAACTAGTTCGCAGCTAATTAAGAAGGGAGTGCTTTTCTTCCATTTTTTCCACAAAAAAAAAAATATAAAAAAAATTGAAAAAACATAAATAAATAAAAAGTGTTATGTTATCGTGTCAACAAATCAACTTTTGTTTTATATTAATTGTTATATTTACAAAATATTATGTAAGTATTAAATTTATTATGAAGACATTAAACAAACAAGCATTCACCCATAACCATATAACTACCGCAGGGAATCTTGTGTGATACAATTGCTGCCATCACTCTAATTAAGCCTGTGGGTGTATTTGGAAATTGTGTATATTTTGCGCTAATTGAGCCAAGTTTTTTTTTTGTTTTTTGTTTTGTTTTTGTTTAAGCAAATGTTATATATGCGTCTAAGTTTTCATTGCAAATTGAATTTCATCATTTACTGTGATATTCATCAAAAACTTCATGTTACGCTGCGATAGCACGTGACGTTTAATGAGTAACGAAAAGTTGTTTCATTTCTAAGTTTGTACGTCGTGAAGTCTTTAAAAGTTAGGCAACACACACTGCAAATATGATGGCTTGATTGATTTAATTATTTAATTTATTATAGATCAGCATACAGGTTCCGTGAAGACACAAGTAAAAAAATTAATAAATTCGGCTTAGGCACTTCTACTTACAAACGGTGGGTGTGGCAGGTATATGATTACGCCCTCTAATAGTGTACATATTGCATCTCAGCTGTCAAGTCGAATGTTATGCTGAGTATGGTTGTTTGTTAATTTCGGGGGGTCTGTTATTCGATCGCGCCCATTTTTGTCACACCAAGGTATGGGATACTTATAGATAAGAATTCAAGTTCATAGGCCAAGTTTTGTGACAGATATATAGATTTTTGCCGACTGTAGGCGTGTACCACGCTCATTCAGCTCAATATCTCAAAATTTACCAGACGGACGTACGGACACACGGATATTCATATCTAGATTGATTCACTTTTTGATGCTGCTCAATACTTTGTTCTGTCTGTGATTTTTCTTCTGGGTGTTGCAAATGGAATGGCAAAATCTGTATAGACCTTAGAACACTAATTAACCAAAAGCGTGGTATTAGAGCGTATGTACAACGCCCTCTGATGTGCATCATCCGTTTTGCCTTATATTCCTGTTTACAATCAAAATATTCAATTAAACATTCTTCCTTAAAAAGAAGGTAAACAGACATCATCCCCTCAATGTGTGTGATCCAGACCGCTTCATTCAACTTAAAAACTACTTTAACTTTAATGCATATAAAGGTAATACAAATCCTCCCTTCATTTACTAATCCAACCTAATGTGAAAGTAAAAGTTATATATGTTAATTTTGGAGAAAAATCTCTGGGTCACTCTATTAAACAGGTCACCGAATGAACTTGAACTTTTGTGCAAACAAACACATCATCTTTTCTATCCTTGACTTGTACCTTTTTTTTAGGTCAATGTGTTGTCTTCTACTTTGATGTGTTTGGCAGGTAATATGTAATAGAAATTTTGTTTCAATGCGGTCGTTTTGGTTCAACACTCTCTTTTCATATATTTATATTATTTTTACTAAACCGAAAAAATATATGATTCAAAAACTTTTTATTTTATATCTTGATGTATGTCAAGGTAAAAGGTAATTTTTTTGTAGTTATCAAGCATGCATACAGTTCGTTAAGAGTCGAAGATTGCCAAAAATTTTATTTTGTAAAAATTTAATATTCACGTAAAGTCTTAAAAGGCAATAGTTTGGCCTTATATGCAGTTTATTATAGTAAATGATTTTAAAGCATTATAGCATTATAGCACGAAAGATAAGATTTGTGACACTTACAAAAAGGCATGAGAGACTTTACAAATTATTTATATTACTAATCAGCCCCAAAAACGGAGTCAACCTAACAAATAAGTCCGTGTGTCCGTACGTCCGTCTCCTGTCGGCATTCTCACGTTTAAACATTTTAAGATATTAAACTGAAATTTTGAACAGACTTCTTGTTAATACAAAAAAAAAATTATTTGAATTGTATAAAATCTCTGTAAATCCACGCCCACAATCAACAACAATCCATACATCTGCTGCAAAAATTAAGCTATAAAGTTAAAATTTGGTACACGCATTTTTAATTATCCTAATCGTGATTATGTCAAAAGTGGGCATGGTTGGATAACATACACGCTTATAATTTACAAAAACCCATAAGCAACATAAAACAGCATTTAAAGCTGATACGTAAAGCATATACTATTAGAGTATAATGCCACGCCCACTTGTGTGTAAAAGTAGACAGTATTTAAGATTTGGCCTAAATCAAATGTAGATTTTTCACTTGTTAGACTCGAAAATATCATTACTTGATGGTTAAAGATTGCTACTTGGGTAGGGTATAAAAAAGTCCTACTTGAGCCGAGTTTATTATTTTCACTTGCTTAAATTTTACTAATTTTACAATTAGTTTTCCCCTCAATTAAACATTTTAATGACCTTTTTCCTTTTATTAACTATACTTTTTGTTTCCTTCTTCTTCTTTATTTTGTTGATGATGTAGGAAAAAATCGTTTCTTAACATTCAATTAAGAAATTGTTTTGATTTTCTCTTGTTTGCATTGTATTGTAATAAAAAAAAGTGTGCGTTTGAGTTGAAAAACATACATACACACAAATATCTAGTGCTGAAGATGTTCCATTTCAACCTACAATAGTTGCCGTTGCCGTTTCTTGTTCACATCCCATAGAATATTTTGATTTTATTGTGAGGCATTTATTATCCTCTGTTTATACCATTCAATCACTCATTCATTTATTAATTGTACTCCGTACTCCGTTTGTATGTATGCTCGTCAACAATATTACTTAAGAGCAAGTAACTAGTAATTTGAATGCACCTAACCATACAACGATGTCTATGACGTTGAGGATGATTTAATAAAACCAATTCAATCAATTTTTCTTTTTCCCTACCATAGTTTCAGTATTTGTTTATAATCGTGAACTTGTAGAATATTCGTGTCCATTGACTTGGAAATTATATATTGTACTACACGTATTATTATATGAATGCAGACTATTTGAGTGATTCATTATTCGTATAAAATGGTTGAAATCAAAACAAGGTAACGTACCGTAGTTGACCTGCCAAATTGTACGTCTTTCTAAATATGAAAATGTTAACCAACTTAGGAGGCACGTACTTATATTCGAAAAGTCAAAAATATACAAAAAAAATCTATTTTATTACAATCAATTTTTTTACAATTATGAGCGTGGTTGATCCTATGAAGGCCCTTTGACCTTTTCAATTATGTAAATGAAATTTCAGATTAATCAGTTACCAATTTTGCAACACAACATACATTACATTATAGTTGGCGGACGTAAGGCCAAAAACCACTTTATTGTATATTTACAGTTAATTTTTGGATCATAAATAGTAAGATTTTTATCCAATAAACAGACCTTTCAAATATAAATTCCAAGTTTGTCCTTTGTAGCATTTTTTTTTTTTTTTTTGATCATCAAAGAAAGATTAATATCGCTCTGTCGCTAGAACCTCAGTTTGCAAGAATGTGGCAAATTTTTCTCTTTTATAACTTTTTCGAATTCATTTCATTTCACAATCTGCCATCTGTTCATGCAAATTGTGTATATGTAGATATGTTTGTATACCTGGCAAGCAAAACCATTAAGGTTGCAAAGCATTTCCTTTGCATTTGGCAGATGTTGTTATAAGGCAGGAAATAAAACCGCTATTAAGTATACTTAACGAGAAATTGACGGCGTTATTACTTCTAAATACACACACAAACTATTTCTAATGGATTATTGTCAGCACAGTAATGCAGACTTGAAGTAAATTAAATAAAATAATATGAAGAATCAGGTTTGATATTATAACGTGAGTATTGAATTCAGGATTGTGTTTTTTAAGATGTTTTATAATACTTACATTTTATATACACAGGGTGATATCTGTTTGAGTAGAATTTTTCTTCCTTCAAGTTTACAAATTAATGATAATAGGATTTATCTTTTATAATACAAAATAATTTTTTTTCAAACTTCCATTGTTATTCAATTTTTGGCGAATTTTTTAGTTCAATACTATCAAAATGCGATACATTTTTGTATACGATTTTTCAGTAAGTTTTTTGCCATATTTTTTATTTTTTTTTTTTTTCCTATTTTATGAACAATATGATGCAGTTTGATAAATCTATTGTGTAAAATGTGAAATATTTTTTTTATAATTTCTACAAATTCTTATATATTTGGCGAAAAATACTTTGTATTATACGCAAAAGATCCTTTCATCAAACTTCATCATTTAGTTGCTTCTGAACTTAAAGAAAGAAGCGTACTAAAGAATTTATTATTTATTCAAGTGACCAAAACCTATTTATTGTCTTTGCAGGGTAATGTTGTAAAAGACTTCTATGGCCGATTATATTGACCAAATCATTGAAATACGATATAAAATTTTCAACTACAACACAATGAAATCAAAAGCTTTGGAATTAAGAAATTTAAAGCCTTAAGATTGCATTAAACAATAAAATTAAATGAGTTTAAAACGAAATGACTATTAAAACACATTTCCAAAAGTGAAATAGATGAGAGAGTAAATTACACATATAAAGCCTTTATATCTTAATCGAATAAACTTATAAAGTTTTAAAGTTATAGGAAATAAAAAACCTGAAATATTAAAATAAATTGAAAATATACATTAATTAGAAATTAAATCGGCCATAAATTTGAAAAACCCAAAGGTAAAGTTATAAGCTCATAAGCTAAAGAACTTGCATATCCAAAATGAGCAATAAATTACATAAAAAACTATAAATTGAACCAACAACTAATTGACTTTTGATTTTAATTTCAGTTGAAAAATGCATTAAAACAATAAAATAATACTTAATAAAAAAACAAAAACGCTATAAATCAAAAATCAGCAATAAATTTCATAAAAATCTTTCAAGTGAACACCAACTAATGACTTTTGATAGTAAAGCGTCTACAAATCAAAACTTGTGCTTCCAAAATATTTACAAAAATCTCCAAAAAATTTACCGCAACATTTTTTAAATAATAAATCATTTTAAAGAGGGTGTGAACATATCAACCGCATAACAATAACAACCATTCGTATAGAATTAGATTTTCTTGAAGCTGTCAGAAATGCATCATTTCCTTGTATCCTGTTTGGTGCTGTTGCCGTTGCTTGGTGCGGTTCTAAAAGCTCACAACAGTTCCGCCAATTTGATAGGTTTGTAGAATTAACAACAATAACCATTTGAAATTTAAATTTTTTAATAATTGATTGCATGCATATTTTAATCTTAAATCATAAAATATTTCCGCAAATGTTGTTTTTCTCTCTGTGATTACCTTCACTATTTCTTCAGAGAATGAATGCAGACCTTTAAATATATCTTGGTTTTGGAAATGTCTGGTTAAAATCTAATTAATTTGATTTATTTATTTTCGTTTTGTTTATTTGTTTATTTTATATTTAAACCAATTTCAATTTTTCATTTTATAGTGATATAATAAACTTTACAGTCTGTGATGGCACTAATAAAAATAAAATTTAAAATTTATGAAGATATATATAAATAAAAGCTAAATTATGTTTGAAAATTGAGTTATACAGACATATTAATACAAAATAATATTTTCATTTTGTATAACAGTTGTATAAACTGTTATAAAAACTGTTATTCTTTAAAAAATTCAAATTTTATTAAGAAATAATTCAAATCAGTTTTTATTATAAAGTATAACAGTTTAAAATTATTATACTAAACTGTTATACTTTTTTAAATTCTGAATATGTGCAAAAATCATTTTTGAAAATTCATTTTATCATAAAGTATAATAATTTAAAAAAATATTATACTCAACTATTCCTTGAACTGTTATAATATAATGTTTTTTTAAATTCTGAATATATAAACTTATTACTTGAAACTTTTATATCACAAAATAAAAAGTTTTAAATTCATATATATACTTAACTATTATACATATTTTATCAACTGGAAATGTGAGACGTGCATACACATGTAACTGTTGAAACAAATGAAACAAATTTCAAATGATCAAGTTAAGGGTACAAATCACCAGACCAGTTGTTTTTCAAAGTAAACTTTCGAAATGGTTGTTTACATATCCATTTATTACCTAGTATGTGAATTTAATTTCTCAAATGAAATAAAAATTCACTCAATAATCAATAAGAATTTTCAAATAAACGAAATGTTCTACATATTCCACATAGAATAAATTTATGTTCGTATTCATTATTTTTGTTTATTCCATAAAAAATTTATATAATGTTTACATACGATATAAATAATTTGAGATACTTATCCATATAAAACACCTTACTCAATAGTCGTTATGATTACCTTTGTCTAACATTATCTTATTGCAACTGGAGCATAAAAAGTTAATGAAAAATAAAATTCTATTTCTATAATTGGGTAGAAATGTTGTTAAGGTCGTTATGAATAATGGATAATATGTAAATAAATTAAGTAAAATGTATCTGTTTTATAAAAACTGAATCATAACAATGCATACGCCCGTTGCCTTGGTATAGCTGAAGCACTTGAAATAACATATTTTCATTTCATTATAACCTCCAGCTTAATGATGAGGGTATACTAAGTTTCCTATTCCATATGCAAAAGTTAGAAGGAGGCATCAAAGACCTTATAAAGTAAATATATTCTTGATAAACATTAAAATCCATCTAGATGTATATCCGGGTCTCCGTCTGTTGTTGGCTCTCTAATAGTCGTAAATTTTAAGAGATTAAAATTTTATAAAGGCATTTTTAGTTTCTACACGCCGCTCAGTATTTAAAAATTTAGCAAAATCGGTCAAAAGCCACGCCTACAATTGAGTTGTAAAATCAAAAATGCGAGTGATTGAATAACGAACACGTTCACAATTTACCAAAAGCCCATTTGGGTTGAGTTCAACGTGGAAGTTAATATATAATACATAAACTAAAGGAAACGTTATCATGCACCTGCCACGCCCACTATTTTCATATGGAGCTGGAGGGTATTTAAGATTTGGTCTAAGCCTAATATAGTTTTTTCACGTTTTATTTTATTTGTTAAAGTAATTTCTCTCTTCTCCGCTTTCCATTTTTTTTTTATGAATTCTTATGTGTTTTGTGTACGGCATGATTATACTTCCCCAACAAATGAATTTCATTCATAAAAATGTACACTTTCGTTTTCTTTTTCTCATTTTATTTACATTTTCATTTCATTCACCAACACATTCTCTATGTGTTATACTGTAGTGCTCTGGTATGTGATGAGGGCAGCCTCTTAGTTTCTACGTCATATGACGCAGAAACTTTTATATAAATACGAAAAATGTTTCTGAAGATGATGTTCTATGACGTTGATCCCTATAGTGGGTGAGAGTGGTGAGGGTAGTGATGCTTAATAGCTTAATATTTTATTATATATTCATATAGTGGCGAGAATTCTCGCTTAATACAGTAAATCTCTCTTATACATATATTACTATAAATTTACTATAATCAAACAATTAATGATTTCTTAGAAAGTATCTATATAGCGTTAGGTAAATACAATAATGTTCGATAATTTAAAACAAGAACATATATTGGCCACAAGAAGAATGCAGGGTTTTTTTTTATTTAAAAAAAAAACCTGTATAACAATTTCAAAATATCGTGCTAAACTGTTATACTATGTAATGTATTTGTTAAAATGCTTAAAAACCTTTGTAAGCAATTTTTATAACATAATTATACAGATGAGTCATCAGGTAGGCACTTGAATTATATACAAGACCCAACTGTTAGCCAGCACCACACTCAGCTAATTATGTGTACTATTGCTTAATAACTCAAATATTTGTATAATTGAAAATTCATCTCAAGTTTGAGTCATTTATATGGAAATATAAAGCATTGACCACGGTCATGGTCATAATATTAAAAATAAATTCTTCTTTCTTTATTGTATAAGTAAACGCATCTACATACATTTTCTAAAATGAATAATACAAAAACACACTTAAATATGTTTTATTGTTTTCTAAATACAAAAACGTATTAAGTGAGTAAGCGGTTTACTTGAAAAATTTCTAAAGAAAATGAAATAAATGCAAATTATTTTCCATTCGATATATACATATAGAGGCATATATTCTTATATATTTATGTACAAAATTTTCATTAATGATTCATTGTTTACAAATTTAATGATTCAATAATTCCATGCATGGCCTAACTAAAACTTTAGGATATTTTCGTCTACTAAGCCCATAATTAAGCCATAAATGTTTCAATTTTTATAACGTCTGTGGTACAGTAGATTATTCATAAATGTATATAAAACTTAATTATTTTACATTCTTTATATTAAGATAGACAATATCAAGTAAATATTTACCACACTTGGCGATAAGTTCGAATGAGTTTTTATAACATTCTTCATTATTACAAACTCGAGTACAAATGAATGCATTCCAGACATTTTTTATAATAATAGTAATAAACTTAACGCACACGGCAACACCAGAAACTTAACAGAAGGTAAAATAGTACAAATGCAAACACACACACACACTCACGCACACACACACTCATTCAAATAGTTTTTATCATTTGCTTACGGCAGCAAGTTCTTTAAGTTTTATGAAGTAGAGCACAAGGTTCGTCTTAACAAAGGAATTTCAAGAATTTCTATATAACAACAACAACAAAAGAGTTCTATAAAACACTTGCGCGAGAGAGGGTGACTAATATTTAATTGTTATATGATATCCAAATAGTAGAAAACAAAGGGAGCCATATGTTTGTGTTTATAAAATGATATACTTTACACTTTAGATTGGTTCTAACCGGCCATTTAATACCCTACCCCAACTTAGTTTTGCAATTTATGCTTTAATTATTTGAATTGTTTCAGAGTAAACGTGACTCATTGTTATATAAAAGTCATTTCGTAAAATATCTTCATATGAAAAGGGATCCTAAAAATGGTCCGACCGGGACCAAATTTGTCACTGTCAATTATTAAGCTAATTAACAATTCTTCATCAAGTTTTGTCAAAATATATTAAGAATTGCCATAAAAGGACTTTGATTACATTTAATAGGTCATTATATGGGAAAAGGTTTTAAAAAAGATCTAATTCGATCCATTTTCAATAGTGTCTCATTTTGGGTCCATATATGTCCTTGTACTAAGTTTCATCAAAATATCTTAAAAAAATTAAACCCGTACCTTGCACAAAATATACAGGGACAGACAAACGGACATAGTTATATCGATTCCCTGAAGCGTTCGGTTTAATTAAAGATAGGTTTAGTACATACAAACAATCGCTCACACAAGTGGTGTAGGGTAAAAATATAAAGAATTTATTTTAAAATAGATATGTTATATGGGGAGCAGTCCTAAAAATGAATCCTTCAAATTCATTTTCTATGATAATCGTCCTTAACCCAAAACACATCCCTGTACTAAATTTATTAAAAAATTTATCAAAAATTTAAGCGTTGATTACAACTTAAACATGGATGGACAGACGGACACAATAATTCGTATGTGTAAAGATTTTTCAATAAGTACATAACAATTGTCTATTTATAGAAAAATGCATAATAATTGAGATATTGGACTGAAATTTGTTCCAGATGCAGTGCACATGTTATATTTAATTATGAAATCTAATACATGTCTGTCTCTTAACCTATACTACACATGACACAACTCTTAAATTTTTCACAAAACTGTAGTGTAACTCATGTACAGCTCAAGCCATATATCGTTTGTTCTTATATAGGTTTTTTTTTTACTTCTTCCTGATAACACACACTTACACTTTAATATAGAATAACAAAATAAATATTAAATAATAAATCACAATTCATAACAATTGCTATCAGCGACGCACAAGTGCCCCACTAACCGATCAGTCACGCAGCCATACAACCATACAAGCAACCAAACAGCCAGCCAGCCAGCGTGCCAGCTGCCTCTCCGCGTAACCAAAACTAATGAATTGTTTTCAATTGTGTATACTTTAGCGTGGATGACGTTTGTCATACATATATATGTATGGTACACATATTATACACACGCACTCCCGTACAGCTAATTAAAATAAAATTATATTAAAAATGCAAAATTAAATTGTGTTTTTATTTGAAAAATGTGTGTCAATCAAGAATTTCATAACAATAAAAATCCCATGGCAAAGTGTTTTGTTATGTATGTAAAGCTAAATACGAAATGAACATTGTTAAATAACTATTTAGAATAATTATAATGAAATTAATTATATACATAACTATTATATAAAACTGTTATACAAAGCAACATTTATACAAAACTGTTATACATAACTATTATTTAAAACTGTTCTATAAACTATTATGTATAACTGTTATACAAACACTGTTATATAAAACTGTTATACAAATCAGTTATACAAAGATTTGAAAATTTTCACAATAATAACTTTATATATTAACTTAATTATTATGTTAATGAAAGTTGTTATTTCTAAATAATTATATATATGCAAGGAAGGAAGGAGTTAAACAATTAAAAAACTTTATAAAAATGTATTAATAGTAATCTACTGTTTTATATAATACTTATCAATATAGTTGTGTGCACAACATATTATATATAGGCATTCATATATACATTATGTATATATACATTAAATTGCCTTCGTTTGGTACGCAAGGATACACGTTATTCCATAAATATTCTATAATGAATGACTTTTGATAATACTTGTATACGTTCTACTATATATGTGTGTGTATGGTATATATATATATTATTTATACTTTATTGCAAACATATATGCATGATAAAATTTTGATTTACAACTCATATGATACAGAGTTGTATTAAGCCTTCCTTCCCTGTGGGTAATAAAAGTGTCTAAATAACCAAAAAATGTTTCATAATGTTGCTAAAAATAAGTGTGCATACAACTACACGTGCATAACAGTTGAAATATATGTAACCTAGGCGTGTCCATATATTTCAATATTACATATATAATACAGAGAATATATATAAAATTTGTATTGTTATTAATTGACCTGGAATAGTTTGTACATTGTATATTTAGGTGAGATGGGGGCTGGATTTAACTCAGTAGTAATTTAACTTAGATATATAAAAGTGTTATATTGAAATTTATATAGGACAAAACTAAAAATACCCTACACATAACGCACGCACTTGTTATTCTCTTTGTAACATGTAGCAGAAAGCGTCTCAGCCTCAAAATCTAAATCGAGACATATATTTTATTTTTATTTATTTTTAATTATTTTTAATTTTTTTTTTTTTTAATTTTTTTTTAATTTTTTTTTTTTTTATTTTTTTTTTATTTTTTTTTTTTAATATTTAATCAATTATAAAAAACGCAATACACATTCAAACTCGTCTCGTCATAAACTGCACGAAACACACTTTATAATCTGTTGCGCTTTTAAATAAATTCCTTTACAGATCAACTTGGCGTTAATTAAACAATTTTCAAAAAGCACTCTTAATGACTGGAGGTTTAAAAAAAAAAAGAATAAGTATGGCAAATTTAACGGAAAATATATATATATAAAACAAACTAAAGTTGAATGGCCTGAGGCTTCAAATCGTGAATTGTCTTTTTTTCCTCTATTAGTGGCAAGCGTTGCGGAAGAGTAAAGGTTAACCGTAAGAAGGAAAAAAACACTGTAATAAAAAATAAAATAAAATTTTTATGGAAAGTGCATTAAAGAAGAGTAGGAGAATTGTAAAGCTAATAAAAAAATAACAGATTAAAAGAAGAGGAAAACGAAGAGTCTTATAAAAGTTTCATTTCTATAATAGCCCCATTACTAATGGGTTCTGTTATATTTCGTACAAATTTTAAATAGTTTTTTAATTTCACTATATAACCTCTTCATTATATATTGTAGTATATTAATATTATAATTTGATTCGCTAAGCCCAGAAGAAATCTTCAAATATTTTGTAAAGTTTATATATTCTCCAGTACACAAATCTGGGTCCATTTAACAATGTTTAAGCGTTGTTGAAACTCTTTCGATCGAAAAAACTGAGACATTCTTAGTTCGAGCATCTAATTTTCTATACAAAAAGGTAAAAATCTAATAACAGTTACGCCTACAAAAGTCAAAATCTTTTATAGCCGCAAAAATAAAACTACAAAGGTGCAACACCTAGAAGGAAGCGTCGGGGACCCTACAAAGTATATATATTCTCAAACAGCATCAAAAACTGAGTGTATATAGATTTGTCCATCCGCGTGTCTGTCTGTTATTGGCATTCTCACGGGCGTAAATTTTGAGATATTGAGTTGAAATTTTGTACAAACACTTTTAGCAAATATATATAATTATCTGCCACGCCCACCGTTGTAGACGTGGAGGGTATTTAAGATTTGGCCTAAGCCGAATTTAGTTTTTTTGCTTCCTTTTATCCAAACTAACTTGATGATGATGTTAAGTTTTTTTACTTTTTTTGACACAATTTTAATTCAAGAATGATTTCTCTTTTTTATTTTTAGTCATATAGAAATGTATGTATTAATTATTAATATATTATTAATGAAATTTGACACCTTGACATACAATCATATAATTTATGATTATATTATAATTTATATTATGATTTTTCTCTTTGTTCATCTGTTATAAAATGTATAATTTTATTTTGAATAATTTTGTATAAGGTAAAAACTGTGTTAATTTTATTACGCGTAACTAAGATATATATTTATAAATAGAAGGGGGCAGAGAAATAGAAATGATATGAAATTAATTCCACGTTGAATTATTCATGATTTTTAATACATTATAACATAGTTAATATAAAACTTTTTCTGATGAATTAATCGCACAAACAAATCATTTATATATCATTTAATATAATATATTAAGAGGCGGACATCCAATTTATTAAATTTGATAACAGTTTTAATAAATATATTAATATTAATTTTGTCTAATTTGTTCAAAATAATTGTAGATTTTACTAAAGCAAGCACATCTAAGCTTCCACTCATTGAAATACTTAAAAATATTGTATCAAGTTTGTCGCATTGTTTATCTGTCAGTCTATCGCATTGAATATTATTTAATAATTGATTATAATTTATTAATTATGATATTTTAGACCGAATGGAAATTTAAACAAGTAATGAAAGGCTATATTAATGTTTGTCGGTTTCTGTCAGTTAACTTTCAGTTTCGCCCACTATTCCTCTTCGCCGATAATGTTTTACCATGTTTTGTGTATGCTGTCATTACCGTGGATACTGTCGCTTGTGAAACGTTGCACAATTCAGTTGTTTTCATCATAGATGCACCCGCTAACCAAGCGCCAATGATTTGCCATCTTTCAAAGTCTGAGAGATTACGCATTTCACCGATCGCTTGTTTTAACCGACGTATAACAAAGAAATATAACCGACAAGACTTGTAAACGGTGCAATACATATCCGTTGCATTATTTATACATGGTGTTCATATTATTTTGTCCATTCCCTATACATACTTTGTATAGTCGCCGAGGCTTTCTTTTATACAATGAAAACTTAATATACACTCATCGTTGAGGTGATCATATTTCAACTGATTTTTTATGAAATATTTACTATTCGTCTTCATTTGAATATATTTATATACACGTCTAGTTATTCCAAGTTAATTTAATTTAATTTATTCTCTCTATCTCTGCCTCTTCATTAACAACTTCTTCGCATTTCATTTCAATTTTCTTTAATTTACTGTTAAAATATTTCAAATATTTTTATATATGGATGTAAAAAAATATTAATTGCTAACAATTCCACAACAGAAACGATAATTTAATTAAATTGCAATTACAATTTAATTACCATAATAATTATATTGAATGAAAATATCAACGCAGTGTAAAAAAATTGCTATAAGCTTGTTTGTAGGATAGTAGAGATATGTTGAGTCAACAAGTAAAAAGGTTATAGTCGATTAAGCACAACCATTTAGTACCCTTCCACCACTTAGTTCCACAAATTTTGCTACAATTTGTTCAGCAATGTCAGTAAACGCTGGGATTTGTCATATAAGTCATTTCGTGAAAAATCATTGTATGAAAAAAGATTCTAAAAATTGTCCAATCCGGTCCAAATTTAGCGCAGCCGATTATTAAGCTAATTAACTATTTTTTACCAAATTTTGTCAAACTTGAGATTTTTTGCCATAAAAAGACTTTCTTTGTAATAGGTTGTTATATGGGAAGGCCTTCTAAATATGGTTTAATTTGGCCTATTTTCAATAGGATTTCTCTTTGAGCCAATACATATCCTTATACCAAATTTCATCAAAATATCTCAAAAAATGAGATTTGTATTAAAATCATAAATTTTTATGGACAGACAGATAGGCAAATTAAATCGATTCAGATAATTCTGAATGGATCGCTGTTATTGAAAGTAACATTTGCAATTTAAGAGTTACAAACATCCCCACAAACTGAATATACTTTTTCCCACAAGTGATGCAGGGTATAATAAAAAAAAATCAAACACAAAAACTATTTGATTATATTTGTAAACAAAGCAAATGATATTAATTAACCAGAATTATTATACGCTCCACATATTAGAAGGGTATGCTTAGTTTGTTCTTCCGTTTGCAATACCTAGAAGGAGGCAGAGTATATATATTCTTGATCAGCATCAAAAACTGAGTTTACCTAGATATGTCCGTCCGTATGTCCGTGTTTCTATCTGTTGTTGGCATTCTCAATTGGCGTAACTTTTGAGATATTGAGCTAAAATTTTGCTGCTACAAAAATTGAACTATGAACTTAAAATTCAAAATGAATATTAATAGATGTGTTAAAAATGGGCGTGGTTGGACAACAGACAAGTTCAAAAAAAAATTTTAAAGTATTTGTTCCAGTTTGATTTTGTCCTTGATCGTATAAAAAAATTCATAAATCATTTGAAGGGAATAAATGACGATTGCACTTCATTCTTCTTCTTACTCCTTTCTATCATTGTGTACAAATTAATATTGTTGAACTATCTTTAAAAATTATTGTTAAGCATTAACTCACAAGTTTATTATCCATTAGAAAATACACTAGAAAATAAACTTATTATCTTTTATAACTATGTCAATAGGTTAAAAAGAAGAAGGTTTAAAAGCATAGGATGGTTTTTCCGTGTTAAGCAATACTCAACATGTTCATTAATTTAACCAGCAATAGTTAGAACAAACTATTCTTTCTAGAGATCATAAAATGTACACAAAAAACTCATTAAAAATATTCATAAATAATGATAAATGACAGGGAAGTTTAACGTAAAAACTAAAACGCCAAAGTGGGAATAATTATAAATACCATGCAAAGCAAATAGACACGAAATGTTTAACAATTAAATAATACCTTGCCAAGGTGCGTCTTTATTTGTTTTATTTTTTTCTTTTAGCTAGAGAGTTAAACAGTACTTGGGGAATACTTATGTAAAATAATTATTTACACCATCAAAATATTCAATGGAATTAGTAATAACTTGCTTTAGAGTTTAGAAGAACTGTTAAAATAATAGTAAACTGTTAAAATGACTGCAAAGGCAGTCATAATATGTATGTTTCAAAGTTAACCCGTTTTGTAAGTCATTTAGAAAAGACTTCAAAAGAATTGCTTTGCTAAGGGTCTCTCGTGTAATTGTTTATATTGAGCTCTCTGATATAGGTCAGACTCAACAGAGACCTTTAATTCGTCATTAATGATCTTTGATTCTGGGCGACCACGTGGCTCATTTGTGAGGTCAAAGTTACCGAAATTTGGACGAAATTTGGCGAACCAATTTGATACAGTCTGTTGCGTAGTAACATTAGAGCCAAATGTACTGTTAATGTTTCGTGCAGTCTGTGATGTCATAGTTCCACGTAAAAAAACTCATACTCTATAATAATGCGGATTTCCGAACGCTCCATTTTCAATGAAAATTATTTTTTTTTGAAGTTTGCAAAAGTTTTTCAGAGCTTACCCCGATTTTTTTTAATAAGTGAAATATATAACTTGAAATGAGAAAGAAATTGAGAATTTTTGCAACTGAAAATGTCATACTTGTCGAACCAATATTTCATACAATGATTACAAGTGTACGTACATACGTCCGTATGTCCGTATGTCCGCTTTATTTTCTTTGTTTCTTAACTTAATTAAAAATAAACAAAAGCAAATAGAACGGTTATTATTTTTTTTATTATTTTATAATATAAAAATGTGTATTTTATTAAAGTAATTGAGACAGAAAATTATCTGAAAAATTTTTAAAATAAAGCGGATGCCTGGACAAACAATAATTAAGTAATTTTTTATAACTCTTTAGCCATTAATCGCCTGCATTTCAGTTGCTATTTAAATAATAACTTTAGTTAAAAATATTGACCATTTGTGGTTTAATTAGAATTAGGTCACACAACTTTATCATAATTACCTGAACTTGAAAATATTGGTTTCGAGTTTTTTTATTCAACTTGATTGAATTATTTGAAAAACCACAAAAAGATCGTTTGTATTAATATTAATTTTTATTCTTATTTTTTTATCCATATAGTAGTAGATCGCTCTTCTATGCAAATGTTTAAGTAATTCAAATGAAACTTGTTCTCAATACAAATTCAAATATAGAAAAAACCACAAGTTATGCAAGTTTATTGAACAGCTAAATATCATCTCATTATTATGGAAATGCGTACGTATTGAATATGTGGAGGTGGATGCTAAATATTGAATGTATGAATTTCAATATAATAATGAAACACTTAAATGAAACAAAAGCTATAAATTAACCAGAAGACTTCTCTTGCTATTTAAGATTGTTTGCATAATAAAATAATAAATTTGGAAATATATGACAAAACATAAATTCTTTATTTATTGAATATCTTCTAATTAATCCGCCAGAAGAGAGGGGGCATAGTGAAGGCGATTAGTTTAATTTGTTTATATTCCAGCCATATTTAATTATAAGATTAATTTTAATCCTAAAAGAAAATCTTGAGATTGTATTTTTTCAATTATCTATTTTCTGGTAGAGTTTATAAATACAAGTATTAGACACAGAACGAGTTGCTTATTTTGAACTTTAAACTTTGAAATTTTTATAACAATTCTGACATGATTCCTGATACCAAGGAAATGTATAAAACTTTGTCAAGGTTTGCAACACCCCGAAGGAGGCATCGGAGACCCCAAAAATACACATATTTTAAATCATCATCGAATATTGCCATGATTGAATATAGCCGTGATTGTCTGTCTGTTTGTCTTTATTTTTGTGTGTGTACTATGATAAATCAGTCTGCTGGTTGCAAAAATTTATATAAATCGTTTTCAAATTTAATTGGCAACTTTCGAACAAAGACTGGTAATGAAATTTTTTAAGGATTTTTTCCCAAATTATTGTTAAAGTATGAAAGACATAAATACTCATTAGAGAGCTTTGGTACCTACATGGTGGATGCTCAAGATCTGATCTCAGCAACTATTTCAATTAATTCGATTTAATTTATTTTAGCAAATACTTCTAACAACAACAAAAACATGAACAAAAGTAACAACGGGCAGATATATAGATTTTTGTTTGATTGTGGACGTGTTTGTTATTATATCAAACTCCAACTTCAAATCTCAATTTTTGTAACACATAAATTGGTTTTTGTCTATGGTGGACGTGGTTCTTGACCGATTTTGCTTAAAGTGTCTGATCAGAGTAATAACCCCAAAATTTAACACCTTGAGAATGCCAACAAAAGACGGATATACGGACATAAATGTCTAGTACGCCCCACTTTTTGATGCTGATCAAGAAAATATAAACATTATAGAGGTCTGATGATTGCAAATGGAATGACACCATCTTATACAATAATGCCCATTTTGGGAACTATTTACTTATCAATTTGAATAATTACTAACACTAAATGGACTCGACTCTATGTATGTCTCTTAACATATATTGTGCATAGTCTCCAGCCACCAAGCAATCATATTTAGTTATGGTACATACTGCATACTAGCTGTCATATGTTCATATATATATACATACAAATATATGTCATTAAGCATATCACATATATACACATGAGAGTTCCCTTGCAAACATAAACTTGCAAATTAATTTTACTTTGGCAACATATCATATTTATAATAATAAGTGAAAGTGCATGAATTTTTTTTGGCTTTTTATATACATATGTAAATTTAATTAATTCTCCATGCGAGTGCTGTATACTCAGGTACCTTCATATATAAATGAGCCGTTGCAAAAAGAAAGTGATGCAAGTCCACACAAAAATTAAACTCTCATCATATATAGTCCTAACTTTTCAAAATGCTGAGGTTTTTGTAAAACTGGTCTTTAGTGTATAATTAATGTTGATTGTCATCAAAAACTGAGTTAATCTAGACTTGTGTGTCTGTACGTCCGTCTGTTGATGGCACTTAATGCCGTAAATTTTAAGATATTGAGCTGATTTTTTATACAAACACTCTCTTCAAGCAAGTCGCTATTTAAATCAAGCAAAATTGATCAAGAACCACGCCCCTAAACGACATATATATATATTTTAGCTACCACAAAAATTTAGCTATGATTTTAAAATTTGGTAAACACATTTATAATTAGCCCGTTCATGGATGTGCCTAAAATGGGCGTGATTAGGTAACGGACGTGCCCACAATTGAGAAAAATCTTTTCTTTTGTGACAAAATTTGTGCTATCAAGTTGAAATTTTGTACACATGTTCCAATCCAATCTGTTGATTTGACAAAGATGGGCGTGGTAGGATAACACTTACGTTCGTAATCGACAAAAATCTATTTATTTGTCAAAAAAAATTACCTATAAAATTGGAATTTCGCAACAATATTTATAATTAACCCATTCAATTATAATTAGCACCGCACTCAGCGTGAAACTTGTGTTGCAAACTGATACGTAATACACTTTGAAAAAGCGTAATCATGTACCTATCACGCCCACTTTTTGTGTAGAGTTATAAAGGGTATTTATGATTTGACCTAAAGCAAATTTTCTTTTACTACTTATTTAGTATTTCATGTCTTCCATAATCATAAAATTTGGTTTAATTTGTTTTTTATCTTTTCCTGAGTCTTTGTACTTTTCCATCTTCTGCTGAGATATGTTAATTTTATTGTTAAAATACAATACAATTCATGTCGTACACTTACATATATTACATACATTTGCATTTGCATTTGCATACACTTACGCATCACATACTGACATTATAACGTTGCAACATGTTGCCGTCTATTCTATAATTTATTATCTGACATAAAATAAATTGTATACAAATTACGTTACAGTTACAATTTGATTACACTTTATGCCCTTCGTATGCATGCATGTATATGATGTGTATGTTCATGCATTTAGTTAAGCATGTGTTTTCATGGAATTAGAATATACTCGTACATGAAGCCATATATACATCCATGCATACATGTGACTAATAGCTTATGGATCAAGAACCACTTTAGAGCAACAGCAGTTCAATTACATTACAAAACAAAAGTGTTGTTGTTTTATGAAAAATGGCCAGAGCGAAGGGAAAGCAGAGTTAATAAAAAATATATAAATTGAATTTATTTTAATTGTGTTACCAAGGTAAAGTAAATGACTGGGCGTGGGAATGGTGGATACGTTGACTATCTGATATCGTTAAATAATATAAAATATTTTATTTATCCGTTGTTCATGTCACAACTGAATTCTTGTTATGATTAACAACCCCCTTCTGTTATATAACACATTAAATGATTTACAAGAAACTGAGATAATTCATTCATACAATTTAAGCGCCGGATTCATATAAATTTTCAGTTTTATGACCGACTATGATTGATTAACCCTCAAGCAAAAACATTCAATTACACGATGATGATGTCAACGAAACAAGATTGTAAATGTCATTTGAAGACAAATTATTATTGTCGTGGGATACTAGTGCGCAAACTTGAATCGAAGCCTAAAGTTTAGTTGTACAATTTATTTCCTTCCCTTATACGCACATTTCCATTTACTCTGTGACACCGTATAAAATCGCATTGATTCTAAACTGAGCTGTATTTGGCCCGTCAATTATTATGAAGACATTAGTATTGGCCTCTTTAGGTAACTCCATATAAGATGGGAGAGAGACATATTAAGTCTTTAGTTTCACCGGCAAAACCTGGAGGAAGCACAGATCGTACATGTGTCCGTATGTCCGTCTGTTGTTGGCACTCTCACGATTGTAAATTTTGAGATATTCAGCTGACACTTTGTACACAGCTTGCTATTTAAATTGGTCAAAATGGGTTAAAAGGCACGCCCATAATTGACAGAAACCTTTTTTTCACAAAAATTGAGGTATTAAGTTGGAATTTAGTATATATAGTTGTAATTACACCATCCAAAAATGTGACAAATGTGGGCGCGATTATATAACGGAAACGCCCGCAATCGATAAAAATCTATTTATCTGAAAAAAAAAACTGACCTACGAAATTGATATATGTACATATTTATAATTAGTCCATGTATCGATGTGACAAAAATGGGCATGGTCAAATAACAGAAGCGCCCAGAAGTTATCAAAATATATCCATTAACCACAAATATGAGGTGACGTTGATATGAGCTACACAAAATCTACCCTGTGCTTTTCCAACGTCAAGAATGGGCATGTTCGAAAAAATTGCACGCCCACAATTTATAAAAAAAAATTTATGCAAAATCCAACATGGAAATTTTTATATATTCTATTTACACTAATAAAAAGCGTAATCATGTACCTTCCACGCCCATATTTAGTATGAATATTTAAGATTTGGGCTAATCCAAGTTGAATTCTTTTACAATAAATTGTGTGAACCTTGACCGGAGTGCTTGTAACACATACTAAAATTCTTCCTTAACTCCATGACTTTAGTTCATGTCTTAACACTTTTGTTTTAAAAAATTATTGCAATCTAAAAAGGGAAGTTTTAAAAAAAAATCCCAACATTCCCTCAAGAGCCATAAATTAGTTGCAATTAAACCGAAAAACCTTTTTGCCTTCCATTCCAATCCCAATTGACACAGTTTGACTGTTGTATGTAACAGTTGGAGAAGAGTAAGCGAAAAGATAGTAATTAGGTGACTATTGCACATAAGTACTCAGTGCTTAGGTAGCGAATGAGGATAATGGGGGAGAAATAAGAAATTTGCTACATTTTTCTTTTCTTTTACTGAGGAAATGTTCACTTTCTCCTTAACTAACAATAAAGAATAATATTCAAATGACCAAAGTTTTTAATCATAAGCAGCATCAATTAGGTAGAAGGCGGATTTGGGTCAATTGACGGCAGGCTTTTTGTCTCAGCAATTGTATATTTTGCTTGTAAAATGTCATAAAAGTACAAGTCACTTACTTTCGATCCTTCAATCCAGTCCAAGTTTCAAACACCAGCCTTCACTAATTTATGATTACGGTAACTATTACACGATTGTTCTAAAAACTCGTAATAATTTTGATAGTATTCTCTAAGAAGTTTTAATTGTTTCTGCACAAGAAGAAAAGAAGAAGAAAACTTTTATTATGCCATTAGTCAAATGTTCAGAGTATCAGTATGAAAGAAGAGAAAATCAAGGAAGTGGAAATATCCTTAAAATTTAAAAATACAAGTAAGAAATTATCATTGAAATGAAAAAGAGAGGAAACTTATTTTATTAACGCCAGTGAATGTTTCAAAGTACGCGAATGAAGTAAAAAATGTATTAAAAAAAAATTGCATTTAAACTAGAGGTACTGCCCAGTCCATCTGTCCGTCAGTTTGTCCATGTAAATTTGTGCTCAAGGTAATGGCATTTTTTGATATATTTCAATGAAATTTGGTACAGAAGCATATGCGCTAATGAAAATGGTTAAATTTAAATAATTTTTTGGACCCTTCCCCATATAACGCCCTAATTTGAAATAAGTTTTTACATTGAAAATAATCGCAATTCTTAATATTTTTTGACAAAATTTGAACCAGATCGGACCAATTTTAGAACCCCTTCCCATTTAAAGATATTTTTCACAAAGTGACTTATGTGGCAATGCCTGGCGTTTACTAAATTAATTGTAGCATAATTTTCGGAACTAGGTGGTGTAGGGTATTAAATAGCGGGCTATAACATTTTCACTTATTTTTTAACAATCTCTAGTCTTCTAACCATTATCTCTCGCATGGGAGAGTAGATATTTATTTCGAAACGGCAACCGATTCACTGACCGTCTTTCTCATTTTATTTTTTTTTTTGTACATTCTTAAAATTAAGTGCATATGTATGATTTTCATAGTTTCTCTGTTTTTTTATACTTAATATATTTTGTATAACTCTGACATGCAAAGTTGAATGAAAACAAGTGATGTTGAGTGCTGAATATAAAAAGTTTATATCATACACACACAAAAAAGTTATGAAATATTTATTCTGTACAAAGTGAATAAAAGAACATCTTCACAATAGTGTTGTAATGTTTATTGTATATATGTGAAAGCAAGAGAAAATTTCATTTCATAATGTTGAAGTATTTAAAAAGGATAAGAAATTTAGAAAATTCAATCACAGAAAATAATAAATTCCCTTATAACATGACATAAATTTCAAAGCTTAAAATAATCAAAAAGCTTCAGTTCTTTAGTTAATTTGAGCTTGTAAACGGATAAGCCAAGATCTTTACGCAAAATTCGGTACAGTGTAGCTTGAGGCGTATATTTCTATTCTTGTATACGGCGTTAAATCGACTGATTTGGTTCATTTTGATCTAAAGCAATATTTATTTAATTTATTTGCAATATTTATTTATATTAACTGATACGATTAAGCTTGAAAAGCGCATTACGTTTCAAGCAGTATAGATTGCAGGATTTGTTGACAAAAAAATTAACAACCGAACTTATTTAAAAGGAAGTAAAGAATTGAAGAATAGGATCTCTGGCGCCTTCTTCTAGGTAGTGCTAATAGAATAACAAGCTTATCAATAAGACGGATAGTATAAAAATCTTATAATTTTCTTCATATATTTGGTGCGTATTTTTGTCTTATTTATAGAAAATTTATTTCTCTCGAACTATATGGTTAAAGGTGTAGTTAAAATAGAAAAATTAGTAAGTAGGTAAAGCTTAAAGCTGGACCTTCACCCTTTCCATTAAACATATCTTGTCAACATCCACACAATCTTTAGTAAACCAGGTTACTGGGAGGAGAGGATGAAATTAACTTAAATGGAATGTTTCATTAAAATGAATAATGTTTCAAACACATACTTGCTTTGGAATAATTTCATTGTAACCTTTCAATACACACACACGCATACACGTATGCACTTGCACACATGGTAGAAATTAAATTTTATTCCCCTACACACTTCATCTCTGCTCCTCACACCACTAATTAGTACTTGAGTTCAGGGTGGTGATTAAGAACTTTTTGATGAAAATCAAGTAACTTTCAACACTTGAATTACACAAAGCCACTGCTAATAAAACACCAAAATTACCAACACACCTGCGTACACATACAAGAGATTGCGATAATCAATGCACACATAACACGTGTAACCATTAGAAACATTAGAATTTAACTAAAATGAGACACAAAGCAGATCTTGGAATACCCTAAAACCTTGCAAGGTAAAGGGATACGAAGAACAAAGAGAAAATATGTACAAATATATTTTGAAACATGGGATATAACGAAGAGATAAAAGGAGAGGAGGGTTGGACACAACAAATGAGTGGACGTACGGACGGATACGCTTAAATTGATTTAGAAAGTAACTCTAATCATATATACACATACCCACACACACAGTCTATAGGTTACAAAGGAAATTTATAATAATCCCTCTCTCTATAAATAATCATGTTAAGCGTTTACTTGACACGAGTTGGTTGCTTTGTTGCAACCGAAATACATAAGTGTTCGTTCCCAATAATGTATAACGTGAGGAGTGTTTAACCCATTAACACAGCTTTTAATGAAATTACACCGTTTAGTAAAATGACAAAAGTTACTGGATTGAAAGGAAAGCGACTCTTGTTGAAATTTAATATAAACATTCGCCAGAGCCAAGGATTTCTACACGAGTTACGTTTTCTGCGATACGAGCACTTTTTATATGGCGCACAAATACAATGTACTTTGTACCCGGTTTATCGAATGATTAAACGCATATTATGCTGATTTTATACTTTTCATATATTTCCAATATTTGGAGAGAAATTTTGTTTTGGCATAAAAACAGTTAATAAAATAAAAACTTTTCTTTGATTAAAGCAAAATTACAAACACATAGGAGCCCAAAATTATGAAAGTAGTATAAGTCACTTTTTTCTAACACATCGATTTAGTCAATTTTTAAGCCCACCTCATGGCCAAGAATATATTAAGTTTGTGTGGATGTTTGTAACACCTAAATGGCAAATGCCACACCCTTTTGCAATTATATCAATCGATTTAGAATCAAAATATGAAACGATCCATCTGTCCGTCTGTCTGTTCATGAAAATTTATGCACAAATTTGGATACAAGATATTTCGAGGAAATTTGGCACAATGACGTATCTTGACCCAAAGATGTACACGATTGAAAATGGTTTCAATTGAACCATTTTAGGGCCCCCCTCATTATAATAAGTTTATATAGGGAAAATATTAGAAATTTTTAATATTTTTTCACAAAATTTGTAGAAGAATAGTTAATTGGCTTAACATTTGACTGACCCAAATTTGAACCAGATTGGACTAATCTTAGAACCACTTCTCATACAACATCTTTATAAGAAATAAATCTTTATATAGCGTATATTAGTAATTCTTAATATTTTTTAACAATATTTGGTAAAAGATTAGCTTAATAATTGGCTTTTCCAATTTTGAACCAGTTCGAACCAATTTTAGAACTTCTTCCCCTATAATGATATATTTCACAAAGACTTACATATATAGCTATCCCTGGCGCGTTTACTAAATTAATTGTAGCATAATTTGTGGAACTAAGTGGTGTAGAGTAATAAACGGCTTACTGGATCGATTATAACATTTTCATTTGTTTTTTATTTTAATTTTAACATTTTGTTATTTTCAAAAAATTCGACTTGGACTATTTTTATAAATTATGGGCTTAAATGCATGCATGTGTATAACTATGAATATTATGTTACTAAATACATATGTGTGTTTGAGTGCTTTTTTGAGGCAACCATAACGTCTTTCAAACAAATAAACGCTGTGTTGGCAGTTCATATTATTTGCAACAAATACAAAAACAATAAATATCGTATATAAGAAAAAAAAGTTTAAATATACAAAAAATATTGAAATGTTGATGTTAATGATGATGGTGATCGTATGTCAAACGTGTAAACTTTGGACCTTTGTGATTTTTTTTGTTTGTTTTTCAACGCGCTTTTTTTCTTCTACACAAACCAGAAGTATCATGATATTAAAAACTTTGTTACACAACACCAACAACAAAACTCTTTTATTTTATATACAGTGTGAGGAGAAAAGATGGAAATTCTTGAGTAAAAATTTAAAATTTTTCAAAAAAAAAACTCTACATACAAAAGTTGTTGGGTTAAGAGAGATCAAAACGACCTTGACCTTGATCACAATTAAAAGGTCTTGATCTTCCCTTTTCTAACTCGCAAACTTTTGTATATGAAGTTTTTTATAAGATCACTCAAGAATTTCCATTTTTTTCTCACCCTGTTTATAAGAAAACTGGAAAAAAAATACAGTTTCTACACCCTACATATAAGATGCAAGGTATACAAAGTTTGCTATTCCGTTTGCAACACGCAGAATTACCGATCCTAAGAAGTATGTACAATATAGTCTTGATCAGCATCAAAATCTGAATCGGTCAAACTGTGTCCGTCCATAGGTACATATATTTTTGATCCCAAAAATTCAAGTATTGATTTGAAATTTATAGTTTCTACAGGCAAATTTCTATTTAAACTGCAAGAAATTAAATAAGTGCCACGCCCACAATTAACGAAAACCTACCTATCAACTACAAAAATTTGAAAATTATATTTGGAACGTATAAATTAATTTAATGTGTCAATAAATGGGCGTGGTTCTCTAAGAGGCACGCCCTTTATTTACAAAAAAACGTTTCATTTGATACGGGTGAAATTTTGAACCATTGTAAGGTAAGAGGCACGCCCACTATCATCAATTCAACAACATTATCTGCTTCAAAAGTTGATCTATTAAATTAAAATTCGGTATACATATTTATAATTACCTTAATTCATAGATATGTTAAAAATAGGCATGGTCTAACTTTAGGCGGAAGTATCATGTACGCACTACGCCCCCTATTTTTGTCTAGATAACCAAATATTTGGCTTAAGCCAAATTTAGCTCTTTTACTGGTTCCGTTAATATAAACAAAACAAAACAAAAACTTCAGCTTGAAAGCAAACAAATTCAAATATGTATGTACGTACCTATTACACACATTTTTTAGAGACCCCTTTGTGATTAAAGTAAAACAGATAAATTCGTCAAATAGTTGATAATATCACGAACATAACAAAGTAGTTTGATACCGCCCATCAACTAATGTTGTCATCACATTAAGACTTTGAAAACCTCACAACAAAACCGATACAATCTTCATCAACAACATCATCACCATCATCATCATGATCATTTGAATCAATCTTACTCCGTCTGTATTTTCGTTTGTGTTTACTTGTAACTTTTTGTTGAATTGAAAGCATTTAATAATAATTCATAAAACTGACATTAATTTATAAATAAATGGTGTAGAGGGTAGAGTGTTAAGTGTGCGCTGTGAATTGAGTTCAAACAATGAACACATTTAAATGGTACATGATGGTTAACATAAAGTCTGTTAGAGAATATAAATTTTTCAAGTTGATGTTATCGTTTAAAAGGTGTTAAGTTATGTTCCACTACTGCTACTTAATTATAGTATTTAGTTGCAGCAGTGACTGCTATAGTCAATTAAATAAGAACAAGAAAGAAACTTACATTTGGCTTAAGCCAAATGTTAAATACCCTGCTCATCCACATACAAATGGTGGGCGTGGCATGTATATGATTACGCTCTCTAAATCATATTATTACGCATCAGCTTGCAGACTTCAGTTTTAAGCTGACTACAGTTTTTTGTAAATTGTGGGCGTCTCTGTTATCCGAACTTGCCCATTTTTGGTTTAAAACTTTATAGGTTAACTTTCGTTCTTGTTACATAGACTTTTGTCTGTTGTGGGCGATTTTGGGCGTGGCCTCTGACTGATTATTCCTAATTGAAATAATGATCTGCATGCAAAAAGTATATACAAATTTTCAGGTCAATATCTTAAAATTACATTTACGACCATGAGAATGCCAGCAACAGACAGACACCCATCTAAATAAACTGAGTTTCTTATGCTGATAAAGGATACATGTATATACCCTGTAGGGTCCCTACTGACTTCTTCTAGGTTTTACAAATGGATATTATATGTAGGGTAATAAAAACTTGTTGTTGCTTGACTCTTCTTATATCTATTCATATTTGGGTGTGTGTGTGTATTTGGATGTGTTTCATTTTTAAATGGAAAATACTTGAAATGTTTTTATTTTCTTGTAAAGTTTTCATAAATATTTCATTTGTCTGTTTCACACTCTACGCTTTATTCGCAAAAACACATGCATAGAAAAGTTCTGTGTAAAAATTTTGTGGGTTTAATGCTTAGCGTGTTGTTTTTCCAAGTAATACAAGACAAAACGAAATTATTTTTATGAGCAATGACGGAAAAAGTAGCTGGAAAGGTAGATGACCTTTTTTTTTCGTTTAGTTGGTGATTTAGAGGAATGATACTAAAGTATTATAAAAGCAAGGGTGTAGCATTTGAAAATTGGTTGTTTCGAAAAATCTTGGCCTTAGGATCGAAAACAATTTAATAATAAATAATTAAGCAATAAAACATCTCCTACGTAAATACATATAAGAGCTCTTCCAAATAGTTGGGAAATAATATCTCAACCTCGCAATGAAATCTCAATAAATTTTATATTTATCAACTTCTAAAACATTCTAACATTCATAATAAGTTCACTTTAGGTGGCTTTGACTTTTACAAACATATAAATAATTAATATTTTGTTGTTGTCCTTGGTCATTGGCTGCATTTCACCCATTTTCAACAAGATACTTTTAACATTGATAAAGAATGTGTATGTATTTCAGCTCGATACCTCAATTTTTGCGACTGTGAGAGTTCCAACCAAAAGGTGTACTATTAACACGGACGCACGGACGGACAGATTGGTGTGACTCGCCTGCTTCTAGCCCTTAGAAACGTCTGAACAAAAACAATACACCCGCACAGCATTATGATGATGGGTATAACAATAAAGGTACACTAGGTCAACCAAAAAAAAAAAAAGTAATAAAAATCATGGAAAACGAAATTAAGCTTATTAAATAAAAAATGTACTCGTATAATGATAATAAACGGCAAAGTACAGACAAACGAAATTAATTTTGTCTTAACACGTTATTTAAACAGTTAAACGGAAGGGACGCGTAAACGTAAGGTCATAAAATGAGTTCAAGTTTAAAAGATAAAATTCAAAAGAATTAAACAACGACAATAACGACAACAACAACATGAATAATTACTTCTTGAGAGAATGTGACAATCACACACATAAGCACACACAATTTAACTCAACTGAACACAACCGAACTAAATAGGCAGAAGAAATCTTCTAAGAGTTAAGTCAACTGTTAAATGTGTCAAGCCACGTTAGTGCAGAGAATGCATTATGCACACACACATATATACATGAAAAAGGGGGTGTGACATTCATTTGCAAGCAAAACAAACAAAAAACATTTAAAAAACATATTTAAATGCGTATAGAGGAGGATAAACACTTACGTTGTCTTAAGCAACATAACGTCAAGTCATAAATAAATAAAAAAAACAAGTAAGAAACCTAACTTTGGTTTAGACCAAATCTTAAATACCCTTCACACCTAATATGGTGGGCGTGGCAGGTATATGATGACGCCTTCTTATAGTGTATGGCCTACGTATCAGCTTAAACGTCGCGTTTTACGTGGAATATGGTTTTTTGTATATTGTGGACGTGTTTATTATCCGACCACGCCCATTTTTGGGATCAGGATTAATGGAAAATCTATAGATATGCCTACTAGTTCCTAGGTCATTTTTTGTGATATATCTATATATATTCTTGTCGATTGTGGGCGTGTCCGTTATCCAACTACACACATTTTCGTTACTTTAATGAACTATAATACTTTTACTTGTTTTCTTTTTAAAAATTATTACGACCTTCTTCATTTAACAGTCACAGTAATAGCCTGTAACATAATTTCTTAAATGTTCGTTAAAAATAATAAATAAATCACGTCCTTCCGGCGATTGCAAAATTCTCATAAATTTGAATGAAAGATTAAAAAACAAAACACAAGAAATATTTACTTTTGTCATGAAAATTTACAAACAAAAGCAAGTTTTTTCCAAAAAAAAAAATTAATGAAAAACGAAACTATGTCAACTTCAGGCGAAGCATTCAAAATAATCAAATGCTGGCTTTAATACTGCTAACTAAACACAAAAATAATTTGCTTACGAATTGTGTGATTCGTACCGGCAGACGTATAGTCACGATTTTTGATACAATACAAAAACAAAAGTACTGAACGCGGCCTCTTTTTCTACTAATTGTTGTTTTTCGCAATGAACTGAACTTATTATGCAGCAAAGCAATTTCAAAATCAACAGAAACAAACTCATTATAAAAAAGAATTAAATTTTTCAAATAACAAATTAACAAAATGGCTGTGTGCACCAGGTACAATTAGCAGAGATGTTTTTTATTTTTTAATTTAAATGAAAATGTCATGTGAAACTTGTTAGATTTTAATGGAAATACCTCACTCTCACAATAGTTGTTATTGTAATGTTTATGTATGCATTAAATAAAATTAAAGTCGAGCTGAACTGTACTGTTGTCCCTAAATGTACTGGGAGTGAACAAAATAATATAAACACCATGCAAAGTAGTACATCTTACTGCCAACCGAGAAGGCTTGTTAATTATTACAATATTTGTACGCAAATAATTTTCCAACATTTAACAAATGACCTCATGACATAAATGCTAAGATAAAATAATTCAATTTACATTTTGATTCCATCTAAGGCACCTTTCATGTATGATTAATGACAACCTAAGCGAGACGAGATGTGTTGGAAGTGATACCAATGAAATCATCGTAAATATCATATGAACACCGTTCAACTATGCGTCAAATATCAAAAGCTACAAATGACTTCATCTTTGTCTAACACAAAGTATTTGTTTAAAAAAAGTATCCGCTTAAAAGCGGAGAGAGTGTGATTCCACAGAGATAAATGACATAGATAAATAAAGCTGTCTGAACTCGGAATGTGCGTGAAATATTGCCATGATAAAACGGACACATGTTTTCTGATAAAAAATCTTGCACCTTGAATTCAGAGTTGACTTGTAGAATATGAAATTTTAAACAAGAGTCTAATTTATTACGATATCACTACCTTTTCACTAATGTTAACACAATTCTAAAATACGAGTTTTTATTATAATCAGCAAATGTGGAATTAGACAAGCCCTACATACATGATATAAAACTGCCATAAATATTAAATAAATGAATTAAATGTGATGTGGGCGTGGCAGATACTTGATTATGCTGGTTAATAATGTAATACGTCGAATTTTGCAGAAAAAGTCAGTTTTTAGGAACTATGGACGTGCTAATAATTTGACCATGCCCTTTTTTCTTCAATCCCTCCGATTATAAATATGTATGTTGTAACAAATTTCAATTTTATAGCTCATTTTCTGTGGTATTTGGAACGATTTTTGTAAATTGTGGGCGTGTCTATTATCTAATTACGCCCATTTAGCCATGTGATACATCATTGATTGAGGACATTATAAATTTCAACGTCATCGCTAAATTTTTAGAGGGCACAGATAGATAATGGGTGTGGCTTCCAAGCGATTTCACCCAAATTAAATAGCAGCTTGGGTACACAAAACTATAAATATCTGTACAAAATTTCCAATCAATACAATCACAATTTGCGACCGTGAAAGTGCCACTACCAGACAAACAGACGGATGCACACGACTAGGTCAACTTACATGTTAAATCTGATCTAAAATATGCGATATATGCATTATAAGTGATGTAAACGGAAAAGCAATCTTAGTACATATAACCAATCTACTCTTTAAAGGGTATGAAAGAGCGAACCGTAATTACTAATCAGCCTTATTATGTCAATCGTTTTCTTCTTTGATTTCAGCCGCCTTCTCTATCTGTTACTGTTACTGAATTTCGTCTAGCGTAAGGTATTATGTATTCCCGAATAAGTCATAATTTATACAGAATTTTACGAAGAAGCAACGGCCTTATTAAAAGGTAGAGAGGGCGGTAAGAAAATAAAGTCAATGACGAAGACTCCTTCCATAATAGGACTAATTAAAATGTCCGAAAGACTTAAAAATACCACACCCTCCTTGAAATCACAGCTTAATCATAAGCTGCACAGATCTGGCTTAAAGCGAAAGTTTACTTTTGTTTTTTTTAAATCACTCTTCACTTGTTTTTGGGTCCTGCCCAACCATGCGAAACCATTTAGATTTTAATCTACAAAACATAACAAACTGCAAAGTTATCTTAACAGCTTTTAATGTTGGCGGCTGGCTTATAATGGTCTATGTAAAAATATCGTAAATTTGAAAGTTTTAGCAGAATCAACAACACTACTCTCGTTGCTTTTTGCTCGCATTGTACCAGTTTCGCTCAAGTTGTTGTCCAAATGTGCGGTTTTAATGACGACTCTGGAAAAATAGCCTTAAAGTAAAGTTGTTGTTTTCTTTACAGAAATTTTCGACAAGTTTACAATGAGAACAATAATGATCGAAGAGATATAATAAATGAAAGAAACATTTTCAAGGAAATCGATATTGTTGTAGCATGTACGGACAGAGGTTGGTGGTGGTGATGGTGGTGTTATGTGCTCTAAATCAACCAGTCAATCAATGAACTGTAATAAAAATGTTGAAACCAGATATGTATGGAAAACCACACGATTTCCTCTATAAAGCATGGAGATGTACTATACATACACATACACTTGCATTGCCTTATTTATGTGTATGTATACGATTAGAGATGGTTGTTCAATTATTGCCTGATATTGTTTTGTTTTGTAGATTAAAGTTAAGAAATCTTGACTGTGAATTATTGTTGTTGTGGCTGTGCTTAATGTTTAAGTGTTTCACTTACATTACCTCCCCCTTGCGAACGCCACTCTGCAATATTGCTACTGATGTAGTACAGATTGTCTGTAGCTGGTGGTTGGTCTTATGAAGTATGTTTTTGTACAGATTCAATTTATTTTATATCACTTGAAGCCATTATACAAAAACAACAAAAACAACAAAAACAACAACTTAACCATGAATATAAACTCAAACATTAAAAATGATATTTTTCTATACAGCCCGCCTTGTTGACATTTATTGTTCGACCACATGCCACATCATCACCATTATTTACAGCAAAAGTGCTGACACTGTCTTTAGATTATTAATCATTTGTAACACATCGATGTTAGTGTTCAATATATTCTTAGCAATAAATCAAAAGAGATAATATTTTTACATAAATTATAATCTAAAATTTATACTAAAAAAAAAAGCAAAAGGAAGTAAAAGGAAGTAAAAACTAAACTTAGCTTAAGCAAAACCTTAAATACTATTCTTATCATAACATATAACCGATGGGCGTGGCATATGTGCACAATAGCCCTCTAATAGGGTATATATAACGTATTCTCTTAAAAGCCCGGTTACACCAATTTTTGGTACATAATTACTGTATATATAGACCACATTTTCACTTCAATTTTGATGGCAGATAAATCGTTTTTTTTTTTATTATGGGTGTGTCTGTTATCCCACCATGCCCATTTTTGGCGTATCGTTGAATAAAATACTTATAAAAAAGTGTACTAGACTCCAACTACAAACCTTAATTTTTGTGGCACTAAATTTTTGTCAACTATGGGCGTACCTGTTATTCCACTACGCCCATTTTTGGCCATGAATGAAATAATTATAAATTTGTGTAGCAAATTTGAACTATATAGCTAAATTTTTATAGCAGGTGGAATGGATTGTTCTCGATTGTGGGCGTGGCTATTGATCGATTTTGTTCACTTTAAATAGCGATTTGCACGCAGATACTAAAAGTGTCTGTACAAAATCTCAGCTCAAAATATACGATCATGAAAGTACCAACAAGAGACAGACATACGGACATACATGTCTAAATCGATTCAGTATTCGTGGCTGATTCAGAATATATTTTGGGGTTTTCGGCATCTCCTTTTGAGCATTGCAAACATTCTGACAAAGTAATATATACTCCCCGACATACATATAATGGTGAGTTTAAATATAATGCTTTTAATCACGTGACACATGGTTTCTATATTACATAGCATACCATTGCCGGTATAATTAAAATGTTAATTGGAATAAATGTGCCATTATAAACGAAAAATTTCTGTCAAACTGTTCAGTTAATTGAATGAAGATTTAGAATAAATCCATTATTAGTTGAGGTAATCAAATGTTTGCTTAATATGTTACAACATAAGCATAGAGATTAATTACAGCAATGATGACGTTTTGCTGGGGGAGGAAAAAGCTTATATAAGTATATTATTAAAAAAAAAAAAAAGACTCACCAAAAGCAAAAAGCCGACATCTACTCATTACGTATGTTTTCCTTTTTAAATAGCCACGCCCACAATTCACATTTCACAAAATTTCTTACAAAAGAAAACATTTTTTATGAAAAGTTCATATTTTGTAAAAGTATTCTCTATATGAGTCAAAATTAGACGGTTTTGGATAACCGGCACGCCCACAATTTATAAAAAAATCCGCATTTAATATACAATTCGACCTTAGACGTAAAATGAATGAACAATATTTTAAAGAGGGCGTAGTTGTATACTTGCCACGCCTACAAATCCCACATAAATGTGAAAGGTATCCAAAACAAAATTTTACCTCAAAATCATTTAAAATTCAATGCATTTTGAATATTATTTGTCACGTGACCATTTCCATAAGTAGACAACAGTTGCCATTGTTCGGCATATACTCGTACACATATTAAGAAAAACAAAACAAACAAAAAAAAAACAATAATAAAAGCTTAAGAACACACAATACAAACACACACACACACACACCATGTTAGCATACTTTCTAAGCAGCCGGTCGTATGCATACATCGTGTGCATAATAAATAGAAAAGGCGGCTTTTAACAAAAGACCTTTTGTTGTTGTTGTTGTTGTTGCTATTGTTTAGAATGTAGAAACTGCAAACACTTTATGCATATTAGATATAAAGTACAAGCATTTATTAATTAATACAAGTACATAGATACGTATATGTGTACACACAAGCACAAGGCATGAAGAAAATTATTTGAATTGGAATTTTAGAGAGCTCTGGCAACTTACGTGTATGAAGCATTTTAAGGTAACTTCACTCAGTTCGTTTTGATTTTATTAAAATTATCTGCATCGCTGCTAACCAAATTTTTTTTAATTAATTTCAATAAAACATTTTTCTAATTAACTGTAAAAAGAAAATCAAACATGTGATGATACAGTTTTTATACCCACTACAAATAGAGGGTATACCAACACAACAATAATACCCTGCAAAGTAAATACATTCTGGTTTAGTATCAAACTGAGTCGATCTAACAATGTCCGTGCGTCCGTCTCTTGTAGTTATTCAATCTTATCATATTTTCGTCACCCATCCATTATGGATGCAAACAATTGCAACAATAAGCAGATACTCCAAACATTACACTTAACTTAATTAAATTTTCTGGTTACAAATACAACAATACAAGTTTTAGAAGAGGGAGAAGCGTCAACTGTACACCCAGTCACAAAATATGTTTTATTGGAGAATGTTTTAATTTAATTAAATTCTTCTGTATTTAATACTTAAAAACACACAAAATAATCATTGCATACAATCAACTATTATAACACAACAACGATATCAACAATAACAGCAATGAAATGTCAACATTATATAATTTTGAAATATAAATAAATACTTAAACTGCAAAGGAGGTGAGGTTGGGTGGAAAGACGAAGAGAAGCAAGCAGCCTTTCTTTGCGTGTTCGTGGGCATGTGAGCAACTGACACACTGACTAACCAACCATATAAGTAATATTTATTATTATTATTATTATTATTACTTCACAACATGTTAATGGACTTGCACCATATTTAAAACATGCCAACAAAACATCACGCATCCGTATATAAACGTAAATATATTGCTTTAGTTTTATATAAAGATTTTTGTATTCATGGAGGCTTTATTTGGTGCATCTGACTGCGACAAATAAACAGCTTTATAAATTATCAATCTTACATCACCTTCAGAATGTGTGACACATTCGTAATCGACAATTTCCTTTTGGAAGATTTTTATGTATTAGTAAGTGTGGGGAAGTTATTTGTATTTACCAAAAATAATTTTATGTTTTCCTTGATTGTACCGGTGTCTGTATGAATGCGTTCAATTGTGTTAATTGTGTGTTTAGGGTAAAAGAACGCTAAATGGATTTTATCGCTTCACTTGCTGCTCCTTTGCTGTACCCTCCACATAAAATAGCACATTTACTATATAATATCTAAGTATTGTATATATATGTACATATTTACATATATTCTTGTTTGGTATAAAAATCCAAGTTAATTTGAAGTGTCCGTGCATCCGTCTCTTGTTAGCACTTTCGTACATTTGAGTTTGAATATTGAAATATTCTAACTGAAATCTTGTAGCAACATTTTAGTTTTTCTATACACACACATGGCTATTTAAATTGCTGCGCACACTATTTACAAAAAACTTTCTTTTTTTTTTGTACCTAATCTCCGACCTGGAAGTTTGACACTTGTTACAAATACTATTAAAAGATACCTGCCACGCCCACATTTTAGTGTAAACTTTAGTTTGAACTTTGAATTTATATATAACGCATTATTTGATACGTAATAAAAGATGGTCACCCACCCGATTACCTATAAATATATTAAAAAATTGGTCTAAGGCATTGCGTTTTGTTTTACTATTCATTTATTTTGGCCTAATAGTTGTAACCATAATTAATTTATTCAATGCAATTGTTTTACCATTATGTAGAGGGTATATTGAGTTTGTCATTTCATTTGCAACACTCAGAAAGAGGTATATATTATACTTGATTTATATCAAAAACTGAATCAATCTAGACAGTCCGCGTGCTCTTATGTCCGTGTGTCTGTCTGTTATTGATATGTTCCCGATTGTAAATTTTGAGATATTGAAATTTTTAACAGACACTTCCAGTATCTACATTTTAATTGGGCACACTCGGACAAATCCACGCCCACAATCGATGAAAATCTATTTATTTGCTACAAAAATTGAGCTTTGAAGTTGAAATTTGTTATAAATATTTCAAAGTATCAAAAATGGGCTTGGTCGGATAACAGACACGCCCACAATCAACAAAAAACTATTTATCTCCCAAAAAGTTATACATATAAAGTTGGAATTTGGTAAACTTATTTATAATTACTCCCTTCATCGATGTACTAAAATATCAGACACGTTCAGAACTTACTCAGCGTAAAGCTTGACTTGCAAGTTGATACGTTATATAAATCCTATTAAAGGACACAATATATTTATATTTGCCATGCCCGCCGTTGTGGAGATTTGGCCTAAGCCAAATTTAGTTTTCTTACTTGTTTTTTTTTTTAAATTATACGAAAATAAATTTATTGCGAATATAAAAAACAGTTGTTCCCCTTCTGTTCGCATTTTTGTACTCACTTTTCAACGTAAATTGTCAAATGTCACGCAATATGTAACGATTTAGTAATAAATCGTTTGTTTGTTTGTTTGTTCACTCATTGCTGCTGTTGGTGTTGATGTTGGTTGCTCATTGGGTGAATAGTTGTCTTTCGTTTTTATAATACGTATGTCAATTAAGAGGATTTTTTTTTTGTTTATTATAAAATAAATAAATTTTTGTAGACTTTTCATTGAATTCTGACATAAATTACACAAACACAAAAGAAACCAAGCTGCTTTTTCACAAAAAAATATAATAGAAATTCAAGTGAATTATTTTAAATGTAATTGACAAGCTATAATAAGTTATATATGTGGTTTTTTAATTAAAGAACAAGTGAATATGTTATGGACGGTCAAGCCCGACCTATCCTACATAACCTACACCAATTAGTTCCACAAATTATGCTACAATTAGTTTAATTGTATCAGTAAACGCGAGGCATTGCCATTTAAGTCAATTCGTGAAATATCATTATATGGGAAGAGGTTCTAAAAACGGTCCAATCGAGTCAAAATTTGTTACAGCTAATCATTATTCACTATTCTTTGGCAAATTTAGTCAAAAAACATTAAGAATTGCGATTTTTTGTCATATAAAGATTTGGCATCTAATGGCTTCCTTTTGTAATATGGGAAGAGCTTCTAAAAATGATCTAATTCTGTCCATTTTCAACAAAGTTCTTCTTTGAACCAATACGTGTAATTGTATTAAATTTATTCAAAATATCTTAAAAAATACAACCTGTAGCTTAAGCATAAATTTATGTGGACATACAGACGGAAAGACGGACATGGTTAATATGATTCAAGTTTTGATTCTGACTCGTTCAGGCATACGAACTAAACAGACTTTTTATCACAATGATGCAGGGAATAAAAATCCTTTATAAGGATAATTAAAATTCATGATTATGAATAGTTACCAATAAACGATATATCGATTATGGAATATATGGAATATATAATTAAATAGTAATAATGTAGAGTGTACCCCGCCATCGATTTAAATTTGAAATAAATTTTTATAATAGTTTTAGTCTCCAGCATACAATAAGTTTCAGTTTTCCCCTCCTTTCAAATACAAGCGCACCTTTAAACATTTTTTTTTATTTCACCCCAATTTCAGCATCTGAAATCCATTTATCTAAAAGCACTCACTCAACCATTTAAAAACTTTAGCGATAAATCAATTCAATCGTTACGATTCCACAACCATTCAATACAAATTTGTTGATATCACAGAGAACCGTGTCTCTCGGTATTTGATTTGTGATAAGGAAATTAAAGCGGAAAACCCCAACGCTTTTATTCACAGCAATAATAGCAGCAAGCGCACACACACACCCACATATACACTCAAACTTAACTTAAGCTAATACAATTTTTCACACAATTTACTTTAAATACACTTTAATAACCAAATAAATTCATTATCTAAGTGCAGTCATGCTTGAAACAAAATCGTTCGTAAAACGTAATCACTTTAATGCCACAGAGTGTTCAAACTGTAGAGATTTGTTAAACAGAACGATAAAAGATATAAAAAAACATGCAAATATATAAAACAACAAACACTTGCAAAAAAATAACAAATTGGCGTCATATAAACGCCACTTAAAAAACCGTTCCCCCTCACCGCCGCTGCCAAATCAAGTTCAGCTTTGATATCAAAAACAAAACAAAACGAAAAAGTCAGTCGTCTTTGATGGATAAAAGGCAGTTTGGCGGCTTAACTGACCAGCTGTCACTTGCCATTCTAAACTGCCAGCGGACATTTAATCTTTTCCTCTCCATCTCCCTACATTTGTATATTTTCATATTTTTATATTGCTTGATAGCAACAAAGGCAAACTTTATATCATATTTAATTTCCACTAAATCACCAACAATTTAAACAATTGCAAACAATTTCTTATAACGTTATTACTAATATTAAAAAAATATTAAACAAGAATTGTTGCATTGTAATTATATGATTAATAAATATTATATATATAATATTATAATTATATATAATTTCAATTATTATTCAAATTAAAAAATAAATATTAATTTAACGGAAAATATGCACTTGACGAACTGAACTTGAAGGTTTTCATCGCTATCAATACCAATTACTACTACAGTTAAGTCTTTGACATATTATTATAGCCAAGAACTTTTGTCTTTCCTTTCACCTTAACTGTTTCGGTCCCCTCCCTCTTCCATACTGCATCCACACAAATACCATCATAGTTGAAGCATTATCATTTAATCGACAAGCATGACTAAGTCATACCAAACTTAAAATTGTAATGGACGTACTAAGTCAGCTTTGATCACAGACAACTTATGATTCATTCTTAATCGGAACTTATAGCGAACGCCTGTATGACCAAAGCCCATAAGACCAAAGACTTGAAGGCTTTTCAAATAACACTCCGGTGACTACATCCCACTTATTTTAGTACTTGATTCCATGCATTAAGCACTTTGTCATCATCAGAACTGTCTTCAATTTTTCCATTCTGTCCTCTCGGCTGCTAAAATGCATTCCCTGAAAGGCTTTCTCTGACTTGAAAGAAGCTCCAAGAAGCCAAATCAGGTGAATTCGTTCAGTTCTTAACAATAAAAATCACGAATAAGTTACGGTAGAACGTTATTGTAAGGCATCAGTCCAATAATTCAATTGTATTATTAGACTCTGCCCATTTTTCGCAAATCGATAAAAGGCGTAATTATAAATATTTATTCTAAATTTCAACTTCAAAGGTCAATGTTTGTAATACATACTGTTTTCCGACTACACTCATTTTTATATTATTTTTATTATGTTATTATAAACATATATTTGAAATTCCAACTTCATAGCTCAATTTTTTATAGCAGATAAGAAGATTGTTGTCGATTGTGAGCGTATCTGTTATCCAGCCATGTCCATTTTTGTCACATCGATGAATGGGATAATTATATTCATATATATATATATATACCAAATTTTAACTTCATAGTTTAATTATTGTGGCAGATAAATAGGTTTTTGTTGATTGTGGGCGTGAATTGTGACCGATTTTGCCCATTTTAAATAGCGATCAGCGTGTAGAAACTATAAGTGCCTTCTTCAGCTGAATATCTTAAAATTTATTACAGTAATAATGGCAACAAAAGACGGATCTGCGGATATACATGTCCAGATCGAGTCAGTTGTTGATGCTCAAGAAAATATATATATTTGTACTGATGCCTTCTCCTAGATATTGCAAATGGAATGACAAGCTTAGTATACCCCTCACTTATGTAAAGAGTACAATAAAAAAAATAACACCAAACAACAAACAATCATTTATTAAGTAACTCTCTGTTCAACTTTTCCGTGCATGTGTTTGTGTAAAGCTTCCATTGTATCTCTTTTGGTTCAGTTGACAACGTTAAGGTTTTAATATTTTTTTTTTTAATCCAACTTATAAAAACAAAGTGTCCTTCTTAACGCATGTTTTTTTGTTTTTCAATTATTTTTCAATTTTTTTTTATTCTTCTCTCCACTTGTTAGTTAGTGTGTACATCAGTCAGTTAAATTAGATTAGTCACGCTTAGGTGGTGCTCTAAAGTACTTAAGTGAAGTCAGGAAGGAAAGGCTTTGTTAAAAAAGAAAAAAAAAAGAAAAACGAAGTAATGCATACATGTACTCTGCATCAGCCTTTTCCTTTTTCTGTACTCTCTTTTATAATCTTTGTTATTTTTCCCATTTTCTTGTTCACTTTTTCTTTTTATTCAAGCGCGGTTTTTATGTGTGTGTGTGTGTGTGTTTCTATATTAACACTCGTTTACTTGTGTATGGGAGTTGCACACATATACAATACATACGTATTATCCTTGTATATATTTTGTGTGGAAGCTTTGGACACTTAAACGCTATTCTGTTGTTTTCTGCTTCTTTTCATACTTCTTTTTCTTCTTCTTCTTCCCCTTATTTATTTTCATAATCGACAGGTGCTTTCACTCTTTCTGTAAGAGCAACAGACTACAACTGAAGAAATTGTGGTGTTTGCAAAGTTGTAGAAAAATTAATGAATGGGAAGTGAGTTACCCAGAAAGTTAATTTCACTTGGGCTCTTATGTACTTTTGATGAATTTTTGCAAGTCTACTTTCGTTCCTTTAAGTTTTCGAGTAGGCTTATATATGTATATTTTCTGAGTATGTATGAGAGAGATACTTACTTAACGTGAAGCCTCAGCATACAATGTTGAAGTAATGTGTGATATGTTGAGTAGTATTTTTAAGACTTTTACAATATGAACTGTAAGATAAATAAAGATCAATAAGTTTATACACATGTTTATATACATGTGTACAGTACTAGTCACTTGCATAGGTAATAACTTCTTCAGTGAGATTATTTGTTTTTTGCAATAATTTTACTTTCTCCAAGTTTTTAGAAGCAATTTAATGATGCCGCTTGACGAAAGTATCTATTGTGTAAAATGCAAAATATTTTTATGTAATTTCCTATAATTTTTCTATTTTTGGCGAATTTTTTACTTTAACACTATAAAAAAAATAAATGATACATTTTTCGATAGTGTTAGATTTAAAAATTCGCCAAAAAAAGAAAACACTTTACACTAATTATAAAAATAATAATTGATTTTATATATAAAAGATCATTTCACCGAACTGCATCTTTAATTTTTTCTAAACATAAAGAAAGAAAAATGATTGCAAAAAATCCCAGTCAACAGATTTAAAAAAATGAAGAACATGTGAATTAATTGAAAAAGTTTTAATAAGCATAGGTCACAATTCCCATCCCCATACCGCATCTTTAATTATACCAATTGCTTAAGAATGAAAACCTAAATCGATATCACCATGTCCGTCTTTCCTTCTATCCATCCATGTATATCTTTTAATTAATGTACAAGTTGCAATTTTTAAGATTTTTAAATGAAATTTAGTACAACTATCCCTTTTACGCTAAGGACGATCACTTTTGAAAATATATATGTGATCGATTCATTGTTAGCACCCCTCCCCATATAAGGCTATATTTTAAAATAAATCTTTATATGAGAAAAATTTCTATTTTTTTGAAATATATGATTAATAGTTGGTGAAGATTAATTAATTAACGTAATAATTGACTGTGACAAATTTAGATCCGAACGGGCTTTTCTTAGAACCGCATTCCATATAACTTGAGAAAAATCTTTCAAGAATTCTTTTCCATGACAATGCCTCGCATTTACGGATACAACTCAACTACGTACAGTACAAATTGTGAAACTAAAAAGTATAGGGTATTAAATGAACCAGGTAGAATCAACTTTTACTTCTTTTTTAATTGATTTCTCTAGATTTTCAATAAATCTTTAAATAAAAGATAAGAGAACGCAAAGTTCTCTGGAAGCACTTTTTAGTGTAAGTGGTCGCCGCTGATTTCGCAAACGTATGCCTTACTATATATTTACATAACGACAATCACATATTTATCTCTTTACAAAGTCAATTAAGTGCAAGTATCAACAAAAACAGCAAAACAACAACTGTTCATTATCGTAAATTACTGATGTTTGATCTTAATGACCTCACTCACATACTCGCCACCATTGCATGATTACAACAGTTTAAAAAAGAATAAAAGGAAATATACGTATGTGGCATATAAGGAGGATGAACTTAATTGCAAGCTTATGTGTTAAATGCGTGTTAAAATTTCACGTTCATACAATAAATACGTAATAAAATGTATTGCAATGGATATGAAAGAAGCCAATGCGCATCTTGGTTTCAAATAATCATTGTCACTTAATCTGTTTTATTAGAGTGATTAAAGAAAGGGAATTAATGTATAAAATCGTAATATCTTGGCTTTAGCAATGGTATCGAAGGAACTTTTATTTCTTTTGACCAAATCAAGCACCAATTCCTACCCAACCCATCCCAACATTTCAAAATCAATAGTTGCAAATGCAAAGTCAATAACATGGACGAAGTAATTGACAGGGATAATCGTTATGAAATCGATTCAGAAATTAAAAATTTGTTTGAATTTAACTTTTTTGATAATCGTTCACTCTGCAAAATGTTCATTTAAACCAAAAAATTTGGTTTTGTAATGAAATGATTTTATTAACAAAGTTTGTACAAAAGTATTGAAAAATGTATTGTGTTATTGTTACTGTGATTGTTGCTGTTGCTGTTACTTTTTTTAATGCTGTTGTTCATGAGTCGTTGTTGTTAATGTTACTGCTTTTCTTGTTGTTGTTTTTCTACTATTGCTTGTGATGGTTGTTCCTGTTGCACCACCTTAATGATGAGCGTATACTGAGTTTGCTATTCCATTTCAAACACCCAGAATGAAATCTGTTTTTGAAACTCTCACAATCGTGAATTTTAGGACATCGAACTTATTTCTCTATTTTGTACAAATATTTATATCTGTACGTGGGTTCCTATTTAAATTAAACAAAATGGAGTGCCACGCCCACAATTTACAATATCTATTTATTTGCCTCTATAACGTTGAAAATTGGTATATACATTTATAATTAGCCCTTCCTAAGATGTGCTAAAAGTGGGCGTGATCGGATAATAGATACGCCCACAATTGATAAAAATTTATTTATTTACCACAAAATTTAAACCATAAAGTTGAAATTTTATAAACATATTTTCAATTAAGGCACACACCGATGTACCAAAAATGGGCGTGGTCGAATTTTTATATATCACACAATTTACAAAAAAATCCCATTTTTTCGCAGAAGCTGACGTGTAAGTCGATACGTACAGGGCGTAATCAGCTATTTGCCACGACCCCTGTTAGTATATGGAGTGGAAGGGTATTTAAGATTTGACCAAAAGTCAAATTTAATGTTCTGACTTGTTACTAATATATCTGTTGTTGTTACTGTTGTTGTTGTTCTATTAACAATTTATAACATTATTACTTTAATGTATACCACGCATGTATAAACATGTTGGGGAGTGACTTAGATAACATAACCTCCGCACCTGACCTTAATCCATAAAACACACATAGAAACACGTACGCGTTCGCATTATATTGTAATAAGAAAATTGTTAAATCAGCAGGGAATAATATTGTGAACCTTTGTGTGTATGCGAGTGTGTGTCTGTTAAATGTTATGCTTAACCTATGATTTTAATGCTTATGACGCACCGCATGCTCATAATCACGCATTAGATATATATATAAACTCGCAACTAATGTTTTAAATGTCTGTATATAAAACGGTGCATATGCGTGTATATATTGTACATACAATTTCATAATACCAATTAATACGTACTACAAACATGCAGGAATGTAGAAAAAGGTGCACACATTGAAAACGATTATTCAGGGAAAGACTGCTTTGCCGTACCAATCACATAAAAATGAATTAAATTTGATTTTAAACAAACTTTTACAAACGATAATAATTAATAAAATTCATTTGCTTACAATTATATTGCAACGAAGTTATAAAATTTTATTAATATAAACAAACTGCAAGAACGAATTGTTCAACCAAACAATACAACGGATTTTTCAATAGGGACATAACAATTTTGTATTTTAATACAAATGCACTCTTGTAAGTTTGTCATGATCTGTCTACGACAAAATGTCAATCGATGTTGACATTTTTGTCATGATGAAGTTCACAAACAGGCAACGTTAGGAAATCATTAAAAATTACTGCTGCAATTTTTTAGTCGATGGTAGCACGAGCGTACAACCAACCCAGCCCGTCTGGTGCGTGATGTGGTGAATAAATTCGAGTCAAAATATTCACTATTGAATGTCTCCAAGTCAGTGAAACATCGAACCTGTAGATGGTCACGCCAACAATTTAGAAAAGAAATCTTAATCTTAATCTGATCAGTAAGATGAATTTTTTATCAAATTGTTACATATTTCGAGCCCTCTGGCCTCAGCTAAATTGCAGTCCACGTAAAAACTTACAAACACAAAATCGTTCTCTGCGGTTGTCGGAATTCTTATTGGGACGCTGCCTCATGGTTTATATTAATGGTTTCTATTTAAATGATGTAGAGTGTTATGTGGTTAGGCTTGATCCACGGCATTATTCCCGCTTGTTTATTTTAATTAATTTAATTTATGTATAGATAAGCAATAGACAGACAAGTGATGAAAGTGAAAAGCCGCCTCGAAAGCTTAACGCCAACGATTGATTTATTTTAAATGATTATAACGGCATTTAAAGCAACGGCACTCAATTTTAATCTCTTTCACTCATACAATAAAATCCAATTTGAATACGTATTGGAAAGTATTGAAAAAAATGTATTGAAACTACGGAGATAATAAGATCATCACATACATTATAAATGCATACATATGTAGTGTATATAAAAAAATGCTGACAGATGTTTGTTTTTCTCAGTGGCCAACCCTCCGACCAACCGACATGACAGTCGATATCCCATAAATTTGTTAAACGGTCGCCTCTTAGCTATAATGCACACACAAACACATAAATTTATACGTATTTGATGTATTGTATGTGCATTTGAGTGAAATAGAGCAGCAAAAAACTAAAATGAAAATTTAAAAAAACAGAATTATGCAAATAATTCGTGCAAATAATAAACAATTTTATTTATTATTCCGTTCATTTGATAATTTCAACAATTACACGAGAAACACTTAATTTGCATTATAAAAAAGCTATATTAGGGGTGTGCCAAATCTAGGTACCCACTATTTGCAAAATAGAACCCAGCTCCAAATAAGGAAAAACAAGTAAAAAGAGCCATATAAAGTGTATGCCAAATCTAGGGTCTCCATCGTCATCATTACCCTTTTACTAAATATGGCCACACTATATTAATTTTTAAATAAGAAAAACAAGTAAAAAAACTATATTAGGAGAACGCCAAATCTAGCTACCCACCATCATTCATGATCAATTCAAAGATAATTTTAAATATAAAAAAGACTATTATGAACAATTCTGGCAAAATTTTAAAACATTCGACTTAGTAGTTCGACAGTAATGCGATATTTTAAATCAAGCATTGGAAAATTCTTTTTTTAATATATCTTCCGAATGGCTGGTCCAATTTTCTTCATTCATATCGTCGAATTTAGGTATTTTTTTAAAATCGAAATCGAAAAAAATCGATTTAATCCAATAACTAGACCGTCCGTGGGCCGATTTTACTTATCCGCATTACCAAACTGTAAACGCAGATGCAGATTATGGGGATCACATATCAGCTAGATATCTAAATAAATGAAAGTGTGATAGTGTCAAAACTGAGTTTATTAAAATATTTTCGGTTATTGTGGGCGTGTTCTTTGCCCAATTTTACACATTTTGAAATACCAAACTGTAATCTCTAATAGAAGTGATGTGTTTCAAATTTCAGCGAGATATGTCAATCTTTGAGGCAGTAAGAGTAATGAAAAGATTAGATAGAGGTACAAACCCAGGGACTCTCGAACGAAGAGAAAGACTAAATCGACTCGGCTATTAATGCTGATCAAGAATATATATATTTTTAAGGGAGTGGTTCGACGCTTTCTGATATTTACAAATGCTTGAACAAAACCAATATACCCCCATAATCATAATGATGATTGCGGGACGTTTTCTATACATTTAATAAAAACACACTTGACGGTCATATTTTGTGTGATATAAATTGAAAACAAATACAATTATATGCCACATAAATAAAATGAGAAAAAAACAAATATTAATTGAAATTTAATCACACAAACAAACACACACAGACACCTATTAATAAAACAATTGATAAATAAAAGAGGCGTATAAAGAAAGTTTATTTATTTTTTAACATATTACGGTCCATAAAAATTGATTTGTTAAAGCGCAATAAATGTCGATATCGAAATCATCTTGACCTATACACATATTTAGTTGGAATATAATCGAATTATTTCTAAAATTTTCATTAATTTTAATTTCTTACGAAAGTCTCTTAAACAAAAAATGAAAACTAATTAAATAATAAACAAAAAACCTGAAGCCAATAACCATAATCCAAAAAAAAATCAAAATTTTCAAACAAAACCAAGCCAGTCAACCGAAGCCAAAGAATGTCAAAATATAAATTTAAATAATATTTTAGCCACCCAAGTGAAATCACGGTAACTTTAGAAGAAGAGGCAGACACAAGGTGGTTAAGGCATCAACATTTTTTCTTTTTTCCCAATTTTTTATACCCTCCATCTTAACAATGAGGGTATACTTTGTTATTCACTTTGCAACATCCAAAAGCAAGCTTCGGAGACCCTACCAAGTAAATACATTCTTGATCAACATCAAAAACTGAGTCAATCTAGGTATAAATGTCCGTGCGTCTGTCTGCTGTTCGTACTCTCACTATATATGGTAAACTTTAATATTTTAAGCTGAAAAAGCTTGTACAAATATCTCTAGTATTTGCAGATGGAGCATGACTTAAACTGTATAAAATGTATTAAAAGCCACGCCCACAACCAACAAAAATCTATTTATTTGCCACAAAATTTGTTCCAAAAAGTTGAAATTTAGTTTATAAATTCTTAATTATACCATCCATCGAAATGTTAAAAAATGGGCGGGCTGGGCAAACATTTACACCTACAATACATCAAAATCTATATTTCTTCAACAAAAATTATTCAATAAAGTTGAAATTTATAAATTCAGAATTATGCTTTCCCTCGATGTACCAAAAATGGGTGAGATGAAATAACAGACGCGCCCACAATTTGCATAAAACTTTATTTGATGTACAACTTGACTTATAAGTGGAATGCATGCGCTATTAGAATGCTTTATAAGATACCTGCCACGCCTATATTGTTGTGTATCAAGATGGAGGGTACTTAAGATTCGCGCTAAATCGATTCTAGTTTCTTTTTTGTTTTTTTTTTTTTTTTAAATTATGTCAAATGTTGTCAATATTCGTTAAAGTTTGCCAACCGCACACATGCCCAGCGCTTAAAGCATATTATTGCATAACATATGGCGTAAATTATTTCAAAGAAAAACCCGAAAATAAAACCAAAAAAAAAAAAGAAATAAACACAAAAACCATCATCATGACAGCAAATTAGCTTCCTCATAAAAAAACGTGCACAAAAAAGTGTTGCAGAAGGAGAACGTGTTGCACAAAAAAAAGATCATTGACACTTGTTACGCTATTTCGTATACATTTTGCATTTATTTATATTGTGCTAAAATCGTCAAATTGTTGCTATAAACAGTGTGTCAGTATATTTGTTGTATTTCTTCAACCAAGTCAACAATTTTTTAAATTAGCGCTTTTTGCCGTATTTTCACTTGTTTTATTTAATATTGTTGTTTTTTATACATCATATGTTAATTTATTAGAGGTGAGGTAACGTTTCGATTTGAATGTATTGTTTAACCTTTTCATTTATCGAATTAAAGTTAAAAAATAATTTGCACAAGTTGTGTAGAAGGTATATGTGTGAATGCCGGACTTCAATAGCAACGAAAAGTTTAGTTGTAGTATATTTGGTGGGAGTTTCTTTCTTTCCAAAGTCTAATCTCCGAATTAGACTAATTAACGTTATTAAAAAACATTAAAAGTATCTAATCTATACAATTATTGTATTTACTATTCACACGCTTTCTAGCAAAGCTTCCTTAGACCTAATCTGATCAAGGTCACCAACACTAACAATAACACTTCAACTATGTACGACTTTTTGGAGAAATTCTAAATGTTTGCTAGCCATAGAAGGGAACTTTAAAACATGATTTTATTATTTATTGGTGAAATGTCTCTCTATCTGTCTCTCATCTTATAAATGACAATTACTTCTGATATTAATACAATACGAGTATAATGGAGCACCCGAAACGACAATTCCATTCATTCTCTCTAAACTATTCAATGACATTCACGTCCATTGTTCAATGGAAAGCAATTCTAAGCATTATTACGAAATTAACATTAAATTAACTTCCACAATAATCCACTTAAAAGGAAGCACATTTCTTACTCCATTTCTATTCATTTCAGTTCTTTACATTTGACACGAAACGATAATAACGAAAAAAGTAACAATAAATGTGACCATAAAATAAGAAAATTAAAGCACTGCCGGCTAAACAAACTTTTTAATATGAAAAGAATACAATGAAGCACTCGGATGCAAAGAGTGTATCAAGTTTGTAAGAATGTTTGTAACTCCTAATCGGAAACACTTACCTTATGATTATTATTACTATAAAAATAAAAATCGGAATCGGTTTAACAAAGTCCGTCTTTCCATCTGGGTGTTTGTGTAAAATTATGCTTAAGCTATAGATCGCTTTTTTTTTTCAATATTTCGATGAAATTCGGTACATGCTTACATATTGGCCCAAAGAAATTTCCGCCGTATTAGGTTCTACGCCAAATTTGTACCCGATCGTACCACTTTTAAAACCCCTTTCCATATAACGCCACGTCACGAAATGACTTATAGGGCAATACTACGCATTTACTGCTACAACTAAACAATTATAAAATTGTAGTAAAATTTGAGTGTTGTAGGGTATAATCGGTCTTGACCGACTATAACATTTTCACTTGTGCGTTTTTTTTTATTTTTTTTGTCGTCGCATATATTTTTCCGCTCTTTTTAGGCGCCACAAAATTTTGTAAGGTGTTATTGTTGTTATTATTATTATTGTATATTGTGTCGATTGTTATTGTAATAGCAGACAAAAATTACAATAAGTAAAAATACAATGTTTGTGGCCTACAGTACTGCCACTGCACAAGCCAGCCAGCCAGTCATCCAGCAAACAGTTAAGAAAATAAGCACCGTTGGCAATGCACACCAACAAAAAAAAAGAAAAGAAAAAACTGAGATGCTGACATGGAGGCGTTATATGAGAATGTTGAATGAAGAGACCTACTTTAGTTGTGTTTTGTTGTTTGGTGAACGGACTGGCCGAATGAAATGGATGAAACCATTAAAGTAACAACAACAACAACAACAACAAACGTTTTCATAGAATATAGAGGCGTGCAGTAAATTGCTTTTTAAAAAAGTGGTCAACACTTTAAAAGGTAATTTTGTCTTATTTTCTTTGCCAACCCACCACCATTATTATACAAAACAACAACAACAACAACAACAACAACAACTAAGAGTATAAAGAAACCGAGTTTCTATTGTTCACTCACTCTAACCTCGATTTTGTTAAAGAAAAACAAAATTTCTTTAAAATATATGCGAATTGAGAGGGCGGCCGTAACTTTGGTTATCTTTACATATTTTTAACGGAAGACATGTTGTTGTTGTTTTTTCTTGTTCTTGTCTTTACCTATTTTATTGTAATTGTTTTCTACTTACGTTCAGCTGCGGTAATCATAAATTATGCACGAAACGCTGTATGCCTCCAGTTATTTAAACTATAATGGGGTGGTTGGTGTTGGTTATTGTAATTGTTGTTGTTGTTGTTGTTGTTGTCGTTCCTTTTACTGCCGCAACCTTTCTGTTGCCAACCATAAAATAAAACTTAAAAAAAACAAATTATAACTGGTTGAAAACAAATCGTAAATACCCTTCACCTCCATAGTAGGCGTGACAGGCGTGACAGGCGTGACAGGCGTGACAGGCGTGACACTACCGATTTTTATATATTATTCCTTAACATACAAGTTGAGTTTTACGCAGAATAATGTTTTTTGTATTGTGTAATTGTGGGCATGTCTGTTTTTTTTGACCACGTCCACTTTTGGCATTATCAATCAATGGTAATTATAAATATGTGAACCAAATTTCTACTTAATATTTATGGAAGGTAATTAGATTTTTGTCGATCGTGGACATGTCCACGACCACGACCCTTTTTGGCATACCGATGCTTAGTATAATTATAAGTATTTTTTGTTTTTGCCTAATATGGGCGTGGCTCTTAACCGATTTTACCCACTTTAAATAGCGATCATTAAATAGCGTGCAGAAAATAAAACTGTCAACAATAGACAGACACACGGACAGGCTTATCTAGATCGACTCCGATTTTGAAGCTGATCAAGAATATATATACTTTTTAGGGCGTCTTACGCCTTTTTCTGAATGTGGCCAATGGTACGGCAAACTTTGTATACCGCTTCATCTTATACAGGAGGTATTACTAACTATTATACGTGCAGCATAATGTTTTTTAAATCAGTTGAAAAATTTATATAATTTTGAAAATATACTTTGTTGTTCCTTCCCCTCTTTTCCCCCTGACGTTTGTCCATTCAATCTGCTTAGTACATATAATTTTCATGTACACGATTATGGGAAAATCAAAGATAATTTATAGTAATTTTCATAAATTTACGGCAACATTTAAGTACCACCCTCATGCGCCTTGATTAAGACGTTTAAGGTTAAAGTCTTTAATAAAAGCATTGTGTCGGAATGACCTATAATGAAACTGGTGTTTAAGATAAATTGTTTTTTTTTTTTTCGATTTCATATTATTGTTGTACTCAAAATGGCATTTTAATGGTGGATACCCTATATCAATCGCATTAAAAGTGCTAAGGTGGGAATGTTGTCCGTATATCCAGCTTTTTATCTTTTAACGCTAGAGATTACCCAATAGTTTTGAGATTTCAGAAAAACAAATAAGAGAGTTAGTTAAGTTCTAATAATTAATACCCTTCCTTATTTAATTGATGTGGTAAAAATTTATATAAAATTGGAAAATTTAAGTTAGAAATTAATTGATTTAGGTTGAATCTTTAACTCGTCTCATACATTTCACAAATTATAGGTGTGGCAGGTACCTTATTAAGTTGGATTCAACACAGAATAAGACTTACTTTTGATAAATTGTGGGCGTATCACATACCACGCCCATTTTTAGCACATCTACAGATGTTTTTTGAAACTTATAAGATGTGTATAAAATTTCAATTTTATTGCTCAATTTTTATGGCTTTTAGAGAGATTTTTATCGATTTTGGGCGTGGCGTTAAATCGATTTCATACAATGTAAACTGAAACTTACGTACAAAAACTATAAGTGTTTGTTTCAACTCAATATCTATAAAATTAAGACTACGAAAGATGTCAAAAACAGACGGACATACGTTCGAATGTAACAAGATCGACTCAGATTTTAATTAAAGGATTAAGATTTCATATATTTTAAAGGGTTTTTGACGCCTCCTTTTGAATGTTGCAATTTGAATAGCAAACTTAGTATATCTCCCATCTTACTGTAGGATATATTGTAATAAAAGAAAAATCCGCCCGCAAAGCCATAGTTATATATATCTAGGTTAAGCATGCTGTCAGCGTTTATGTTTAAAAGATAATTTACCTCAATAGAAAATCTAAGGATACTCGAAGATGTGTTCTTTTCAATCTTGATTTCAACCACATTTACACTTATACGGTAACCCGGTCACGTATTCAATTAACTTTGACGATGAATGATAAGGCATTCAAAACATTTCCATTATGAATGTATTTAATAAGCGAAGCTGAAGAATAGGGATACATTCATAATCAGTTAAAGCACAAACACACGTAACACAAAATCACTTAATGGCAAAAAACTATTGAATTAATAAACGAGTGAAAATGTTTTAGTCGGTCTAGACTGACCATTTAATACCCTACAATTAGTGTAATTGCAGCAGTAAACGTGAGGCATTGCCATACAAGCCACTTGGTCATATATCATTATATGGCAAAAAATATTAAGAATTTCGATTTTGTACCAAAATTTTTCAAAAAATTCTTTCTGTAGCTTAAGCATAAATTTACATGGACACGAGGACGGATATATGGATAAGAGTAATTTGATTCATATTTCAATTCTAAATCGATCGATGTCATTGAAGATAGTTACTGGGTAGACATTTGCCATTTATGAGTTACAAACATGCGCACAAACTTAATATACCCTTTGCCACTAAGAGTGCAGAGTATAAAAAGACAATAATGTTTACAAGTGTAGAAGTTACACGTATATAAAAACGCGATTTTATTACTCATATAAATCCATTTATAATTAATTGTTATCATAATAAAGAAATAAAAAGCTTGTACTTAAGTAAGTATAAATTTTATGAACCAATAAACACAAAGCACTCCATCAAAGACACAGACACACTTGATAACTTAAGGTAACTAATGGATAACTTCAATAACCGATTAAGTACGATACGGATTAGTGAAAAGAAGAAGCAAAGTATGTGTTCCGCTAATTAAAACAAATAAACCGTTCTTAGTCTTCCATATTAAACCTAAATCCACATACGTTCAGAGACCTAACGCTCTACAACAAATGTGTTGGAAAATGCTTCAATTGTGGAACGTTGTAGTATATTGTACAATGCATGCACGTACATACTCTCTTAGAAACTTTGTGTTGGGAAAAGGAAAAAAACATCAATTTGTTGTATTATTATACGTAGCACGAATATCCAATGAATTCTTTATTTGTATTGTGTCCATATGTTTACACTCTCTGTTGTAGCTTTCTTTCTTTCTTTTCTTCTCTTTTCATTTCTTTAAACCGCCTTTCAAATGGTGTTCTTTGTAGTTTGATTTATTTTTCTGTCCTTTTATACAACTCTCCCTTGCATCTTTCGCCCGATTATACTTTTCTTACATCCACTCCATTGTAGCTTGAGATACTTGATACTGAGTTTAAGAAGCGATTTAACCATGTCCATCTGACCGTCTGTGTGTCCATGTAAATCTGTGTGCATAGTTTTTTAGATATTTCAGTGAAATTCGGTACAAGAGCACGTTTTGACTCAAAGATGGGCACTATTAAAAATTCTTAGAACCCCTCCCCATATAAAGCTCGTAGTTTTAAATAAGTCTTTATATGGCGAATATCCATAATTCTTAATATTTTTTGTCACAATTTGGTGAATAATAGTTAATTAGCTATATAATTGGTTCTGCCAAATTTGGACCGGATTGGACCATTTTTAGAAACCCTTTCCCTATAAAAATATTTCAAAAAGTGACTTCTATCCTCGCATTTACTGACACAACAACTCAGTCTCATCATATCTGTGGCAAACTGTGTAAATCAATTACAAATAATTTTATAAAGCTTCTACCTGACCTTTAATGTTCGGCTTTATAAGGGTTACAAAATGATGCAACGTTTACACGATTTAACGATTTTCTACTGCTTCTAATTACTAATAATTCATTTAATTAATAAATGTGTAATTTCATATGAAAGAGCAAAAACCAAAAGGAAGCTACCTATGTGCCACACTAGTGTGGGCTAGTAATCGATTTTTTTCTTTCACATTCATGAGTGAAATATGCTACAACAACAACTACCAACTCTAAATTATTAAAGAGATTATTCACTTTAAAAACTTCACGCTTTCCCAATGTACAGGTATTGCGATTATTTTAATGATTTCGCCTAAAGTCAATAAAATGCGCACGCACTACATGCTAGTGCCGTGTACAAATATCTGGAAAATGTGTAATAATTTAATAACGTATAATTATCAGTAGCGTTTGCGTGCAACTGCTCCTTTAAATAACTTTAAAGTGAAGAGAAAGAGAGATCTCAGTAATTAATGTCAAAACTGTGTCGTTGTTGTGGCTGTTGGTGTTTGTAGTGTGACACAAACAATTGTACGTCTTCTGTACGTTTTTGTGAAAGGAAAAAAACACTGCTAAATTACACACGAACAACATGTCATGTGAATAAAATAAAAAATAAAAAAAGAAGTAAAAAAGGTATGCCAAGGGTATGCCAAATCTACCCATTTACAATACCAAACTATAAACGCTAGTGAAGATTACGTAGGTACCAAATTTTACTTCAATATGTCAATTTTTGCAGCCGTGAGATTGGTGAAAAAAGTGTTACAGACACATGGACGGACAAAAGGGCTAAATCGACTCGGGTATTCATGCTGATCAATAATATTTATATATTTAGGGGTGTGGCTCGCACTTTTCTGTTATTTATAAACAATTGAACAAATCCAATATACCCCCATAATCATTATGATGGTGGGTATAAAAGGAATTCCTTTCTTGCAATATTCACGCTATACCTACATAGTGCGTGCGTGCACACTTATCAAATGTCTTTCATATCCATTGATACTGAACAGCTTCAACATTTTCAATTTATGGGCGGGTAAATTGATCTTGTTAAACCTAAATAGAGGCAATTATGTAAAAGTCTGTGCATGTGGTATCGTTCATGTCATACTGAACAAACGCATTTTATACACATGTACACTTATACATACGTACAATGAATTTACTTCATACTACGCTTAATTCCATTTCTATGTCAGTGGGCGTAGTGGTTTTTTTCTTTACTTTATTATTATCATTTTTGTTCTTTTTTAAATATTTGTCGTAACGAAGTCTATGTTTGAAGTTAGAAAAGACAGCCACAAAAATGATGACAGAGAGAGATAATGTAACTGTCTGTATGCCACCAGTTCGTTTATATCAGCCATCATCATTATCATCATCTACAACGCCATCAACTACGGGTAGCTAACGTCAACCGCCTTGAGATAGTTACAGCTGGTAGAGTTGATTGGTTGATTGATTGAATGACTGATTGTTTTTTTGTAATTGTATATGTGTCTGTATGTGTGTGTGTATGTGTGGAAGGCGTATGGCGGCATATTCTTTTAAACAATAATTACAAAGTTACAGTTCTTCATATAAAACACATTAAATTCAATTCACTTTTGAAATTGTACAATAGCTGAATAAAATTATTGAACAGTAAGTGACAAAAGTTAGTATGCAACGAAGTAAAAAAAAAATTGACAAAACTTTCTCTACATCCTCCACCACTACATACAAACGGTGGGCTTGGCAGGTTCATAATTACGCCCTCTGAGCTCCCAAACCGAGTTTTCACCATGCCCATTTTTGTCACAACGATAAATGCAATAATTATAAATATATTTTATCAAATTTCAACTCCGTAGCTTCATTTTTATGGCAGTTATATAGATTTTTGTCGATAGTGGGCGTGCCTGTTATATGAACCGCCCATTTTTAGAACATCGATGAATGCGGTAATAAGTATTAACTTTATAGCTAAATTTTTATGGCAGATAAATAGATTTTTGTTCATTATAGGCGTGGCTCTTAACCGATTTTACTTAATTTTAATAGCCTTCTGTGTGGAGAAGTGTACCTGAACGAAATATCAGTTCAATATCTCAAAATTTACAACCGTAGCAATGTCATCAACAAACACGGATGGACACATCTAGGAAGACACAGTTTTTTATTTATATATACTTTACAGGGTCTCTCGTTCTTCCTTCTAATTGTTTTAAATGAAAAGACAAACTTAGTAGTTCTCTTACCTTACATGGAGGGTATAGTGGCTCTTTACTTGTATAAATTTATAGTTATTATTTAAACATTTGTTTGTTTTTTTCTCACATAATTTAAACACACATATGTCACAAATATTTGTGTTGTTTAACTAAAGTGTTCAACTGTACATTATGACAAGCATTTATTAGGCATTGAATTGTATATATATTGAGATAAATATTCACTTCAACATGAGTAAACGTAATTGCATGTTGTATGTCAAAAAAAATTTTGTATTTTGTTTGTATGCGTTTGTTAGAATTTTTCATTATTATATTCAAGAATGTAGTTTGTGACCTTCAGCTTTATGTGTAAATATCTACGTAATAATAATAAAGAATGAGAATGTCTCTGCGTTTGCATGGTACATGTTTTCTTTTCACAATTCACTTTGATGTTTGTGCCAAAAATAAACAAATTTCTTTAATTGCATGACACCTGGTAATCGTTTATGTCCTTCCTAGTTAGCCGGAGAATATATTAAATTTGTTACTCTATTCGTGTTCACTTTCTAAATATATTTATATTCAGATGTTTGTAAATTGTAGCCGTTTTTGTTATCCGACACGCCCACTTTTAACACTTCCATCAATAAGCTAATCATAAAAGTAAAAAAATAATACAAAACAATAATAAAAATAAATAAATTTTTGTGATTGATAGATAGATTAAAGGCGTGGCATTAACACCCACATCGATTTTGTTTCATTTAAATGGAAACCTAAATAGAAAAATTGAAAATCCGCTCGATATCCTCGACTTTTGTGACAGTTAGAATAACAACAACATATGGACATACGGACGAATATGTCCACATAGACTCAAATTTTGATGCCAATGAAAAATAAATATTATTTTTGGGCTATCCAAGCCCTCCTTCGGAGTATTGCAACTGAAATAACCCAATTAGTACACTGCCCAACCTACAAAGGCTTAACCTATCAAAACATATTTCCTTCATAACATCTACAATCCGTGAAAGTGAAAAGCGTTGCGTCACACACAAAAATAAATCACTACAAATTGTCTAAAACATGCCAAAAAAAAGCATATTTGAAAAAAAAGTGAAAATACTCCCGTTATGCTACATTAAGTACCCAGGCAACACCCCCTCCAACAACACATTGCAAATGTTTAAATATTACAAAAAAAAGAAAAAAGAAGAAAAGAAAAACCATAAAAAAACGTAAACAAGACAAGATTGCTGCTTAACCATCAAAACAGTGTAGGAAGAAAGACAAAAAGCAGCCAAAACGAATAAAACGTCTTTTTATTTACATTTATTTATAGCATCGAGTAGTTTATGAAGAAAATACGACAAAGCAACCACAACAAACAAGAAATTAATGTTCATGCATACATTTCGCTTTAAATGCGTACGTAAAATTATAATTATATGTATTTACCGTTTCTTTTACTTGCATTTGCGTACCGGTATTTTCGTCTATGACACGTTGTTCGCCTTATGTTGTCAGATATTTTAACAGCAACAGCAACAGTGGCAATATTAGTATGACATCAACACTGTCACAATATCACCTCGTATGTGACACCGATATTAACATAAATATATATATATATAGCATTACCTCAGGCGACAATGGCAGTAACATTAACGATTTGTTACACTCTACAGTACTTGTAGTAGCGAGTATGCGGAGTATGTAGAGTATGTACGGATGATTGATTTTAATGATGTATGGATAATTTTAAAAGCGAAATGGCTCAAGAGCGAGCCAACTTTTATTTAACCGATGTATTCAAAATGACTTTCTTCATCGATTTAATCAGATATGTTTATCCGTACGTTATAAATATGTAGTCTGTGATAAATTTTTGTTCGAGCTACAGTTCGCTTTCAAAAAAACATTTTATTTACATATGTCGATTAAACAACATATGTGATGTTGTTGTTGTTGTTGTTGTTGTTGTTCTTCTTCTTATTTTTCCTTTTGGTTTTGTTCTTGTTCTTGTTCTGAAGAAGAAACTGTTGTTGTTGTTGTTGTTGTTGCTGCTGTTGTTGTTGTTGTTGTTGTTGTTGTTGTTCTTTTTCTTTTGGTTTTGTTCTTGTTCTTGTTCTGAAGAAGAAACTGTTGTTGTTTTTGTTGTTGTTGTTGTTGTTGAACCCAAAACCCTCCACACTAGAGTCAAATGTTCTGCCCCTACCCTTTTACGAACGCAAGGACATATAACCCAGCCTAACTTAAAATATATAAAGTTTCTTAAAGTTTGAGCGCGGTCGTGGACCCATTTTATTTATTTGTAATATAAAAAACGAAAACAAAACTCGAACATTATGTACAACAAATTTCAGCTCAATAACTTAATTTTTCCAATCGGGAAAGTATCACAAAGCACAGACATAGTGTGAAAATGTACACATGGAGACACGGAGAGATATTAGGGTTAAGTCGACTCGGTTTTAGAATGAATGTATGTATATACAATATATATATTTTGTATTGTGTAGTGTGACTCGCCTCCTTCTGGTATTTACAAACATTTCGACAACACCAATATACCCCCTTTACCACTATTACGATGGTGGTTATAAAGATTTAACATACATGTCCGTACAAATATCTAAACCTGCCTATGCCAATATATACACATAACATTCATTTAAGAAAGACAGACAGACAGACTTTGCTTCCGGCCTACCATTAATTTAATGCTCATACATTTGCTCTCTCTCTCTCTATATATATTTACTTTTACTATTAGTATGTATGAATGTGTATTTACGATAATAACATAGTTCATATATCGTATTATCCTCCATCAACAACAATAACACTGTAGCAACATGTCATTAATATTTCTCTTGATTTACAATCATTTCATGTTGTTGGTTGGTTGGTTGGTTGGTCGGTTGAATGGTTGGTTGTTTGCATTTGGAGAAGAACAATACATTTATTAATTCGTAACTTTAATTATAGTGTTAATGGGTTTCGTGTTCGCTGGAGTAAGCAATAGTAAATACATACACACGTATAATTAAATTAATTGTTACGGGATTTTTATAGCCTCCACATAAGTTGAGAGGTATACTAAGTTTGACATTCCATTTGCAACACGTAGAGAAAGGGAAAACTGAGTCAATCTACTCACGTGTGTTCGTGTGTCCGTATGTCCGCGTTTCCCCTCGTATTTGGCACTCTCACGGTCGTAAATTTTATAGTTTTATATATATGGAGAGAGATTCTTAAAATAGTTCGATTCGGGCCACTTTCAATAGAGTTCCTCTCTGGGCCAGTACATGTCCTTGTACCAAATTTCATCGAAATATCTCCAAAAATGCAATCTGTGTCTTAAGTATAAATTTAGAGAGACTGGCGGACATACTTAAATCGATTTGGATTTTGATGAATCGATTGATATAATTGAACCTAATGAAACTTTTGCCACAAGTTGTGCAGGGTATAAAAATTAATATATATTGCTATCTCTTTCTAATTTTCAAATAATTACATACACATAAACATTTCATTAAAGTGTTGAAAAGTTCTTTTCAATAACAGTAAATTTTTATAAACAAAAGTTGCCTCATAAGTAGATAACGAATGAGAAGCATCAACATTTAAGTGCTTGTTAGACATATAAATTATATGTACATACATGCAACAATAGCAATAATCTAAAAACCTAAACACAATAACTATCTTTAAACGAAATGGTTTTTACGTTGAGCTGCATACACAACAACCAACGTTTAAGTGTTATTGTTATTGTTGTTGTCAAATTGAAACGTGATTGCATGTTTAACAGTGAAAATGGGCAATACGAGAGACAGACGGTGACTGAGTCAGATGCAGGCTGCCGTGTGTGTGTGTGTACAGACCGGCAGCACACTGACACAGTGAACAATTTCCTAAAAATATTTTATCAATGAAGTGCATCCGTACGTCCGTACATCTTCACAGTAGTTCTCTGTCTAATACGGATGAAAAGAAATGTTAAATAAAACAATAACACAACAGCAGCAACAGCAACATCAACAAAATTTACATATATATGTATTTATATATTGCACACATATTTAGAAAAGGGAATAAATGAAATGTTTAATGTGAAAATTTGAAGCTTATACGAGACACATGTTGTGAAAGCAGCCAAAGAATGGAACAAAACAAACACACACACACACACACACACAAAATATTTAAGCTATGCTCTTTTGCTAATCTATGCGGATTGTTTGTGTGTACGTACCATTTGAACTATTCCCAAGAGTATATGTTGCGATAGAAGGAGGGTGGGTTGGTTGCTAAGCAATCCTACCAAAAAAAAAAAAATTCCATGCACAAAACTAATCCAACGAATACTAATAGTGTTTGGGTGATTGTTGGTAGCTGTGGTAGTGGCTGCCTGATGGCAAATATATGCTGAACACCACATTAAGACAACATGCTTAATAAACAGCAGTATCATCCATTATACCCAATGCCAACATATGTCTAAACGAGAAACAATGAAAACGACATACAATCCATTGTGTTCTGGGGGTTGGGTGGGGGGGGGTTGTGTAGGCTGTTAAACTATTAAATGGTTCCAACAGTAGCAACAGCAGCTATAGTGCTAGTGATAGGAGTAGTATTAGCATAAAAATTCCAAACACAAATCGGAGGTTCAGCGTACGTATTGTTTATAAGAGGAACTTTCCTATATCCTGCTGGCTTTCATAAGTATTTTGTAACTGTATGTATGAATTATTGTTGTTGTTGTTATATTGAATAAACTCAAATACATATAAATGGATGCGTACACCATCCAATACACAGCATATATAAACAGACCAAACCATTCCCTGGTTAATTTCAATTTGTTAGCTCTTCAACAACAACAGCATCAGCTGGATGGCTGGATGGCTGGCTAGCTAGCTAACTGGCTGGCTTTAATGAAACCAATTGAAAATGTTTTAGTCGATTAAATCCGACAATTTAATACTCTACACCTACTTGGAACTACAAATTTTTCCACACCTAGTGTAGTTGTAGCAGTAAATGCGAGACATTGTCATATTTGTCACTTCATGAAAAATATCCATATATGGGAAGGGATTCTCAAAATGGATCAACTGGGTCCAAAGGTAGCATTTCTAATTATTAGGCCAAGTACTTATTCTTCACCAAATTTTGTTAAAAAATATTCAGAGAGATGACTTTTCTTCATAGAAAAACTTATTTCACAATAAAGCGTTATATGGGAAGAGGCTCTAAAATTAATCCAATCGAACTCTAATTTGTTACAGTCATATACTAAGTTAATTAACTATTCTTAACAAAATTTTGTCGGGAAATAATAAGAATTGTGAATTTGCGTCATATAACGTGTTATTTAAAATAAAGACGTTATATGAGGAGGGGTCTTAAAAATGGTCCAACTTGACTTAAAATTTAAATAGCACATTTTTGGGTTAAAATACGCCCTTGTTTCAAATTTTATCGCAATATCTTTAAAAATGCTATCTGCAGCACAAAAATGTAAATGGATAGATACGCGGACAGACGGACATGATTTAATCACTTCAAATTTTGCTTCTAAATCGATCGGTATAATTGAGGATAGATGTGCCGTTTGGCAGTTCCAAACATCCACATAAACCTAATATGTCCTTGGCCACAAAGGGGGCGAAAAGGGTACAAAAAGGAAGGAGAAGAGAAAAGTGTGTTGAATGAGAATTTATTGCAGTGTTTAGGTTAAACATTTTTAAGTTTTATTATGTTCATTACACGAAACCTCAATTGAACCATATTCCCTTTGTGGTTTGTGACAACAACAACAACAATAACAATAACATTGACAACTTATTTTATTAGCCACTGCACCGTGTTCATCATCACACACAGGGTAGTGGCCACATACCTACAAGCGAAATGGAAAATAAATGTCAATTTATTGAATTGTGAAAAAAGTTTTATACCCGAACAGCTTTGAGCTGAACAATTTTATACCATACATACTGTCCACCTTAATGTACTCTGAATGATGTGAGATTCTTCAATTTACAGCCAACTTTTTGTGGGCGATACGTTCATGTTCGTTTTGGGATTTGGTTCACATTTTTTTGTTTTATTTCCCACACATCTACATTTACGTTAAATGAGGTGTACAAGTATGTTAAGTTTGGTGAAATGTTTGTAATTCCGTAATAAAATCAATCCACTTGTTTTACTTCGATTTAAGCATGTCCGTCTGTATGTCCTAAAATAAGCATTTTTTTTTTTTTAAATAATCAAAGAAATTTTGTTGTTGTTGTTATTACTGCTGCTTTTGCTATTACTATTACTATTGTTTTTGTTGTTTATTGTTGTTATTGAATTAGAATAAAGTGCTTGCTGTGCGTTATTGCTCATCCCTCTTTCTCATTTTCACTTATTTCCGTGACATTAGACAATTTCATTTTCGATTGGAATTATACAACAACAAACGTGTTAATTGTGTTTGGGGAAGAGTATGCACTTAGCCTGAATGGTGAAAGAGAAAGAGCAAATGTTTTACATTAAATTAACCAATGTTCAATAAAATGTTGTGGTCAACCAAATACTCTACAACTACATACGCACACATATACATAAAAGCATTAGTATTGGTACGATGCAATAAAAGATCAATTACATACATACACACATACATAGAAAGGGATTTATACAAGTAGTTTTTTGCTAATCATTCCCTATCGTGCCTAAATTTTGCACACAATCAACTTAAAACTGAAGCATTGCCATCCCCAACAGACTATAGGCTTAACACTTGGCTGTAATAAGTAGGGTCGCGGGTACGGCGTCTGACACTCTACAAAGTATATATTTTCTTGATCAGCATCAAAAATTTAGTCGATCTAAACATCAGTCTGGTTGTCCGTGCTTCTGTCTTCTGTTAGCCCTCTCGTCGTAAATTTGTCGTAAATTTTGACATATTGAGCTGAAAGTTTATACAAGCATTTCTAGGTACTACATGAGAATTGTTAATTATATTAGCCACGCCCACAATTAAATAAAATCTACTTAACTGCTATAAAAATTGAGCTATTAAGCTGGAATTTTGTGCATGTCATCTATGTGCCTAAAATGGGCATGGTCAAACCATAGACACGCCTACAATGGACAAAAATCTGTCACAAAAATTTACTTTTGAAGTTGGAATTTGGTATATAAATGTATAGTTATCGATGTGTCAAAAATGGGTGTGATCGGGTAACAGACAAGGCCGCAATTTACAAAAAGTCATACTCAGCGTAAAACTCGAATTTCAAGCTGATGCGTAATGCGTGCGCTATTAGAAGGCGTAATAAGAGACGTGCCACGCCCACTGTTTATAAGTACAATAGATATGAGAGGTATTTAAGCCAATTTTAATTTTTTCCTGGTTTTGAAATATTTTCCAGGTCCAGGTTTAACCCCTCCAGTCGCCAAGTATTAATTTTTCACATCTTCAAATACATCAATACTTTCAATATTAAGTCCGTATGAAATATTTATTTCGAAACACACAGATATTGAAATATTTTCATTTAACAATTTTTCCCGGAAAAATTGTGAAAATACAATAAAAGATCACATGAATGCGTCGACTCACATATGTGCTTAAAAAATTACATAATTCACGTGTTGAAATATTAGTTTAACACAGAGTGTGAATTGATTGGTATGTGATGGGTGGTGCATCATAATGAGCAGAATAAGTAGAGACGATTTCCGTGTTCTTTTTCCATCCATTTTACCAGAAACGTTTCGATTGATTTAAACAATCGTCAGTAGGAAACGTCAATTGTTATTGGCTGGCAATTAATTGCATTTTACAATAAATAAAACTCTAAAACAAATAAATACAAAAAGTAAAAAAGAATTCTGAAATGCATTAGTGCTTAAGTAAAATTGTTCCAATAATTGCACACAAGAAGAAACCCCCAAAACCGACCAAAATCAACCACACTACACAACAGTAAACGTTGTATATTGCGCGTGCTGTGTAATTAAAACATAAATTAAATAAAAATATTTTTTTGTCTACAAGCCGCTCAGTTATCGTAAATCATTTAAATGTGATTTTTAACGTGTCTATAAATTTGACATAATGCTCAGCATTCAGTCATAAATGTCGCGAGCGGGCATGTGTATATAATACCGATAAAACAGCCGTTTAATCGTACGTAAAAATAATGAGAAGCATTTTTTCGTTTCGTCTTTTAATTGCGTCACCTTTGGGCGCTTGGCATAGAATGAAAGGAAAAGAAGCATTCAAAACTTGAATTAATTTTGTTGAAGTTTTTACGATTCAATGCCTTTGAATTTGTTGTCTACAAATTTACGACAATTTCATTTTACAATATATCCAATGAATCCAAATGAGAAGGAGAGGGGAGAGAAGGAAAGAGGGAAAGAACGAAATGAAAAGAAAAGAAAAGAGTAGGGGATAGAATAGGATAAGATGGGAAAAGATAGAATTCGATAAGATAGAATGAAATTGGAAAGGTTATGATAGAATAGGATAACAAATCGGTCAAGAACTACGTACAATCGACGAAAATCTATTTATCTAGCACAAAAATTTAGCTATGGCATTAAAATTTAATATATATATTTACAATTACCCTATCCATTGAGGTGTCAAAAATGGGCGTGATGAAATAATAGACGCGCGCACAATTTACAAAAAAAACCATACTCCACGAAAATTAGACTTGCAAGCTGATGTACTATCAGAGGTCGTCCCGCACCCACACTTGTAGGGTATTTATGATTTGGACTAAGCCAAATTTAGTTGTCTTACTTGTTTTTCTATATATAATCCAAATATCTTAATAAAATATTATTTTATTAATTGGTTCAGTTGAAGCAATGAAAACTACGTTCAATGCATTTTACTCATAAAAATAATATGAAAACCCAAAACAAAATATTGGTGGCAACTAATACAATTACTTTATACAGTTGTATATGTTGTTTCACATAAAAGCAGCAGAGCAAGTCTCTATTAAATTATACCCCAAAGTAATTTAAAAAGCAATAAAAACCTACTCTGGCAACGAAAATAACTTTGTTTCAACTAAATGATTTATTAATAAACGAGGCACACACGCATGACACACACAGCACAGATACAGATACAAAACAATTGCAGCTACAAGAAAACGTGACAAAAATGTTTTTAATTTTTGTTTTTTTTTTGTTTTTTGTGAAAATTTTATCAAAAATTACTGTTGAACTGAACTTCCTCTACATGTAAAACTATGAAACGGGGCGGACAGATACAGGTAGGTATACAGGTTTTAGTTTTTTTTTTCCTTTTTGTTTAATCGAGTCTACAAACAAACAATATTGATACATATTTACTTGTTTACTTTGTTACACATGTATGTGGGCTGCATAGTTATACCAGCCATCACTGGTGGCACAGGGTATCCTAAAAATGTGAGGACGTTTGTAACTTGTAAACAACTAAGTATAGACCCGCCATAACGTTCGTTTCAAAATCAAAATCTGAATCGGGTTCATCATGTCAGTCAGTCCATCTGACAATATCTGTTTTTGTTTTGTTTTTGCCACAGTTTTTAAAATATTTCGATAAAATTTGGTACATGGGCATACCGTTACCCAAAAACGGGCACTGCTAAAAATAATTTAAAATGGACCATGTTTAGAACCCCGGGTTATATAAAGCCCTAATTTTTAATAAAAATGTATTTGAAGAAAATTCGGATTTCTTAATATTTTTTAACAAAACTTTCTAAAACATGGTCAATTGGCTTAATAATTGACTGTGCTAAATTTGAACCCTATCGGACTGATTTTAGAACATCTTCCCATATAATGACCTTACTTTAAAAGAGTCTTTATATGACGAAAAATCACAATTCTTAATAATTTTTGAAAAAATTGACATAACCTAATTTTTTAACTGTGCAAAATTTTGACTCGATTGGACCGATTTTAGAACCCCCTTCCGTATTATGATATTTCCCTATGTTAATTAGAGGGCAATGACTCGCGCTTTCTGCTTCAGTTCAACTAATTGCAACATAATCTGTAAAACCAAGTGCTTTAGGGTATCAAATTATCGATCTTGACCGACTACATTTTATTTTTAATATTTTTTTTACGATTTTTTTATTGACACCACAACATGCTGCACCACTACATATGTTTTAACAGTAGCTTTAAACCGTAACAAAGTAACGGTCAGCAAAACTATTTATGAATCGTTTTTTTAATTAAAATGTGCGTAAACGGCAAAAAAAATCACTTGATTATTTTTTGGTTTTTCGTGCACATTGGGAGGTGTTACTAAACTTAATATAATCGAAAGACCCCTACATAGGATATGGGTGGATAAAGTTAGTTAGTAGGAGAAACAAATAAAAGTGATTTATGTTGATAAAAAATTTAGGGCGTTTAGGACGTGGAAGCTGATTAATTTGACTCATCAAAGGTTGAAACCTTTGATCACGGGAAAAAGAATTCGGTCACAGAGATAGTATATTTAAGCTTTAGGCGTGGCACTTGCCTTTTTTAGCCTTTACTAAGGGTAAGTAGAGTCAGCAGCTTAAATTTTTACAACTTTTAAGACAAGACTCTATGATCACTAAAAATATATTGTTATTGTTTTTCTTCCTCTTATTTATATTTTTCTTCTTCTTCTTTTTAACTTTGTGAAATTAACTTTTGGATGACTTCAAAATAGCGTGTTTAACGCTTTTTCTGCCACTTTTATTTATTTTTATACACAAAAAAAAAAAACTCTTCAAAACAGGTGAAAAAGTTATTGACCACAAATAATTGTTTTTATATCACTTCACACGGAAATGTGTTCACAAATATAATAATAGAACGCGAGTGTGTGAGTGTGTGAGTGTGTGTGCGTGTGTGTTTTTATCAGTTTTTACTTTACCGTACAACTCTTAGCCAATGGTGTGTGGCTGTTACTTTATAAATGACTGTCTGTATATCTGTCTATGTGGTTGTTTATAGTGGCAGCCACCTGTCATTAGAGTGGAACATACAAGTATACAACTGTACACTGCTCTGCATACAAGTGGTTCAATTTTTATTTTTACATGTAGGTATACACTGTACACTAACAACAATGACAACTATGTAGTACGTGCGTGGTAAGGTAAGGTTTACAATTTTTCGTTGCTGTTTTTTTCTTTTTTCTCTACTGAGTATAACATTTTATTTGCATTAACCAGAAGGAGGCGATAAGGACCCTACACAGTATATATATTCTTGATCAGTATCAAAAAGTGTGTCGATCTAGACATGTAGGACCGCGTGTTGACATTCTTACGGTCGTAAACTTTAGGATATTGATTTGAGATCATTTCTAATGTACAAGCAGTTCATTATTTAAATTGGATAAAATCGGTCGAAAGCCACGTCCACAATCGGTATGCCTGTCTATAGTTATGCAGGGTATTTAAAATTTATCCGGAGCTAAATTTAGTTTTCTTTCCTTGTTTTTTCTATAATGTATATGTAATATGTATGTTAACGGAATTTTTAGTAGAGTGTGCGTATATGTAATAATTATGTTTCAACATTACGTACAAATATGTTACAGAGTGTAGGTAGCCGCAAATATTTTTATTAACAAAATACAGATAAATTGCATAATAGATAACTGTTTATGAAATTTATAATCTAAACATCCATTACCGACAGACACATATCTACCTACATCCGGATAAATGAAATATTGTATAACAGTGACAAACAACTTTGCACATGCATTTTTGTGTTGGATATGAAACTTGAAAAACAAAATTAAAATCATTTACTGTTGCTTCCTGCGTAAAATTTCAATGTTGTAATTAGAGAAGAGACACGCCCACAATGGAGAACAATATATCCCATTGAAGATGACATTTTCAAGAGAAATTTATAATTAGATCATATATCGATGTGGTAAAAATGGGTGTAATCGAATAACAGAAACACCCACAATTTTCAAAAGCCGCAGCCACGCCCACAGTCGACAAAAATTTATTTATCTGTCACAAAAATTGAGCTAATAAGTTGAAATTTGGCATGCATATCAACAGTTATCCCATCCATCCATGTGCCAAAAATGGGCGCGGTCGAATAGCAGACGAGCCCACAATTTACAAAAAGACTATACTCGTTTCAAGCTGATACGTAGTATATACAGTATTAGAGGGCGTAATCAGATACCTGCCACGCCCACCATTATAGATGTGACCTCAGCCAAATTTAGTTTTCTTACATGTTAAAATTTTGTTTTTTATTCATCATGAACATATGTATGCGTGTATGTATATATGTTTCGATAAAGTTTAAATATTCATATCACGTACAATCAAAACACATTTAAAACAGTTTGAAAAACACAATTAAAAAATGTTTTTGTCATATCAACTTGTTAAGGTAGATAATGTTGTTTATTATGCAGAGAGAAATGCCGTTGTGCATGTGTGCGGTTTATATGCTAACCCACTGATACGGTATCTATTCATAATTCGATTAATACCGTGAAATTGATATTTACACCAGACAATTAAACATAAGCTGGTAATAATTTCTAAGTTTTATCTATATTTAGGTTTATCATATAATTTACACCCTGCACCTATTTCAGTACATAGAATATTATAAAAATGTTGGCAATATTTAAAAAGCGTTTTAATAAATAAACCCTTTATCATATTAATCTAGTCAGAATATTATTCAGAATCAATTTAACCATGACCGTCTGTCTGCTCGTTTATCTATTTCATGTAATCATGCTTATAGATCATAATTTTGGATATTCATTGATAAAATTTGATACAGAGATGTCTTCTAATATAAAGATGGTCAAGGGTCCAACCATTCAATGCCCTTCACCACTTAGTTCTACAATTTCTGCTATAATTGCAAGTTGAATTGAATCAGTAAACTCGAGGCATTGCCTTGACTTAGCTTATTATTAAGCCAATTAATTATGCTTTACCAAATTGTGTCAAATAATGTCAAGAATTGAGATTGATTGATTTTTTCCATATAAAGACTTATTTTTTGTTTTATAGAAAGGGGTTCTAAAATTGGTCCGATCGGCTTCAAATTTGGTACCGTTAATTTGAGCTATTAAGCCTATTAATTACTCTTCATTAAGTTTTATCAAAAAATATTGGGAAATACAAATTTTCGTCATATAAAGGGGCGCCCTCGATATTATTTATAGAAAATGGTTTCACCGTCACTTTCATTGTTATAAAAATTTAAACTACAATCATTTTTTCTACTTATAAAGCAAGTTGAAATAATAAAAACAACAACAAAAATGATTCGCTTGTCAAAAAAAAGAGAGCAAAAAGTAACAACAATCTACTAAATTGTCCCTCACTACTCATCATCTAAAGAAAGAAAACATTTCTTTCAATTTAATAACAATAACAATAACAATAACACATCACAACACAACACGTACAAGACATGGACAAATAAACATAAAAACCAAACAAACGCGTTACGTTAAGAACACTTTATACAGTAAATGGTGTGATGGGGAAGAGGAGTTCAACTCAAATCAACTCAGCTCAATGTATCTATGCTATGCTGTGCTCGGTTCTGGTCTCCTGTGCTGTGTTGTGCTGTATATTTGAAGTAAGCATGCACTAGCAAAGTTTTGTTTATTTGTGATTTGCTGTTGCTGTTCTTTTCTTCTCAGTTTCGTTCTTTTCAGTTCATTGTACAAAAGAATCCACATCCATACACTCTGCAGATTTCAATTATGTTTTCTTACTATCATCACCGCATACTACCGCTGTAATATGTTTTTTTTTTTTTGTATTAACGCATCACAAGTTTAGAGTATAAAGGTATGTGTATAGAGGGTAGCTTGGTAGCAATTTCGTTGAAGAAAATTGTATTTTTTCTATCCTTCCTGTTTAAGTCGTTTATAATCAGTAACCATAACACCACTAAAAAAGTATATGAATGAATGTATATTACGTACGCATACTTACGTACGTGTATATGTGTGTTCTCGTGCGTTTATTATACCCTTCACCTTGATAATCGTTTGCTAACCCGATTGCTACACCCAGAAGGATATCTTGGAGACTCTACAAAGTACATAAAGTCTGAGACGGTTTAGACATGTCCGTCTGTGTATCTATTCTTACATTTTCAAATTATGAGAAATCGAGCTGAAAGTTTTGTTTGAATGTTTCTAGTATTTGAGAAAAATCGGCCAAGTGCCACGCCCACAATTTGCAAAAATCTCTCACAGCCCAAAAAATATATACCCATTTAAAATCGTACCAACCACCTATTTAATAAAAACTGACGTGGTCAGATAATGGACACGCCCACAATATACAAAAAAAAAGCTTTTTTTTGACAGAATCGCCACGAAATTTAATACATATTACCTACACTAATACAGGGCTTAATCAGCTACTTGTCACGCCCACTTTTTTAATATGAATAAACGAAGACTATTTAAGATTTGGCCTAAGCAAACATTTAGTGTTTGGACGTGTTTTATTTGTCTTATTCTCTCTATTTTCTTATATCCACAACATAGCATAGCTCAGATGAATATGACAAAAATTAAGTAAACAAAAAGTTAGAAGACCATAAAAATATGACAATAACTACAACTAAATTCATATTGTGATCAAAAAATAAAATCTAAATAACCTGCATAAGTATTTTTAAAAATAGGCGTGGCAGGTACTTAATTACGCTTTTTATCAGTGTATGTTATCTGTACCAACTTATATGTTAAAAAGTGTACTGGAAAGAAGTCTTTTTGAAAATTGTGGGCGTCTCCGCCCACTTTTAGGATAGACATGAAACAGCTTAATATAAATATTTCAACTTTGTTGCTCAATTTTTGGTGCCTATCCATCGATTTTATCCAATATAAAAACCTATTCTTCTATGGAAGCTTAAGCTAAAAATCTTCTAACCTATGAAAATTATAAGAACGGCCATGTTGACGTACATACGTACGTCTAAATGAAATATTTGGAAAGTTGTTGTAATAGTTATTCTACAAAAATTGTACAAATTTATTATTTTGTTTTAAAAACTGAAGAAAAAAATTTTCCAATTTTTCATAAACTGAAAGAAAAAATTCCCCATAAAAATTGTAACAACAACACTATTAATGTGTATGTGTCATGTAAACATCGTGTTCGTAAAATTGAATTCTATTCTGTCCGCTATAAATTAAATCAAAACTAGAAATAAATAAATGAAAAAAAAAAATAATAAACAAATAAATTACTAAATAAATAAATAGAAAAAATTTGTGGTCAATTTATTTGTTGACAAAGCCAACACACACACATTCATTCCAACACACGAACACATGTTTCGAACATAAATAAATATTTAGGATTTTTGTAAATTTGGCTGCTGGTGATTTGCACAATCCCACATACATGACAACAAATTGTTTTATTTATTGAATTAAAAAAATAAATAAATAAACAATTTATTAAATATTTAAAAAAAAAATTCATATAAAGTTTTACTTTTCTTCTTTATTAACTTTTTATAACTACCAGTCACGCTGGCTGATTCACGCTCAAGTTTAGAAAAAAATTTACAAAATTTTTTGTTACACACACAAAATCGTTCTCCTAATACTACCACAAATACTTTTGTCTGTCCGACCTGGAAAAGGAAATTATTTTTCCAAACACAAAAGCGCGGTTTTATACAACACTCACTTATTCACCAATTGCCGCACCATATACCGAAACATTAGGACAAAAAACACTTTAAAAGGAATAAAACAAAGAAAATAACAGTAAGAAGCAAGAGGAAAAGCAAAAAACTAGGACAAAATGCGAAAACAATTGAAAAACAAAGGGAAAAACCGAAATTTGGCTTAAACCGAATCTATAACATACACATACACATGCAAATGGTGGGCGTGGCACGTACAAGTCCATTTTTACGCTGAGTACAGTTTTCCATGTATGATGCAATTATCGTAATTTGAACTTTATGGCTCAATTTTTGTAGCAGATAATTAGATTTTCGTCGAATGTGGGCGAATTTTGTCTAATTCTAAGTCTGTATAAAATTTTAGCTCAATATCTCAAAAATTGACAACCCTGAAAATGTCAAAAACACGGATACACATGTCCAAATAGATTCATTTTTTGATGCCGATCAAGACTGTATATACTGTGTACATCTCCTGACGCCTCCTTCTCGATGTTGCAAATGGAATGACAAACTTAGTATACTCCTTCATCTTATGTAGGGTGTATAAAAAAACAAGTTCATGTTTTTCATACAGATACTTGTTCCAGCTTCCATCTAACGCCTTATAATGTTGTTGTGGGGATAAGGGGCAGCAACAGCTGTGTACCCAATTAAGTGAAGAAAAGTCTTAATCAAGTTTAAACTTTTAATTTTCTTCCATTTTAAAAAAAGTAATGGAATATAAGTGTACTTGCTTAATTAATAACTTTGCTTTAAAATGAGGTTAAAAAGAAAGGAAATTACTAAATAATGATTATTGACAATTACTCATACGCGCTGTTGTCCGGAGGAAAATATTAATTAAGTTTAATAAATGCGTCACGTGCAAATACCATTAAAAATTTCATCACCTGGCTATGGAAGTGTGCGTGCTGAGCGTGAAAATCATTACATGTGGTGCATATTTTTGTGGTATAATACATTTATATGTTTATTCGTGACTTTTAAGAAAGTTAAGTCAAGACTTGTTCAGAGATTAATGCGGCAAGTTGTGACCGGTATAGTTAGTGTGTCATTACATTGGCAATTACGAAAAGTAACCTTTGGAGACCTTACAACGTATGTATATATTCTTGATCAGTATCAAAAGGTGGACATGACTGTCTGTACGTCTGACTTCTATTATAACACGCCCACAATCGCTCGAGGCTACAAAAATAGAGCTACAAAATTAATATTCGGTATTCCTATATCCACCTATGTACTGACATTGGGAGCGACCAAATAAAAGACACGCCCCCAATATCCCAACAAACTCTTTCGCTAAGCTAAAATTCAATACAACCTATAACAGTCTCAATTGTATAAATATGTGCCGCGCCCATTTGTTCAATAAACTTGGACCTGTGGGAGGCATCCTAGATTTAACCTAAACCAAATATACGTTTTTTTACTGTGTTTTATTTTTTAATTGCTATCTTGCCATCACATGGACGGAATTTATGATTTTTTTTTTTTTATAATAATAGTATTTTTGTTGTAGTTCTCAGGTTGTTGTTATTATTTGTGTTAATTTTTGCTTTTACTATTTTTTAATTGTTGTTGTAGATGTTATTGTTGTTATTGTTTAAATTTTTGCTTTAACAATTTTTTTATTGTTGCTGTAGTTCATGTTTTTGTTGATATTCTTCTTCTTCGTCTTCCTTTTGTTATTATTATAATTAAATTTATTGTTATTGTTGTTGTTGTTTTTGCTTTTGCTTAAACTTCTGTTTTTCCTATTGTTGTTGTTGTAGTTATTGTTAAGAAGAAAGTGTTGTTAATAAATTAAAATTAAGTGCACTCGCGTCATATCGTATCGCACGCACACTTCACATAAATGGTAATGAACTTTAATTGTATTAAATTAATGATTGCAAATACAGCGTACAAGCGTACAAACACGTCCGCACCATACGTATATAAACTTAGCGTGCACGATTGCCATTTACACACAAAAACATATACACGCACGTTCACACAACAATTCAATTATAACTCCTATCGAGTAAAATTTTATGAAATATACACATAAGTGTGTGTGTGTGTGTGTGTGTGTGTATGTGCGTGTAAATAAAGTATGAATAATCGTGTTTATATCTTTTGCGGATACGATGCGTTGCTTGTATGGATTATTAAAAAAGTCAACATGAGCTGAGTGAGATGGATTTAAATTGTTTAAAACATATTCATAACAATTTTTTTTAAGCAACATTCTACACTGTTGTACATATTAGTGAAAGAGAAGAGAAAGAAAAGGATTCCATTTAATAACCTAGTATTGGGGATAAGATGAATTTTGAATAATTCCAAGAGTGGCATATGATGCCACCATACCCTCCATCCATATGCTAGTTTGTTTATTTAATATTTTGATACTTTATCCTTTACTGTTCACATATTTTGTGTTGGTTTTTGGTATCTGTGTGCTCACACACACTCACTTTCATGTTCTCAGCTCTCTCATCATGACTGTCAACTTTAAGACCCAGCTTTAGCTATTGATATTGTATAGCATTGTACTTAGGCATGATGACATTTATCCGGGTAATAATTGTCATATAAAATATGACAGGATTATGGATTTTTTCCCCATTACATACAAATGGCAGCTGTCTGTTTAGAAAGAGAATTAAGCAAAAAATGTATTTCATATATGAAATTATTTTGTGATTTTAATGAAAGTGCTAAAATTGAATTGGAGGGTATCACTGCCACACCTTCATTGAAAACTATATATTTTAAATTTTTAACTTTAGCCATTTAAAAAATATTATCTCAATTTCATTGAGCATAAAAGTCTCTGCAAATAGACGAACCGACAGACTCTTCTTTAACTCAAGATTCATATTTCCTAACCGCGCAACTGATTCTTTTATATTATAAAAAAAATATTAACAAAACAATACTTTTACATTTGTTGTTGTCTTATTTATGCTCTTTTCGTTCGTTCTTTTTTTTTGGTGAAAAACGGAAAACTTCAGAATCCAAAAAAAAAAAAAAAAAAAGGAAAACAATCCAAAAAAGCTTTTTTATAAAGAAACTGCCATCCATTATAAAGGGAAAAACTAAACGGATATACAACAAAAGAAAGCAATGAATAAATGAATGAATGCAAGAATGAATAAGTGATTGCTTGCTTATATTCCCGATTCACTGGCGAACCATACACGGTGTGAATAATAAAGGAAACGAGTAAAAAAAAACTAAATTTGGCTTGAGCCAAATCTTAAGTACTCTGCACGTATACAAACAAATGGTGGGCGTGGCAGATACATAAAAATATATGTATTATGGGCTACCTTGCAAGTCCAATTTTACGCTGAGTATGATTTTTTGTAAATTGTGGGCATGTCCCTTAATCGAACACGCCCATTTTTAACGCATCAGTAAAAGGGGTAATTATAAATATGTGTAACAAATTCTACCTTTTTGTGGCAGATATATAGGTTTTTGTTAGCTGTGGGCGTGGCACTTGAACAATTTTTCTTTATTTTAAACAGCCCTCTATGTACAGAAACCTGAAGTGTATGTACAAAATGTCACCTCAATATGTGAAAATTTTCAAAAGTGAGAATGCAAACAACAGACGGACAAACCAACATGTACTCAACATACTCAACATATCGACTCAGTTTTTAATGCTGATTAGATGGATAATATACAACTCTACTGTGTAGGGTCTCTGACGCCTCCTTCTAGGCGTTGCAAACGTTTGGACACAGTGACAATATATTCCCATATATTTACATATGATGGTGGCTACAAAAATAAAATTTTCTTCTCTTTAAAGAAAAATTTTGTAAAAAAAAAGGGAAACGCATTTACAATAACGATCTTATAAACTTCTACTATTTTACATAACCTCGCTGATACAGGATGTAGTGCAAAAAAGTATACAATAACAACAACAAATAAATAAAAAACTATGCTTCTAAATAGAGTTTCACATCTTAACAATTTGTCATGTAAAGACTTCGTTTCTAATGGGGAGATGTTCTAAAAATAATCCGATTCGGTCCATTTTCAAATCATGTTCTTGCACCAAATTTCAGCGAAATATCTCAAAGAATGTGATCTGTAACTTAAGCATTTAGATGGACAGACGAACGGACATGGTTAAATCGATTCAGATTTTGATTCTGAATCAATTGTTATAATTGAAGGTGGGTTTAGAAGTTACAAACATTCGGATCAACTTAATATTACTCGTTGCTGTACTTCTTACAGGGTATAAAAACGATAAAAGGAGAACCGGGAAAATAATAACAATTGATTACCAACCGCTACAAGTTGTACAGCAATAAGAATAACACTAACAACAACAACATAAAAAGATCACAAAAATTGCATGCATTCCATATAAGTTAAGTTATATATATATATATACATATATGTGTGTGTATGTGTGTAAGTAAAGCAATGCTTTTCCCATAACACTGCTTTCAATAAAAAGGACCGAGAAAGTATCTTAACATGCATGGACATAAGAGTATGCATACAAATGCATTGCAATGGCATAATATGCAAGACAATCGCCAATGCAAACTTCAGCACACCTGTGAATTATCCGTTTTTACTCCTCACCATCACACACACGCTCACTCTGTTTAACATTCAACTGGAATATTTTAAACAAGTATTGCATTCTCAGCATTTACATTACTCAGCCAAAAAGTTTTGCTTACTCATGACTACACACATGCACCAGTGCCTGTATTGTTTATAAATGGCAGCCGTGTACTTACACATGCATACATAAATAATTTTTATTAAAAACGAAGAAAAAATCATATAAAATGATATGAAAAAAATTCATTCCACTCATGAATTATAAACAATATAAAGCCGTTGGCTATTAAGTGGCAGACACACGAGGCTTCTTACAGCTTTGGCAGCCAATCATTTACTTTATAATCAATTGTTGTCTTTGTTAAACTAAACTTATATGCTGTCGAGATTTTTATTTTACTCCTACTTTTTCTTATTCTTCTTCTTTTTTAATATAAGGAAAATTCAACAATTATAAAACATATCAGTTACCCTGTAAGTCCTTAGATAAAACCAAACCATAATAAGAAAATTCATCAATCTGTCACTCTGATGGACATATATTGTATATATCGATCTATGTATATAATCGACCTAGAAACTAAGTTTAATTTAATAAAAGTCAAAATTCGATCCGTTATAACCATGCCCGTCCGTATGTCCGGCACTTTCCGGTTGTAAATTTTGATAAATTGAGCTTGAGCTGGTTTATCTTATGAGATCACTATTTAAAATAACCAAAATTGTATAAGAGCCACGCCCATAATCGACAAAAAACTAACTTATCATTTACATAAATTGAAATAGGAAATTCTGTATTTAAATTTATATCGGACATGATCGATGTGTTAAAAATGGGCGGAATCGGACACTCTCACAATTTTCAAAAAACATTTCTATATGCAAAATCTAACGTGTCGAATTACATATTACAAGCAGTAAGTGAAGTACCCGCCACGCCCACATTCTACTTAGATATGGTGACTATTTAATATTTGCTTAAGTGAAAATAATTCTTTTACAAATTATTTTTATTATTGTTATAGAGCTAATCTGTATTAGAAGTAATCACATACCACGCCCACAACATCGACAAAAAGCTCCGTTAGAACACCAAAAAATAAAGCTAAAAACTTGAAATATTGTCCTTTTTTATTTTAAATTCATCAACATGTAGAGTGGAAATGGGCGGAAAGATGTGAAGATGTGAAGGGTATTTCGGATTTGACTTTAACCAAGTTTCATTATTCTCCTTCAGTATTTCATTTTAATTAGAATTCATGTCTTCTATTTAATCTTCTTTTTTTCTTATACGATTCATTGATTTTTGACATTTTAATAATTGAATTAATGAACTATTTGATTTATTAGAGACTTTACATCGCTGCAATAAGAAAATTTCTAAAATAAAAAATTTGATAAAAAAAAAACCCCCAATTAAATTCAATTGCTAGATACCCCTTTTTTATTTTATCAATTAGTTTATCAATTGGTTCATTGAATAATGGTTTAATAAGCAAAGAAAGTAAGCAAAGAAAAGTTAGAATTATGTGAGTGACACGTTTTTATTTGAAATGAAAAATAAACTTTTTATATTCTTGTCTAAAGTTTAAACATAACATAGCATACCATAGCATAACATATCATGGTATAATATACTACAGTATAGCATAGCATACCATAGCATAGCATAGTGTAACAAAAAGACAATGATGGTGGTACCCTAAATTTGGTGTTGACCTTTTCTTTAGCTTCTTCTTACCTTTTATTAACATTTTATTGCATTTTTAAAGCAAAATTGATGCTTACCGACTATTTTGCAATTGATTTGCTCTCCAATGGAAAATATGCCACATATGTAATATAGAACGCACGTATGTAGTTGCACACAAAGAACATATTTTGATTTATGTATAAAAAGAAAATGTTATTTTTCTATGGTACATACACATAGCCAAACATTTATTGGTCACGCTTTTGTTCAATTGTACACCTATGTATATATATACATGCGTATGTATGTATGGGCAAGTCGATTCAATATCTGTACAAATAAAGGAACGAGACTACGATTGAAATAAATTGATGTAAAAATAAAAAAAAGAAATGAAATCATGACAGAAACAATTTTTACCACCATACCATTTAACTATGTGAACGAAAATGGCCAAAATGATATAAAAGTTATTGAATTCCACATATGTATTGTATATATACCATACATGCGAATATTTCCAATAACAATCAAATATTGTGTCAAAGCGCAAGGTCACTACAGTTTTTTCAAAGGAGAACTGTTGTGGTAGTTAGTCGACCCATATTATTTAATATACTATACAGCTTCTTCCAATTGTGCAGCAATTCAGAAAAACTGAATCGTGTTCGGTGATATGAATCACGTCATAAAAAGTCATTATAAAAATTTGCTAAAAATTCCGGTTTTTTTTTTCTTCGATCAATTTTTTGACCCTTTTTTAAAAATTTCCAGATATTACAAACGTCCTGAACTATAGATACGTAATTTTTCTAAGTTCCTATATTCGCTTCTTTGGTAATAGTTTTGGTAAAAGCATGACTTGGAGTATGTTCAGTATGTGAGTCAAAGATTCTAATCCAAATTACCTGCCAACCTAACCTTTAACTAGTTGTCAAGCTTATTTATTTTTTCATGGAAATATGTTGCCATTAATTATATATAAGATCTTTAGAGAATATGCGGTGAACTACTATAAATCATAAGTTGGTAACAACTTCCGCTACTAATTTCCATCCATATACATAAATATTGTGCCTGAATACAAATAGTAATTATTTAACGTTGTGTCATTTAATTGTAAATAAATGATTAATATTTTATTGGTTTTAAGAAAAACATAATTATATAAACAAGTATGTACTAGAGTTTATTAGTTTTAGATAAACCCGAGTTTTATCAAACAATATCGAAAAACCAAAAATCACAATTTAGTAAAAAATAATTTTAAAATTAAATTTTGCTAATGTTGCTTGTATTTACGAGTTTAAAAACCAGGTTTGACTTGACCATGACTTCTTTAATCAAAATATTATTTTCCTCTTGAATCTCTCAAAACTCGTCCTTCTCAAAATTCCAATTTTTTCTGTTTCCAAAATATTGCATCAAGTTGAAACTGATATCAAATGGTAAGCACGTGTACAATAAAGCCAACCGAAATACTTAAGGTATAACTTACGTTAGTAGTCAAACATACCAAACACTTAGAAACACATTAACTGCTTATTGTGGCGTATGAATCTGTTTAAGGCAGAAAAAGAAACGAAAAAAAAACACAAAAAATCTGATATTCATAAAAAATTACTGTGGCAATAAAGAACGTGTGTGTGTATCTTTTTGTGTGTGTGTGTAAAACAAGCGAAAAACTCTCTAAGCAATGCACTATTACGGTGCACATGAACACACTTTACATCATAAATAATGATGGCAAATAAAATATAGTGAAAAATCGATTTTTAAGATAAATCAGATTAAGTATCGTATTATTAATTATAAAGCAGAGAGTCTCGTACAGAGATCTATGAGAGTTATACTTAAAATAAATATTTGGCTTAAGGGAAATCTTAAATACCCTCCACATTTATATATAATAGGCGTGGCAGGTACGTGGTTACGCCCTTTAATACTGTATGTATTACGTATCATTTTAAAAGTCAAGTCTTACGCTGAATAAAGTTTTTTGTATATTGTCGGCATCTCTGTAATTCGACCACGCCCGTTTTTGGCATATCGATTAATAATTTTAAATATATATACTAATTTTCAACTTTATAGGTCAACTTTTGCGGTAGATAAATAGATTTTTGTTTATTATGGGCGTGTCTGTTATCATAACGCACCTATTTTTGGAATTTTGATGCATATTATATATATTTTAATATTTATTACGGTAAGAATATTAACAAATAGATGGACACACGGATATACATATCTAGAACGACTCAGTTTTTGATGCTGATCAAGAATACATACACTTTGTAGGGTCTCTGACGCCTCCTTCTAAGTATTAAAAATCGAACAACAAAGTTATGTGGAGGGTATAAAAAAGCCTTATTTGGCATCCCTTTACATGTATATACCTACACATAAACGATCCTATATACCACTGCTGTAGGTATTATATAAAAGCACACATTTTCGTAACATAGACGCTTACGACAATTATGTAAATGTATTTTGTGTATATAAACTTTCCACCCCCTCCCTCACACATACTTACCGCTTAAATAGCACAACAACAGCATATGTTGCATTCTTTCCACTACTTAAGGTTTCTTTTTCATTTTGTTCTGTATTGTTGTTTGTGTGAGTTGGTGTGTGCATAAACGCATAGAAAAATATTATTCATTCTATTTAACTACTACGGGAAATGTGCCATTCTATCTGTCTGTCTGTGTAAGTATGTTTGTACGTATGCTTTGTTTCTTTAAAGAAATTTTACAAAAACTACAAAATATTCATTTTGGCTCAATTTTTGGGCAACTCATTCATTTAAAACAAAAAACATGAGTGTTTGTGTGTGTGTGTGTGTGTTTGTGTGTGTGTAAGTGCGGTTTTTCAAATATTGCTTTCATGACTTTGCTTAGTTTGCTTTAACTGAGTATATAAAGTATAATTGAATGGTTTATATGAGAAGTGGCTCAAGTCCATTTTCCGAATGCATACAAAATAGCTTTCAATGACTATTCTTCATGATTTTTTAATTTTTAGGATTTTTTGAAAAGTGGACTTTTATCACTTTCGAAAGAATCCTTCCTACAATATCATATTCGTCAAGTCGAATTATATATGCCACGCCCACTTTTAGTAAATAAATGTAAAGAACATTTTCGATTTAACTTAAGTCATTTGTATATTTTTTTACTTATTCATAACTGTTTTGTGTCATTAGTCATTCATTCATTTGCTGGGACTGTCTTAAGCTGAGAATTCTTAAAATTGAAAAGAATTTGAAAAATATTTGCCAAAGTATTGAAGGTTTGCCAAATTTCATTTGATGGACACACATTATATACGTCAAGGATGAACGTGACAAGAATTATTTATAAGAGTAGAATGTTAAGTTTACATTTGAACCATTTATAGCACACAAGATGGGTTTGTCATTCTCGTGCTATAACCAACAATTTTGAGAAACCGTATTCTGTATAAAATCGATACTTAATAAATACTTTATTAGAGGGCGTAAGAAGGGGCATGCCACGCCCCGTTTTGTAAGGAAATGTGAGGGCAATTTAAGCTTTGTCTTAAACAAAATTAGATTTTTTACTTGTTATTTTTTTCTTTTTTGCAAGAACTGTAAAATGCGGTAATTGATTACTTTTCTGGCAACATTTACTTCCCATTCGTTTCATGTTTTAATAAATAGCTAGTTCAAGCGATTACAATATTACGTCATATGTATAACTTATACGCATAGTATGACCGACCCATGCAAAAATATTTGTTCACAAATTTCATGTTTTCCGGAATATTTTAACAACAAAAAAAAAAAAAAAGAAAACTACATCAATAAAAAATGGTGAAAAGAACCGAAAAAAGCCAACTGTAATTTGCACTTATGAGTTGGGTAAAAGCCCGCACATTTTGTCTTAAGGACATTAGCCTAAAAGCTAAGCTAACGAGAGAGGAGCCTACACAATGAATGAACAACCGCTAACCTGTGTTATGCAAACACGCAAACCCCATCAACTAACAAACGCACGCTAATGTTGGAGGCGAACGTTTAAGCGTTTGTAATACCACAGAGAGAGAAATGCCAGTTAACGCTGTTGTCATATCCGTTTCCTCCATATTTACCAATGGTCGATTATGGGGCTCGTTATATTTTGCCGCGGCCTTTCACTAAACAGGTTATTGGGTTAATGGTGGTTTTTGATAGAATACACACACACACACACCTACACCAATAAGCAACTTGACCATTTAATGGTGAATGGAGAAATGCCACTATCCAGTGGACAAGCAAACAAACAACACACACTCACAATAGTAAGAAACCGTTATAACTTACAAACCACAATTAGAATTGAATACAAATTACACCGGAAAGACGTGATGATGATGATAATAGCTAACTGAGTAGAGAGAGGGGATATAGATAAAGTGAAAACTCATTCCTAAAGATATGTGCGTTTAAGTGAGTGTGAATGTGTGTGTGTGTGTATGTACGTATGTTTGATTTGTGGCCACCTTAATCTAAATGTAATGTCAACGGGTAAAGAAATTATTCAAGAGATTGCAATCCACAAACACTTGTCTTGTGTATTTTATGGCCAAGATTATCTACAAAATTACACACATACATTTTTACATATATAGTACATACATATATATAAAAAACAAATCAATTCAAGAAAAAAACAAAGCATATTTACATCTATAATAGTGACCATTAGTTACAATGTTTTGTTTGTGTTTTCCTGTCGCAAAACTAATCACTCTTCTGGGTTATTGTTGAGATAATCATTTACGGTTAAATAGACATGTTTGTTCATATATAGATTTTGTAACATTTCAAATTCTCCCTCCCTTGGTCAAATGCCACGCCTACAATTCACAAGAACTCATCGATTGAGCAAAACAATTGGCAAATTTTCAACCAATTCGAAAGTGGGCGTTTTCGTATAACGTATAAGTTGTTGTTCTATTAGAGGGGGTAATTAGGTATCTTCGTTCCCACATTTTTATTAGGGGCGGGTAGGGTATTTAGGATTTGGCTTCAGCTGAATTTGGTTACTTTGCTTTTTTTTTATTAAAATTTTGTTGAATTGTAACAAAGAGTTTATTGATCATTAGAGGTAAAAATGTTGCCCCTAAATTGTATACTTGGAAGGTTTGTTAGTTTTGGCCCATGATGAACTTGACTTTTTCGCGCTTCTTTTTTTTTTTTAACAAAAACTCATCAGCACAAACCACACATAACTAACATACGAGCGAACTCCAACTTGAACAGAATCACGCATTCCATCACCATCCTATGTGACATATTCACACAATTTGTGGTTACCCTATATGTGAAACTAGTGAATGTTTGATGTTTGCTATTGTTGCCATTTTGATATAACACTAATTTTTAAGTACAATGCATGCATTAGTATGCCAACAATTTGTGTGCCCTCCGTATAAAATGGGGGGTTATACCAAGTTTGTCGTTATGTTTGCAACACCGAGAAGAAGGTAGCAGAGACCCTACAATGTAATAAGAATATATCAGCAACAAAAACTGAGTCGATCTAGTCATATATGTTTGTGTGTCCGTCCGTTGTTGGAACTCTCGCAGCCGTAAATTTTTAAATATTGAGTTGAAATTTTGTGCAGGCTCTCCTAGTTTTCAAATCGCAATTGAAATTGGCCAAAATCGGTTACAAGCCACGCCCACAATGAACAAAAGTGTATCTATCTGCCACAAAAATTTTGCTATGAAATTTAAATTTGATACACACATTTATCCCATTCAATAATGTGCCAAAAATAGGCGTGGTCGAATAAAATATACGCCTACAATCGCCAAAAATCCATTTGTCTACCACAAAAATTGACCTATGACGTTCCAATTTGCTGTACTATATATTTTAAAATAATAGGTGTGGTTAGATAACAGACGCGCCTACAATTTACAAAAAATCGTATCAAACTTAAGTACTCGACTTACAAGCTGCTACATAATACATGCACTACTAGATGACCTGCCACGCCCACAGTTTATATATAGATGTGCAGGGTATTTAAGATTCGGTTTAAACCAAATTTAGCTTTTTTTTTTATTTATTTTATGTAGTATTTGCATTGTGTGTTTCACATGCTGACACAATAATCTATGCCCGGTAAAAACATTTATGCGTGCAATAGAATCAATACCACATCCTCAAAACAAATTAAACTGGGCCAACAACATAACAATAACAATAAAAATAAAATGTATTGGCAATATTATGACTGTACATGTGTGCATATTAGTGCGTGTTTGTGTGTGTGTATGAAAAATTTAGTACAAATTGGAAAACATTTGTTAACTGATAGCAAAAATCCATTTGAGGGGAGACGCACACAAAGGTAAAACTCGCACGTACATATGTATATGCTCTCATACACACATACATATGTACATGAAAACAAATGTGAATAATATTTTGGACAAAAACTGAAACATTTAATAATTAAAGAGTGAAAGGAACGGATGAAGAAGATTATTTGACTAAGGCGAAATTCGAGGCGTGGCAAATACTACGAAAAATAAACAAATTCAACCTGGTTCAAGGATAAAATTTTTCAGTAAAGACAATTTTTTTATAATATGGGCGTGTATGTTATCCGACTCCGCCCATTTTAACATAACCTTGTATAGAATCATCTTGATTATTGACATATGTTTACTAAAATTAAACTTTAGACTTTAGACTTTTTTTTATTGTAGGCGTGGCATTTGAACATTTTTTCCCAAACTTAATTAGAAACCAAACAAAATTTCAGCTCAAGTATCGATTTTTGAATATCAATTATAGACAGACCTACGGACGGACTTGGCTAAATCGATTCAAATATTGATGATATTCACCATGATATATATTTTGAAGGCAATTTTTATTTTTTTTACCAAATTTGCTACTTTTCCAATACGTCTCTCTCACTCACCGTAGTTCTCTTATATTTTCCAATATTTATTATTAACCACATTTTCAACATTTTACTGTAAATAAATTTTAAATGCACCATTTAACTTTTATGCAGTCATTTGGTATCATTTGGACAAACTACAAATGCACATATACATACATACAAATACAGTACGCAGCAAAGTATATTAAATTTATTGAGAGAGAACATTTTTAACCAATAAAACTCACTATTTATGGGATCATTAAAGGTACCGGCAACCAAAAATTGAACAATAATAGTAATAATAATATGCACCAACCACAAGTTACACACACTTAAGTAACAAACTGTTAATGCATGAATTCTTACATTATGTCAAAGTTCTTGATAACTTTAAAAACTTATAATCGTTGTTTAATGAATAAACCAGCATTTCTTAAGCGTTTGCCACCTTTAAGCTATGTCACGTTCAAAACAAATTTTTCTCTCTTTCTCTATCTCCACCCCTTTTTAGTTTCCTTTGTGCTGTCTTTATCAACTCGACGTTAAACCATTCATGCAAACCCGCATCTCAAAAACGACATGAACATAATTCAACTGTTTTCATGCTTCACTATGACTTAGTATAGTGTTTGTCATTCCGTTTCAACTTGATAAGTAGATAAAAAAAGTGGGAGATATTTTCCTAATTATACACAAATAAGAAGAGACGCATGGACAGTTAGGAAGGACTACATCGACTCGGCTATTGATACTATTATATATACTTTTGGGGGTGTAGCACAAAACCAATAAACCCTCATATTATTATGATGATAAAAATAATAATTACAACATACTTTAATTGTTCCTTTCAGAAAATAATACGCCAGACTGTAACCACATAGAATGTTCTACATTATGTCCAGCAGATAGTTATCTCAAGTCTATACTAGATGACTATGAAGACGAAGATGATGAAACAAATTTAAGTGATTATAATGATAATGATTATGATCCTTTTGATAGCAACGATGAAGAAATTTTAAAACCCATCCAACATGCTGCGCACTATCCAGATGAATTCAGTGACTATCATTCTGAAAGAGAACATCGAAGAAAACGAAATATTCTTCATGAAGACCAGTTTATACAATGTTGCGGCCACAATGAATGTGCTTGTAGAAAATGTGACGAAATACCGAAATGTCCTGAAGGAGAAGTTGCTGTGTTGAAGCATAGAGGTCAAGGTATACCGGGCAATTGTTGTTCCATTTATGAATGTACAATAAAAGAGGACTGTTCTGATGGTCCCAGCAAACAAACTTATTGGCGTACAACGTGTAAAGAGTGCCGGTGTTTTGGTGAAATGGAATTATGTACAAATCATTGTCCCGAAGAGGAGCTGCTACAAAATTGTTATTCCGATTACTGGCATAAACCGTTTATGAATGGAGCTCGTTGGAATGAAGGCTCATGTATAACCTGTACCTGTAGACAGGGTGAAAAAAGATGTTTAGCACCAATCTGTCCACACTTACAATGTAAAGAATTTATTCACGAGAAAAACGTATGTTGCCCAAAGTGTAAGGAAGAGAACACAATTCATCAGAAGAAAGAAGAAAGCGAAGTAACTACTAAAGCTATAGAGAACTTTTCTACAGCGAATCCATTGAACATGACAATTAAAATCAAAGAATCTACCCAACAGTTAACAAATGTTCCGCTTGGTACAGTTAATTCAGAAACTATTCACACCACAGAGCCATCTCTTTTGAAGGAAGAATCGGGTACAACTATTTCCTTTACGTCCAGTAAAGAATTAATCCATACAACAAGCAGTACTTTAGAGCCATATACAAAACCTACCTGGTCCACTGCTTTCAGTGCTACTTCAGAAGATAATCAAACTACACAAAACTACTCAACCATCATCACCACCACCACCACCTTCATACCTTCAACGCTAAAGAATGTAATCCATTTCACAACCAATGACCTTTCTTCGAATATGACATCAGTCCAACATATGGATTCTTTAAAATTCGTTTCAAAATTAAAAGATTTCTTGGATGTAATGTCTACTTATAAAAGTACTACTCCAATAAGTACTATTAGTACTAATAAGTCTACAATGGAAGCAACCCCTACTACTCCTGTTCCAACCACAACCTTGCCTCTGGTTAAAGCTACATCTAAAGATATTTTAGTATCCAGCACTCAAACCACTGAAAATTCAACCATGGAGAATGACAAAACATTTAATGTTGAACTTAGTACACCTTCCGATATTGTTACCACACCAGCTTCATCTATTATAATGGGTTCTACCACATTATCCACTGTTCTAGATTATAAGAGAATTGCAAATATTGAACAATACGATAAATCTTCCGTTTTATTTAATGGTACTACCATCATCATTTTAATTTGTCTATTTTTAGCTTCAATAATTTGTATAAGTCTGGGCTTGATAATACGTTATACAAGAAATCGTAAAAAAATGTACTCAAGTATACCAAATTCGGAGACGAGTCTTAGTAAAACCTCCACAAAGACTATGTTAACGGTTTAATATCAATTATAGACAAGTTAAGATGATTTTTCAAAAGTGATATTCTTACCGACGAAATTGGTTTTATTCTGGCCAATTTTTGGAATTCCAATCCGCAATAGTATGGATTGTATAAAGCTAGGTTATATGTCTGCTATAGATAAAATATTTAAACCAATTTAAAGTATTTTTATACCGATATGGTAAAACTTTCCGTAGGCGTAGATGATGTGTATATTTTGTAGAATCTCGCAGAAAATGTACAGTTTTCTCTCCATCCACACAGAACACAATAGTTGTATATAAGTAAAGCTATTTCTTTATGTGTGGAATACAATTATCATTATTGTCCATTACCATAATTGTTAACCGAATATAGATGTTAAAAGCATGTGTAATATTTTTAAATAATATCAATAATTATAATGGAAAAATCATTTAAAAGTAATGCTTCAAAAAAGATGGAATATTTTCCAAATGATTGGCTTATTTTGAAAGTGATCTAAGTCCTTCGAAAATGGCAAAATTGTGCGGAATTAAAAGTGCAGAGTAGTTCTCTTAATAATAGTTCCAAATGGACTTACTGGGGATGGACAAGGATTCATTTAAAAATGTTTTATTTAATATGTAAATACTTTGTATCACTATGGTCTGCATCAATTGTTTATTATTGTACTTGTTTATATACGTAAAATATTTTTTATGAATACTATATATAAATATATATATAGTGGCTGTTCATTTAGTACTTTACACAAAAATGTGATAATCTCCAAGCAATTATTTTTATTGTACAATATTAAGAAAAAACTTCAAAATTTTGTAAAATTTTCTATTCTTCCATATATAAATATTTATTTAATATATTTTTTTTTACTTTTAAGTCCTATTATTACAGTTCGTATTATGTAATTGTTAAGTATAAGTTAAAAGAAAAATAATACACAATAAATATTATTTGAAATAAAAAAAAATATTTGGAAAAACAAGGAAAAGAACCAAATTTTGCTTAGGGCACATTTAAAGTTTGGGCATAGCAGGTAAATTAGAATACCTTGAGATACTTTCCATAAACAGTGGGCGTGGCAGATTGATTTTATTTTGTCTTATTCCGTCGGAATCTGAACAAAAAAGGTTTTTGTGGAAATAAAATATAAATAAACGCTTGTCAAGCTTTTAATTAACCAATTAAAAATACATATTTGGATCATTCTTCAAATTGATGGATCAATTATTGTGGCTGATATAAATAGATTTTTCAAATCCAGCTGAGGAAAAAAGTGAAAGGGTTTTTCAGCTGAAATTTGTACTTATGAGTCGCATTGGATTGGTAACCCCCCCACAGTTAGGAATATTATCATGAAACTCAAGTTTGATTCGACACGCATTTAAGCTTTTAAAAAGTCATACATTACTATGAATAGATTTTTCATGATTGTGAGCGTGGCACTTGTTGAATTCCACCCTACTTAAATCTGTGAACAACTCTACTGTTTTGAACATCTGAATAAACATTTCTAGATCTAGACACATAGTTGTGGTAGGGGCCGGCTTGATACACTAATCAATCATTAATTTTCAGAAATATAAAATTTTCCACCATTCAGATATATAAAAGTTTTTTTTAATTTTAACTATATAACAGTTTTTTTCAAAATATTTCTTATTGATTGAAATCTCTAAAAAACGAAGCTTTTCCTAAAGAAAGATGCGTTTATATGTTTATAAGGGAATAATGTTTTGTAATAGTTAGAATAAAATTAAACTAAATCGAGGGGCGTCCCTGTTCAGATATTTGATATCCGCCTTTTAATAAATGACTTCCGATAATTATGCTCATCTAGAATATAAATATTTTGTTGGATCTTCGATATTTCCTTCTTAAAGACAGATTTTTAACAATTGAGGGCGTGGTACTTGTCGGATTTTATCCCATTTAAATAAGAGGTTGCATGCAGAAATCAGAAGAGACAAACTTTCTGCACCAATAATAAGAAGATATTTATATAACATAGAGAGAAAGGCAATCATGGTAACAACTCGATTGCAACCTAAAACCACAAAAACTTATGGCTTGAGATATTCCTAAACCCTTCTTCTAAGAGATGGAAACAAAAAAAGTGTTGGGTAGTAAAAAAAATGGATTCTTAAAAGCCTTCAAAAGCAAGTTGACATGTATTTTATTTTATTATATTGTCTCTCAAAAAGATATTTTCTATTAAAGCTTCCGAAAAGAACGTATTTTATAAAAAAGTATTTAATCCTTGGACTATAACCCTGATATATAAAATTATATAAAAATGCAACGCCGACTACAAAAATCACGTTTAAATTCTTTAGCCGATTTGAGCATGTTTTGTTATAACAAATACAAAAAGGGGTCTAAAGAGTTAAAACATTGTTTACGTATAAATGAATCACCTAACGATTTGGATTCAAGTGAAGAAAGCAACGAGAAAGAGACCAAAAAACCATATAAAACCCAGTAAGATATAATGATTCCGCTTCAAAATCGAATAAATATTAAACCTGTCCTATTGCTTTTATAGCCGCTACTGGCAAATTCAAGAATATATAGAATTTAAAGCGGCCCGTAATATACAGCGCATGGTACGCGGCTGGCTGGTGCGTACTAAGATAGCCAACAAAACTTGGGCGACTATAGTTATACAAAAAGAATGGCGTCGCTTCTACTATCAACGTTGGTTCTATAATATGGCTGAAAATTTACTACAAAAGCGTATCGAAGAGCATTTCTTTCGATCAGCCCAAATTATACAGTCTTTATATCGTGGCTGGTGGACACGTCAGCATATTCACGATCACACACGTTTAGTACGCTTAGAATTGAATGCTGGCGAAGACCTACTGCATTGTGTGGCCTTCAAGTTGCATCATTTACTCCGCACATATCATATACCCGGCGTTTATTCATTAAGGAATAGCACGTAAGTAATTAGAAGTAGACTGAAAAATTGTTGATTCATAAAGTCGTCTATGTATTACAAACATCCGCTGAAACTTTGCCTAGCCTCTACCAATAGTGGTGCGAAGTATAAATAGCAAATTTCTTTGATTCGTATTCTAATCATTATTATTTTTACAAATTGTAGCTTTATGTTTTCTTTTTTTAACAATAATTTTTACCATAAACTAAACTTTGACGAAAACAAACGAAACAATGGACTAAAAATGTTGTAAAAAGGATGTTAAGTGGACTATATAAAAAAAGAATCTATTTCTTCTTCCTGCCTGACTTTTCCGTTTTATTTCTGTTCCCACGTCGCCCTTTAGAACGCCCTTTAGCGCTTGCTGCAGCACTCGTACTTGGTTTTATATTACAGCTTTCGCTGCCAGTTTCTGATCTATCACTCGCTGATATATTACTGATTGTATTATCATCACTACAAGTTGAAGAATCAAGTTGCTGCTTAGCCTTACCCGATTTTCTATTACTTCCCGTCAATGTGTCGCGCCATTGATGTATATCTTGGGTGGGAGCTTTTAACAAATTCACATGAACGGTTTTTCTCTTCTTGCGCGGTGAAATTTGAAATATTTTTGCATCATCTTGCGACTCTTGCGAGCAATCTTCCTTATTTTCTTCATCCTTCTCAGAATCCGCAGAATCTTCAAAGGGCGTAGTTACGGGTATAAATAATAAAGGTTCTTCACGTACATAGTCTTCTCCAAATTCAGCATCAGAAGAGTTATTTGTTTCAGATTCCACATTCTCTACATCCACTTCTGTATCTTCATTATCAGGATAGCATGCATCTAAATTATCATGAGATGATATTTTATCCTCATCAGTGATATCGAATTCTGATTCTCGTTCTTCATAAACTACATTCTCATCTAATTCTTTGAAATCGGGTGCATAAGCAGACCAATTTTCAACGATTCTTTGAGACCAAATTGTTATAATGCCATTACAAACTGTAATGACAATGGGACGGCTGGGATGCCAAACTAAATCGGTTATAGAATCACTGCCTTTTGTATCCAATATTTTTACCATACATTCTTGCACTTTATCCACGATGAAAAGCCTATGACCGCTGGCATCACCAGCGCAAATATACTGAGAATCACCCGAAAATACACACTTGACCCATTTGGTTTTATTGATCGTATCATTATAACGTGTTAAGGGTTCTGGTTCACAATCTAAGCCCCTTTCTAATATATCTCTGGTGGAATATGTTCGTATAACACGATCACCACAATTTAACAACAATTCCTCCGTATTACGAGCAAACTCCAAGTATTTAATGGCAGTGGGATTATGATGATTTGTTCTTACCTTAAAGCTGGCCACAATCTCCCATGACTCCATGCTAACGACAATGATGCGACCTTTAGAATTGGCCGTATAGATATGTTTACCGCGGCGATCAAAAATTGCTTTAATATTATTTTCCCCATCGGTAGGTAAATAGGGTACAACTTTATGTTTGGATTTGTCATCGGCATTTACCAGAACGGCCACAGTATATAGGGGAGAGGCCAGATATAATTTAGGATTATACGGATGGAATTGTACTCTAATTATGGGTCCGGGGAAGCGAAATTTCTGATCACAATTTCCCGTTAATACATCCCATATACAAACATTATAATCCGAAGAGCCTGATAACAATTGCCGACCACTACGCGACCAACTTAAACTTGACACGGGATGTACATGACCTGCTAGTCGTTGGGCAACACTTTTCGATATAAAATCCCACAAAAGAATAAGACCATCATTACAGCCCGTAGCCAGTATGGTGCCGAATCTATTAAACTCACAGCAGATCACATGATGTTCGCAATCGAGTGTTTGTTCAACTTCCTCGGGATAATTCTGACCGAATGCTGCCAGATCCATGATTACACAATTATTTAATAAAAATTATTACACAAATAATTAAAAACAAAGACGATTCAAGTGGAATTCTTTTTACAAAATAAGTTCACTAACGGTTCTTTGTACAAAGTTAAAAGCAAAGCCAATTGTGTTTTAAAGTATATTAAGTTTATGCAGATACTTGTAACTGCTCTACGTATAATTTCAACAATTTCCCTATTTCTTCTTTCCTAGAGCCCTATCCAAAGTGGAACAACTGTTGGCTAGCATGACGTTTAAGCAATGCAATGATCGAGCACAGGCCGCCCTGCGCCGTAAACAAATTCAAATCGAAGAAGCGAAAAAAGAGTTTAAGAAATCCACCTATGGCACTAAACTGCCATATTCCGGCCCTGATATACACAATTTATGCGAGCCCAAGTGTATCGCTTTATATTCGGAGGTGGATGCTGATCGTAAAATGATGAAAATTTTGAACATGTATGAAATGGCGACACGAGAAGATCCACGTTTAATAAAAATGCGTAAAAAACGTAAGAAAATTATATAAATGTCACTCCAATTGCCAACTTGCCTATTTCCTATTCTCTATATATCGAAGGTGTAAAAGCGTATCACTTTTGTATGCCACCGCCCACTTCATTTTGTGGCGATGTCGTGCGCAGCATGAAAAAATGGAAAATTATTCAAGAATCGAATTATAAGGTGGAGCCGAATATCTTGAGAAATCCGGAAAATGTAGAGAATTTCTTAAAAGAAGTTCAATCGAAATGGAGCATACTGCACGGTCAGTGCCATTGCCAGCAAGAATATGTATTGGATGCAGCCAACAAAGATATGGAACAATTAGAAAAAGAGAAGGAATTTGGTGCCATACCTTGAAAAAAGAAACAAATGAAAGTGTTAGAGTTTTACCAACCATTTAATACCCTACACCACATGTTTTGACAGATTATTGCGGTAGAAATAGTTTAGTTGTAAAAAAGGGGTTCTAAAAACGATCCAATCAAATTGGTTTTCAAATTAGGCCCCAATTAATTTTTAAACTCTTTAACTATTTTTCATCAAATTTTTATTATAAATATGAAGAATTGCCAAATTTCGTCTTGTAAACTTCCAATTTAAATAGGCGACATTATATGGGGAAAGGTTGTAAAAATATGCCAGTCAGGTTCAGGTTCAAATAGCCATCATTCCTAACACAAATGACATTCCCCTCTGCATCAAATTTCATTAAAGAAATATCAAAAAATTGCCATCCACACGTTGATTACAAATACAAATAATAACTGGACGTACAGACAAGCATAGTTAAATCAATTCAGATTGTGACACTCATCCGATCGTTATAATTAAGAGCGCGTGCAGCATTTGCTTTTTATTTAGATGTTCACAAATAAAACTTTATGGTGTAGGGTATTATATATAGTTTACGAAAACTTTCTTACAAGTACGTATAAAATATATTTTTATTACTACAAATATAAATCTATTAAAGGGTATGAAAAACTTGCATTCTCTACTTACTTACTTATTTATTTACCCTTTATATATCTGGAGGTATACTATGTTTGTCATTCCATTTGCAACACTTAGAAGGAGATGCCAGAGACTCTACAAAGTAATCGCGTATGTCCGTATGTCCACATCACCTTCTGTTGTTGGCACTGTCACGATCGTAAATTTTAAGATATTAAGATGAAATTTTCGATATACACTTTTGAACGCAGATTGCTATTTAAAAATCGATCAAGAGCCTTGCCAACAATCGACAAAAATCGATTTAGCTGCCACCAAAATTGAGCTATAAAATTTAAATGATAATAATGTGCCAAAAATGGGCGTAGTAGGTTAACAAACGCGCACAAAAATCTGTCCGTTTGTCTTTCTATGTAAATTTGTACGCCGGCTCAGCATTTTTTAAGATATTTCAATGGCAATTTCAGGTACAAACACATGGGTTGGCCCACAACAAAACTCTATTGAAAATGAACCGAAATGGTCCAATTTTTAGGACCTCTTCCCATAAAAAGCTAGGTCACAAAATGAGTTACTGATACAACTCGACTACTAGCAGCATAATTTGTGGAACTAAGTGGTGGAGGGTATTAAATGGTCGCACTTGAACGACGACAACATTTTCCCTTTTTCCAGTTAAATGTTATAACGGGATATTTATTATACTCTTAAGTGTTTGTTTCGTTGATTCCTCTTCACACATGTTAACTTAACTTGTCATATTTCTTCTTCTTTGTTATGATATATTACACCATACACACACACACTCTACCACAAACTTAATGCTAGAAAGAACAAGTGATGTAAGAATACACAATGTGACGCTTGCGTTTGTAAAGTTTTGATTTTTTATTTAGCTCAACTCATCATTGCTTCCCTTTCCCTTTATAATCTCGACATTAACAAGTGATGCGACGTATGTGTGGGGAGGAGCTGGTTTTTTTTAGTGCAGGAGATTACGTTAAATTTATTATCATTTACATAAGTTTTATCATTAATCGTACGAAAATTGCTTCATCTACAATATATGTCAAAGCATGAGTAGGGATAAATCGGAAAAATGATGCGAGTCGAGGCAAAATAAAAAGGAAAATGTTATAGTCCATCAGACCGGTATTAAATATACTCTACACCACTTATCTCCAGTAAACGTAAGAAGGCATTGTCAGATAAGTCACTTCGTGACATATCATTATAGGGAAAGGGGGTCTAGCAATGTTCCAATCGTGTTCAAATTTGTTACAGCCAATTATTAAGCTAATTCTACTATTCTTCACCACACTTTGTCAAAGACTATAAAGAATTGTAATATTTTACCACATAAAGACTTATTTCACACAAATGCGTTTTATGGAAAAAGAGTTCCAAAAAGGTACCAATTGGGTTCAAATCAAGTACAGCCAAATATTATGCTAATTAACCATTCTTCACCAATTTAAAACAATTTATATTTACAATTGCGAATTTTCGCCATATAAAGACTTTTTTAAAATAAGGACGCTATATAGGGAGGGGTTCTAAAAATGGTCCAATTTAAACCATTTTCAATAGTGCACATCTTTGAGCCAATCAAATTTCATTAAAATATCTCAAAAAATGCAATATGTAGCCTGCGTACAAATTTACATCCAAGGACAGACGGATAGACACATATGGAAAAATCCGAATCAATCGGTATAATTGAAAGGGGAGTTCAAACATCCGTTTGCCCCAAATGATGGGGGTGAGGTGTACTAAACTGATCTACGTATTTGTGCTCCCTACACTTTTATGCATATACGTAACTGTGATTACTCGCTACTTGTATTAGATGTTATCACACTTTTAATTAAAGCAACTTGGACTGCCAGACTTTATCTGAAATATTTTAATAACTTAATTATAAAGTAAATAGTTTGAAGAGACAGACAGATAGTGTTAAATATATGACAGCACCTCTAACAATTATAATTCAATTTATAAAAGAAAATAAACAAAAATTAAATTTCACAACCTTTTTACAATAAAAAATAATAAGCCTTCGTAGCATTTGCCAAGAAAAAAATCCCAAACACAAAATGCCCTTAAATCTTTATATTATTATATAACTTTATTAATTTGTTGACTAAATAAAAAAATAAAAAAACGAAAACCCATGGAATTTATGCTTTTGTTTAAATTACAGCTCAACTGGTTGAAATTCTCAATTATCACATTTTTTTTTAAGCTTTAAAATTATCCTTTTCTTTACGCAAGCTGCCCATAGTGAGTATAGGATCGGTTTGGCCGGCATGCTTTTGCACACTAGAGACATGAACCCGCATAAAGGGATTCCATGATTTCTCTTGTGCTATGGTGGATGGCACCGTGGGCGATTGGGTGGCTCTACGCAATTTCGCCCATTCAATACGTTGCAAAATCTTCTCATTCTGAGGCTCCACATGGCGTGCATAAGACATATTCTGTAATGTGTACTCATGACCGCAAAAAACTTTCGTATCATCTGGCAATGAGGCCAATTGTTGACACAGAGCGGCATACATTTGTTCAGGTGTACCCTCAAAAAAGCGTCCGCAACCACCTTGAAATAATGTATCACCTGTAAACACACACCGTTCGCCCGCTGGCGATTCTACAAAATAGCAAATATGCCCTGATGTGTGACAGGGTGTAAACAAACACAACACATTCAATTGACCAATTTTCAGTTTGTCATTCTGTTGAACTGGACAATTGAGGGCACCAATACGTTCATCACCGCCATACACCTGCAGTGGTTTGTTAAACATTTTCACCAATTTTTCATTGCCTCCAGCATGATCCCAATGATGATGTGTGGTAAGAACTTTGGTAAGATTGACACCTTCCTGATTTACAGCCTCTAGTACAGCTTCCGGTTCAACCGGGTCAACTATGGCCGCCTCGCGCGTGGATCCGCATATAATCTTAATAAACAAATGAAATGTTAAAGAAGAAGAATGCGGAATGCTCCACTCTTTCGTGCATACCAAATACATATAATTGTCCTGCAAAGCTGGCAAGATTTTTACTTGCATGGCATTCATTTTTAGATCCTCCACTGAGCTATGCATACCGTACCAACCAATTTTTTGCAATTTTCGAACTTTAAAGAAAGCACAAAAATTTTAAATCGATTAACAAACAGATGCCATAACAAGAGCCATCTATGTAGACATTATTAGTTAATACTTAAACCCTGCCCCAAGTAATGCTAATTGTAAAAGTTGGTAACTCTTTATTACATCTATACAATAGTGAGTGTATGGGAAATTTGATAAGAAGAGAAATTCTACATGAAAAATACACAAAAATACGAAGGAACTGATAATTCTGATCTTGTAAGTTCACATTTGAAGCCTCAAGTTATTGTAAGTATATCACCATAAATATTTATTCTCCTTCAACTTTTATAAAACCCACCTCGACAATACGCGGCAGTAGCATTTTGCAAAACACAATGTCTAAAACGTTGCCAAAATGTAAACATATTTGCATAAATGTTTCAAAGAAAAAAACATTCACAATTTGATGGAGATTTTCTTAAAAATTGTTGAGATATTATTATTGTGTGTGGTCAGTGGGTTTTATTATTACACTTCAGCCTTTTACTTATATTACTTAAAGCTCTTGTATTTTGTACTTTATAAAAAATATACGTTCCATTATATATATTTAAAATAAAGTAATTTTTTTCTTATAAAATTTTACATAGATTTATTGTGCGTTATTAATGTAATAAAACTGAAAATATTTTTCACTTACATTTTTTTATTAATAAAAAAACAATGACAATAGAGAGCCAGATTGCTACAAATGTAAAATAAACAAAGTAAAGTGGCCAGATGTGTTTATTATTGAAAGAGGGATTTATATTACGGTGTGACAGCGCAACCGATAAAGCAGTGTTGTTTAACCATATGATTTATTATTATTATGTATTGGGGGAATAAAAAACATTTTATACAAAAATTAATTATTCAATATTATATCAATAAAAGAAAATATTAGACATTAGAGTGGACAGAAAACAGAAATATTATTTGCTTCAATTTTGATATCCAATAAAACTCATAACTTCTGGTATCTACTATTTCTTTAAACATCCAACTATAAATCAACTAAGGTGGCTACAGCGAGGTTTTAAATAGCACTTTTTCGGATACTTTCATATTTTTCTTTGAAAGAAATCAAAAATATACGTTTCTCCTGTAATTGAAATATATTTTGTCAAAAATATTTATATTTTTTCCTTAACGTTAAAGAAAAAAAACTTTACATTAAAAATGTCGGATACACCGCCCGAGGGAAGAGTTGATTCAGAAACTAACCTTATCAAGGTGCATCATGTAGGTGTAACGGCCAAATTACAATCACCCCTCAAGAATCTAATGAATAGTTATTGTTCTTCGACGGAAACTGAAGGCGTTCAATTATATAATGGGGACCAAAGGCAGAGTAATACCAAATATATTAAATTGGATAATGAGAAATTAAACGTGGAAACTGATAGCACTTCAACAACAACAGATCAATCGAAAATTTTATATGAAATGCGCGCTATTCGTGATGTTGAAATTGGGATGAAAAGAAAGTCACAAAAATTGACACCGTCTAAAATAGAATTTCAATTGTATAAGAAGAAAACTCCAATAAAACGCAAAGTTGTTGGACGCTCTAAATGTAATCACATTGGCAAGAATAAAAAGAAGAGCCAACGACGTTTATTCACCAAAGACACAAAACTTAAACGTGATGTGGAAACTTCAATATTTGAACGTTTACGCCAGTCGTTGAAGCAATTGCGTTTAAATAGTAAAATGGAGCGACCGTCAGTTGATAAAATATTTGATGAATTCCCCGAACCGGCAACAGTTAAGCCGTCCCCAACAAATCAACCTTTAAAGGAAATACGTATTGGTATCTATCCGTTCGATCATGGCTGTGTTGAATATCTGAAAACTCATGATGCCCCGCCACAAGTTGTCTCCATTTATTTGGCGGAGCGTGCCGTTCATTATGCCACCCGCTTTTGGGGTGAATTCTTTGGCAGCATACATATTGGGGTCGCCTTTATGGTAACATTTGTTTTGCAATCTTATCGCTTTTTACTATACTCTCTCATCAATACATTATTGGTGGGTTTTCTACACATGACTTCTGATTATTTGATTAAACCGTTATTGACGGTTACATTTAATGGTTTCCTGCAACCTGTCATGATATTCTGTCTGAATATGTTGGCATCGATACGGGATATTTTAAAACCGGTGGCAGAAACAATTGATAATTTTATGAAACCAGTGGCTACAGTGGGTAAGAGCTTACGTTTAGTTCATGCCACTTACAATAAACGAAATATTTCCAAGACCGTCTGATGGGTAGGACTTTATTATATTTCTATTTAAGAGATTTTTGAGTTTTAATATAATTTGTTGGTGTTATCGTTGGAATATATCCTTTTAATAAATTTCTATTTTTCTATTTATAAAAACACTTTAAATTTTTCGTTTGTTTACTTTTTGTTAAAGAATTTTCGAAAAGAGAGCTTTCATGTATATATTTGTTCGACATTGCAACTCTGTTATCGTTTCATAAGTTTTAGTTTTATTAGAAAACGGTTAAAAATTTGGTAGAAAGCTTAGATCAAATCTTAGACACCTTCCGCATGTATAAAGATTTTATACTTTGCAAAGGCCTTTGACGTCACCTTCTAGGTAATGCGTACAACAAAACCAACTTAGTAAAAGCCCCACCTTATGGGGAGTCTGCAAAATCCCGTTTGCAAAATGTCTCCCATCAAATAACGTTTCATATCTCATACATTCCTTAGCATAACTTTTTGTCCACTCACGCACAATAAGGCGGAGCAACAATGCTCAGAAAAGACAATCATCTCATTATAATTATGTACATTGCGTGAAATTTAACAACAACAATACTAATAAAGCACAACTACAATCCAACACACTACTTACGCACTTTTAATCAATCCAGACTAGCCAAGCTAAGCCGAGCATATCGAATTACAATTAAATCAAAAGATTGAAAGATTTTTATGAAAATTCATGTGTTAGTGTGTATGTGCATTTATTGCTACCAAGCAGAACATCAAGGGAGAGATGACAATTGTATAATCTGCAATAACTCTACCACACAGACGTATACACATATACACTCATAGAAATCAACAGAATTAAAAACAAAATAGAATATTGTAACCCTCTGAACGCACAGTAATACAATAATAAAAATGTATATGTGTGGCAACGTGTTGTGTTTCATGTATTATTACGTGTGTAAGTGCCTGGAAAGCAATCGAGAGGTAAATATAATAAAATTTATAAAAAATTATGTTAAGTACGATGTTGCTCATTTGAGGGTTCATACCAACCGGTTCATCACCATCATTACCACCACCAGCACGCACACACACACACACACACACACACACAAACCAACCGGCCGACCGAATAAAAACATATGTTAAACGAGTTAATGATGACATTTAATTTATTTGTATTTTTTAACATTTAATTAAAACTCTAGAGACATACCGCAAACACTTCATTTTAAAATCATAACAATTCACAGCTAAGGTGTAGAAAATGCGTTAAATACAAATTAGGGAAATTTAATGAAATTTTAATAAAATTGACACATTTCAATATTAAAAGCCACGCCCACAATTTATAAAACAAAACTATATGGCACAGAATCCGACTGTTAACATAGTTGATACACACAGGATTAGAGGACGTAATCGAGTTCCAGCCACGCCGCAAAAATTAAGCTATTAAATTGGAATTTGTTAGGCTTATTCGTTTCGTAAATTTGCCAAAAATGGGCATGGTCGGATAACATATACGCCCACAATCGATAAAAACTGGTAAGTCACAAAAATTTACTCATGAAATTAAAATTTGGCACACATTTTTGTAATTACTCCTTTCGTAAATGTGCCAAAAATGGGCATGGTCAGATAACAAACACGCCCACAATTTACTCAGCATAAAAATCGACTTGGAAATTGATTTGCAGTACAGACACTATAATAGGACGTAATTATGTACCAGCCACGCCCACTTTTTGTATTAAGATTAAGATTTGTCCCAAGCCAAATGAAATTCTTATACTTGTTTATCCATGAACCGGTAAACACTCCTTTTTTTGCTACTGTTTGTCGTTATTGTACTTTTTTGTTGCTTACATTTTAAATGTATAATCAGTTCACTTGAAATCATTTTTACGCACAATAAGTGATTTCTATATGTCAAAGGATTAAAAAGATTAAAACTTTGTTGTTAAAAATAGAGATGAAAACCATTCGGTCAAATGATAATAAGTTTGATTTGAAGCAATCCAAAAAGAATTCTTAGAGAAATGAATTCAAATGTTGTAGTAGAGCAGAAGAGAAATTTTATTATTTTGTTGATATTATTGTTTTGTACAATTTGGGGAAATAATGAAAAAATATAAATCGAAATCCATTTCGATGGAAAGTGTATAAAAACCTTGCTCTTAAGCATTTTTGCTCGAAAAAGGCCTGGTTTTTGCGAGGTAAGGCTTCTAACTTTACAATAGAAACTAATTCCAATCAATCATTATCGATATTTTGACTAAATATTTTGAAAATAAACATTTTATCGTTAAAAGTTGAAAAATTTCGGAGGATTTTTCTTAGGCTTATGGTGGATTTAATATTATTAAAATAAGTTAAGAAATGAAAGAAATAGTTCCCCTAGGATCATATAACACCAAAAACTATCCCTCCATACCTAACACCCTTATATTGCTGGAAGTTCGAAAGACATACTTTTACTTAAGAAAACGTTTAGTACTCACTTCAATAATCTATAAAGGTGATTTTTCCACTATTATAATATTATTGTCATTTAGAGATGACATGTATTGTAGTCAGCTATTAATAGATGAAATGACAAATCGCGAATTTTTGGGTTAAATTGGTGTAAACAACACGAAAAATGAAACGAAAAGGAGAACTGTACTATTGTTCTACTTGTCGTGGTTGTTCATTTAATGTTGTCATTTATTTTCTTTACCCTACACATAAAAATGGTGGGTATATTAAGTTTATCATTCCATTTGTAACACCCAAAAAGAGGCATTAGAGACCCTACAAAGTATATATATTCTTGATCAACATCAAAAACTGAGTCGATCTAGACATATCCGTCCGGGAGTCCCAGTGTCCGTCTGATGTCGGCTTTCTCACGATCGTAAATTTTGAGATTTCGCACGCAGATCGCTATTGAAATTGGGCAAAATAGGTCAAGAGACACGCCCACAATTAACAAAAGTCTATTTATCCGCCATAAAAAATTAGCTATGAACTTGAAATTTTGTATATATATGTCTAAAATACTTCCTTCATCGATGAGCCAAAAATGGGTATGTATCCGACCACACCCATACACGCCCACAAGTTACAAAAAACCCGTATGCAGTGTTAAAGTCGACTTTCAAGCTGATACGTAACACACATACCCCATTAGTGGGCGTAAACATATACCTGCCACGCCCACTGTGTCTATATAGATATGGAGGGTACTTAAGATTTGGCCTAAGCCAAATCTAGTTTTCTTACTTGTTTTACTTGTCATTATGTCATATATTACAATATTATTATTGGTGTTGGTGTAATACAAGATTTTCCCTAAAAATGATATTTTCCCTTACCCATTACAAAAACAAAAACAAAACACAAACACAAAACACACAAATGTTCTTTATAACAAACTTTACATGTTATGCAGAGTTTGGCAAAAACAAAAAAAAAACAAGTAGGAGCCAAAAAAAAGGTGCGAAATACATATTTTCGTATATTGTCATTGTTAGCAAACAATGTGTAAGAGTTGATGACACAGCAGAATATGTGAAAAGTTGAGAAAAAATAAGTAAAAGAAAGGAAATCATTGAGTGATGTGGCGCGTCACCTAAAACCTGACATTTTATTGTCTCCCTTTGTTGTTGCTGCCATTAGTCAGTCACTGTCACTGAGTTATGAGTGTTTACGAGTAAGGATTTTCGTAAGATTAAAAGCGATTAAAGGAGATTGTTTTCATAACAAAATCATTTCGGTTTTGTGCTGAGTTGTCCTGTTTTCCCAAACACATCATTGTTGTGCTCCAGTTTTGGAGGAGGCTTGAGAAGATTTATTTCATAATTATTGGAAAAATGCAATGTTTTTATAAGGAATCATCATTTAAAAAAAAACACACACCGTTCACTTTACAAATTTGGAAATTTGTTTAATAAGTACAAAAACAAAATCAGCTTAAGGTGATTAGAGAAGAAATTATTGCGTATTAACTAAAAAAGAATTGTTTTATTGCATGCACAATACATACATTTATGTATGTAAATAAAAAAGTACACCCTACATCAGTTGTGATAAATAAGTAAGGCAGACAAAATTTGAACAGATTTTCAGGAATCCAAAAAAAAATATTTCTTATTTCCTTCCCCACATAATAAGGGCAAATGTACTGCCACCCCATTAGCATTACCCAGAAAGAGGCATTAGAGAGCTTAGAAAATAAACGTTGCGATGGGGGGTATACCGAGTTTGTCATTCTGTTTGCAACACCCAAGAGGTAGCATCAGAGACCTCAACAATATATATATATATTCTTGATCAGCATCCAAAACTGAATCGATCTAGACGTGTATGTCCGTGTGTCAGGGTGGTTGTCTGTTGTTGCCATTCTCACGGGCATAAATTTTGAAATATTGATTTTAAATTTTATACAGACACTTTAAAATGGGCAAAATTGGTCAATAGCCACGCCCATAATCTACAAAAATCTATATATCTGCCACAAAAATTGAGCTATGAACTTAAAATTTGGTATACATGTAGATAGTTATCTTATTGACTGTGGTGCCAAAAATGGATGTGGGTAGGATAATAGACACGCCCACAATTTACAAAAAACTATATTCAACGTAAAAGTAGACTTGCATGCTGATACGTAAGACATACACTATTAGAGGCCGCAATATATTATATATATCTGCCACGCCCACTGTTGTACATGTGGAGGGTATTTAAATGTTCACAAATTTATTAAAAATCAAACTTTTAAATAAAAAATAAATAAATCATAAACAATTTATATTAATTAGTGTTTAAAAATGACAACAAATCGTCGTGGTTGTTTGTTGTTCCCATCATGCTTGATTTACTTACAAAAGAGAAATTATGTGGTGTCATGTTCACAATGTTTGTAATGAGCGAACATATGTTAGAGAACGAAAACTTTTCCATTTTCTTTACATACATGTGAAAAATATTTATACATACACATGTTCAATGTATATGTATGTATGTACATATATGTTATACTAATTGGCTATTTTCATTCCTTTAAACATAAACATATGCGTTGGTTGGTGTTGATCGTAAGTAGAAGCACGTGTTCTCTCTCCGCTTGGAAACTCAACCAAGGGGGTTTTAAAAGGGAAAGGGGTAAAACTATAGCAACTTTAGTGTTATAGGAGAGTAATAACGGTATTTAATACTTTGTTTTCATTAAATTTACATGATTGGGTGGCTGATTATTTTTCTATTTTGCGTGTGTTTCAATGTTTACATGTACGTGTTATGTGTGTACATGTGTGTATGTGTTTGTTTTTATTTGGTAAAATGACACTATTACTAACCAAAACATACAAATGAGTGGATTGTCTATATATTGTAATTAATTAATATCCATTTAAAGTTGATTTGTTGCTGTTGTTGTTGGTATTATTATTAGTTCTATTTAAGCCTTTAAGAAAAAATCGAATAAATTATTCGTTACCGTTAAAAGTAAAAAGCGCCAAAAATGTTCAACCAAAAAATAAATCGATATTTGAAACAAGTGATCATACCCGACCATTTAATGCCCTACACAAATTATACTACAGTTAGTTTAGTATCAGTAACCGCGGGGAATTGCCATAAAAGTCACTTCGTGAAGTACCATTATAGGGAAAGGGGTTCTGAAAATGCTCTGATTGGGTCCAAATTTGGCATAGATAATTATCAAGCTAAATAACTATTCTTCATCAAATTTTGTTAAAAAATATTAACAATTGCGGATTTTCGCCATATAAAGACTTTTATTATAAAAAATACCTTTTATAGGGAAGAGTTTTAAATAAGGCCCCATTGGGTCTATATTGGGCACAGTCAATTATTAAGTAAGTTAACTATTAATTAACTAAGAATTGTTATTTTTTGTCTTACAAAAACTTATTTATAATAGAACCTTATATGGGAAGAGGTAGCAAAAATAGTTCGATCGTATCCAAATTTGGCTGAACTATTTATTTAACTAAATAACGATTCTTCACTAAATTTTTTCAAAAACTTTTAAGAAACGCAATTTTTTGCCATATAAAGGCTTACTTTTTAAAAGAACCTTATATGGGAAGGGGTTCTAAAAGTGGTACAATTTGATCCATTTTCAATGCAGTTCCTCTTCGGGCCAATACATATTCTTGTACCAAATTTCATTGAAATATCTCAAAAAATGCGACCTATAAGCTTAAGCACAAACTTTATGCGTACAGACAGACGGACATGATTAAATCACTTCAGATTTTGTTTCTGAAACGTTCTCTATAATTGAAGGCGAGTATGAGTTACAAACATTCTGACAAACGTAATGTACCCTCTGCTAATGTAGGGTATTAAAAAATTGGACTTACGTCACTTTCCAAACGCCCATAATGCCACATAATGATGTGTGAAAATTGTCTATGTAATTTCAAATTGAAACCTTGTAGCGCAACATACTTGACATTAAATTTACTCTCTAGACATGTAGCATAACAAAAACAAAACAACCGTAACAACAAAAACACAAATGTTCGTATATGTACATGACAGAAAAATACGAAAAAATCTCATACTCTATCTAATTGAAATTTGATGCTACTAGGTGACAGACAGCAGTAGAACAGAATAAAACAATAATGATGACGACAACAACAACAACAATACTAAAAAGAACTACTGCATTTATTCCTTGGTTTCATCAAAATCATGAAAAAGGAACTGATTATAAAAACAGAGCAAAAAAAAAGGCAAGAGATAAAAAAAGGAGAGAGATGGCAAATAGTTTCAAATTGCAAACATCAGCATAAACTACAAAATTCTCAACTCTACAAACATGTGTATATCACACATACATATATATGTTCTAACATACGTACGATATAATAGCGCTCATTAATTAGAATATAAAATTTGGTCATTTTTCAGTATTTCCGTTATATTTAAAATTATTTACAATTGAAATTGGAAAATTCATCACAATTATATGGGGGTATATGGGTTTTGTTCAAACATTTTGTGAAAATGTCTTCATTTGTTTTATTGGCTCCACATACGAACAGTGGGCGTGGCAGGTATATAATTACGCCCTCTTATATATTTACACACTATTATGTATCAGCTTGCAAGTCGAGTTTTATGACGAGTACGCTTTTTTTATAAATTGTGGGCGTATTTGTTATGCGACCACACCCATTTTTGGCACATCAATGGATGTAATAATTATAACTATATACCAAATTCCAACTATATAGCACAATTTTTGTGGCAGAAAAGTAAATTTTGATCAATTGTGGGCGTTTCTATTATCCGACCATGCCTATTTTTGGCACATCAATGAAAGAGATAAATATATGTACCATATTTTAACTTCATAGGTTAAATTTTATGGCAGATAAATAGATTTTTTATCGATTGTGGGAGTGGCACTTGGCCAATTTTGTTCAATTTAAACAGTGATCTACGTACAGAAACTGAAAAAAGTAAAAAATGTATAAAAATTTTAATTCAAAATTACAAAATTTTAGCGTGAGTTTCAACAACTGACACTGGGACATACGGACGGACATACTTAGGCAACTAAGATTTTGATGTTCTTCTGGCTGTTGAAAACGGAATAGCAAACTTAGAATACTCATCACTAAGGTAGAGGGTGTTGAGTAAATTTGAATCAACATCAACTTAGATTTCATTTCTTCTCAAGAAAAGCGTCTCTAAAGTCTTCTCTTAATAATACTAAGCGGTACGGGTTTACGCACAGGCCACTATGAGGAAATGACTTTCTATCGTATGGGTATATAATACATATACATAAACGCTTGTATGTATACAAGGTTCTCTTTAAAGTGAACGCATTAGTTGAGTTCAAGCAAAAGCATCATTTGCTTTTTTAATAAGCTTTTGACACTTGCTGCATGGTGGTAACCCACAGCAACACCCTCTTGACATTACCTACACTCTTACACTCTCAGTTTATCCTTTTCATATGAACTAATTGGCCGCCTTGCAAGGATTAACTGCAATGTATGTGATTAATGCATGATTTGATTGGCACAAGTTTGTTTTTGTTTTTTTTTTTTTGCTTTTGTTCGATGTACAAATAAATTGACCACAAAATTTGTTAAATTACCAAGTACAGGGTGAAGTTTATGCGGAAGTTTGTAATGACTAAACAGCTTCAGGAGAGATTCATCTTTTTCCACATCCATCGATCCATATAAATCTGTCTATAAATGACTTATGGCATGTTTGTAGATACTGCGGTAAAAATTGGTAAATAGTATAAACAATGGTCGAAATTGGACGTGGAATTAAGATTAAATTTTTTTTTAGTTTCTAGAGGCAGAGTCCTGTTTCAAGTGGGCAAAATTAGTAGTGCCACATCGCCAATCCACAAAGATCTCTTAAAGCTAAAAAAATAAAGCTACAAAGTTGAAAACTTGTAAAAGTGCCCTAAATACGCGGAATTGGACACCAAACACGCCCACAAAATAACTCGCTTAGGCTTAAAATTCGGCTTTTGAGTTTGAAGTGTAAGAAATACATGGAAAATCCTTAAAATGTAGCTCAATTGTAGACATTCCACGCCCCCGTCTATGTATTAATGTAAACGATATGTAAAATTTGGTCCAACTTAACTAAACATATGAAAAGTTTTCCATTTTGTGAACCTGTCGTACCTACCGTCTACTTCCGCTAAGTTTAGAAGCGATATCCTTCATTTTTTAAAAACAAGGAAATATTTTCCCCAACCACTCGACTGGCCGATAAAAACCTATTAAGGTGTTTGGCCTGCTACCACAGAGAGAAGGCCGCCCGCTTCGATCAGACCCCGAGCAAAGTCGCGACGGAATCAAAACTGATGATGACGCCTTGCCGCAAGTTCTCTCTGACTATTACTCTTGTTTGAAATTAACCTGGTTCCATTTACAATTGAAAATGGTGCAATAATATTGGACAGTACCTACATACGTATATATTGTACATATTATATAAAATAATTAAGATTGGAATATTTTTTCTTGCATCGTGAGGAATATAGAATTACTCAGTTCCCACACTCTTTTTTTGTTGCTGCAATTCAGCAAAAAAAACTTTTATGCAATAATATTGTTATTTTTACTTTTTAATACAATATTATTCATTGTATGTATCTGTATCTTAACATATATACAAACTTGCATAAAGTGTGCACTTGCAATATTCTGTCATCTGCTGCACAAAATTATACGAATTATACGATATATCAAATATAAAAACTAATCTTAAGTGCCCATCATATCTGCATAAAAACGTTGGGCGTGGCAGGTACATGATTACGCCTTCTAATAATTATACCCTGCACCACCCTGTGGAAAAGAGTATATTAAGTTTGTGCGGATGTCTTTGTAAGGTCTGTTAAGCCTCCTTTTGGGTGTTGCAAAGGGATGACAAACTTAATATACTCCCAACTTATGTGTAGGGTATAATAAAGGGCTTGCTCTCTCTCTCTCTCTCCCTCTACATTGCTCCTCTTTTATGTGCCATGTGTGGTTTGAATTCTCATTTATTTACTATTTCAGAATTTTTCCTCATATCGAGACAGGTGCATAGGACGTTAGGCATAAATATAAACATTGTCTTTGGATACCTGAAATGTCATATTCCCTCCCCGCTCTGCCTTTGTATATATTTAATATAAATGATTGTTTATATTATTAAAAGTTTATCGAAACCTGACAACTTTTCCGTGTAAATTTTTTAATTCATAATTTTTTTTCTACATTTAGAATAATTTCTTACGCTTTCATTGAATGACATTTTAGATGAATGAACGAGTTGTATTGCTTAAAGCTTTGATGGATCACTCACATATTGCATATATTTACTTTAGTTACAACCATAAAATTCAATTAAAGAACACTGGAACCCTTCTCAGTTTTAAACTTGCATGTACCAACATTTGTCGGTGCGTCCGTAAAGAGATTTTAGTGAAAACAATAAGTAAATTTGGCCTGCACCAAATCTCAAATACCCTCCACATATATATACACAATAGGGGCGTGGCAGTTACCTAATTACTCCGTTTAATAGTGTAGGTATCACACATCAGTCCAGTTTTACTCTGAGTACGGTTATGATAAATTGTGCAAGTGTCTAAAATACGACCACGCCCATTTTTAGTGCATCGATGTATGTAACTAAAAATATATATATATATAGAAATTTCAACTTCATAGGTCAATTTTTGTGTCATATTGTAGATATTTGTCGATTGTGGACGTGTCTCTTGAGCGATTTTTCCCAATTTCAATAGCGTTTTGCGCGGTGCAACATTACAGCTCAATATCTAAAAAATTTACGATCGTGAAGAGACTTGTTGTAAATTGTGGACATGTTTATTATTTGATCCCGCCCACTTTGGGCAAATCTATGCAATTATTTTATATAAATTTGTGTACAGAAATGAAACTTGTACCTCAATTTTTGTGCCTAACCGATCGAGTTTTGTCTATTGTGGGCGTGGATTTTGATCAATTTAAATAGCAACCTACAGAAACTAGAAATGTTTGCTCAATATCTCAAAGTTTACAACCATGAAAGTGCCACCAATGGACAGACGCACTGGCGGATAAGGTTGGATTGCCTCAGATTTTGATCCTAATCAAAAATATATATACTTTGTAGGGTCCCTGAAGCCTCCTTCTGGGTTTTGCAAACAAGACCACAAACTTAGTACACTTTCGATCTCAGGTGAAGGGTATAAAAATGTAACCACAAAGTCTTTCCTTAAGTAAATGGTTCCAACTAATTTTTGTTAATTATTAATCACATTCAACTGAAGACTATATAACACTAGATAAGTTATGCCGGATGCAATACATGTTATATATGTTCTTCACTCATAATGCTATAGAAACACATTGTTACAATTTTATTTAATACTTTAAAATACGGAAGTAAAATATATTTAGAAAAAAAAGAAAAAACAATAACAAAAAGAAAATGAAAACCTTCAAAATTTCGTAGAAAGTTAAGTAATATTGTTCAAACAACAATAACAGCAACATTTATCAAAAAAAAACATTATGCAAAGATTCAAATCTTTAAACAACAACAACAACAACAACACAATAAAATATTAACGTTAACGAAAATATTATAAAAAAAAGAGAGAATTTCTTAGAAATATCTTAAGAACATGATACTCTGAATGACAAGAATATAAAAAGCAGCTACAACAAAATGACCAACATCAACAAATTCAAAAAGAAAAAATAAACATTCTTACAAATTTATATGCGTACTTCAAAACTGTACCAAGGGGATGAGAGAGAATCTGTAAAAACAAAAAAAGAGAATAAAGACAAAACCATTCTAGAGAAATCCAGCCAATTTATTAGCTAATTATTAGTAACATGAATTGGGTCAAGGTTGGGTCGATATCTAACCTATTACGAACAATTTAAGCAAAAAAAATTAGTTTGGTTTAAGTCAAATCTTAAGTACCCTTTATTAATATAAAATGTGGGCAGGGCAGGTGCCTGGAGCACACTTTTTCATAGTGTTTGTACTACGTCTTAAAACATGGATTCTCTGGCAAAGAATTTTTTTTAAATAAAATTTTGAACACACTCACTAAATTCCAACTGTATAGCACAATTTTTGTGTCACATACAGGAATTTTTTGTAAATTTTTGGGCGTGGCTCTTAAACAATTTCGCTCCTTTAAAGTAGAGAACATCGTGCAGAAATTGAAATTATCTTTAAAAAGTTTCATTTGAAAAATTTATTGCTATAAACGTTTTAATAACAAGTGGACGTACAGACGGACTCAGTTAAATTGATTATTAAACCAGAATATAAGTATTCTTGGTTATTTCTAACACGTTCTTCTGTTTGTTGCACATGGATGATAAACTTAAAGTATCTCTTAGTGGTATTATAGGTGAAAGGTATTATAATGGTTGAAATGATGCAATATTTTTTATATGTATATTTTTTATATTACATATACATGCATATACTTGTTTGTGCGGTATGTTAAAGGGACAATAAAATATTGTCATATATGTATATATAAAAACTGGATGGTTTCACTCGACATATGTAAAAAAACTAAACTTGACTTAAGCCAACTCTTAAAAACTCAACACTTCCATATACAAAAAGTAGGCGTGGTATATCGCTGATTGCACTCTCTCAAGTTTTTGTAAAACATAACGGGTCGAATTTTGAGCCAAATAAAATTTTTTCAAATTAGGGGCGTGGCTATAATCCGATCATGCCCATTTTTATTTAGTACATCAATGAGTGCTTTATATCATAATTTCCACATTATAGCTATACTTTTGCACACAATATAGATTTATATAAATTGTAGGCGTGGCATTTGGCTGACTTTGTCGAATTTAAATAGGAACCTATGTAAAGGCATTCGAAAAATTTTCAGTACACATGGACAGACATGTACAGATTGTCTCAGCTTTTGTTGTAGAGTCCGCAAGATGTTCGCCTGAATGTTACTAACGGAATAAAAAACCTAATATACCCCCCATTAACTAAGGTGTTGGGTATAAAAACCAATAAAAACCCGTTTCCCAACTTCCTTGCATCACACATCTCTTCAGGCAGTAGTGTTAAGAAAGCAAAAATAAAGTTTCAAAAAAAAAATGGCGTTCATTTGATAAAGGGTGACGCCTTTTTCAAAGGTTAACAGGACACTATGCTCTTACACACATTCAAAGCCAACCCACCCTTAACATTAAACGACTGTGTGTGATTATGAGAAAACCAAGTACGACTCAACAGTCACCAGGTTTCAATTCCATTTTGTTCATCGAACTTATAAGCAATACATGTGTGTGTATGGGTGTGTATATACGAATTCATAACCATCCCTAGCAGCGTAGAGTAATAAGACTAATAAGACTCCTTGCCTTCATAGTTTGCCTTTGCAAACAAAGTATTTATTAAGCCATGCAAATGGTGTGACGCACTCTCTCTCTCTCTCTCTCTCCCTTTCTCTCTCCCAGATTGTAAGTTACAAAAGCAATTGCTTAACATTATTATTTTTTGTTGACTGCTGCTGCATGTATTGTATTAAACATAATCCGCATGAGTGTGTGTTGCATGTTGTGTATTGCAATCAGTTCTTTATGAACATCGCAGGCGTATGGTTGAAAGAAAAGTTCATAAAATTTATACAAAAGATTGTTTTTTTAATACAACATTAAAAAATTAAATAAAATAGGAATCCATTCGAAGGATATTTGTACGTATGTGGAGAAATTTGTGAAAATAGTTTTTGTTAATTTTAAATCAATCGATATTAAATAAAAAGAGATATGACTTGAACAAAATTATGGATACTACATTAGCAGCAGCTGTGAATAGTGGTGATATAGATTCAACCAGTTCCGGCGGTGCCTCATCAGACAACTCGATGGTTAATCACGACAATATGCTTTCACCCATATCATACGGCACTATATTTCTGCCCAATTCGAGTAAGTGGTAAACACAGGAAACGAAAAAGTTTTTGCAAAAATTTAAAAGGAAAAATATTTAATAAAAAGAATTCAAAAAAAATTAAAAATCAAAAAAAATTTATAAAAAAATTTAAAAAAAAAAATTATAATTAAAAAGTTTTAAATTGAAAAAAATCGAAAAAACATTTAAACACAATTGCAAAGCATAAGATAAATATTACAAAAACAAAAACAACAACAACAAACTCTAATTGGTTTTAGGCGAGATCTAAAATGCCCTCCATATCTATATGCCGTCCGCAATAGACTAGAAGTATAACACTTAGCTGTAATGCGGAGAATCGTGCTTTCGTGTTACCTACAATAGTTGAACCCGTGTTCAGAGGTGATGGGGAGTTTTTAAAATATATTTTTATGAGGGGATAAGATCGCCATGGTGCATCCATTTGAAAGAGACGTCTTCTGAGTGCCGATCTAAAAAAAAAAACGAAAAAGATACAAAATATGGGCATGACAGCAATGTCATTATACTCTTTAACACTTTATGTAATAAGAATCCTTTTCCATAACTGATTCTGATTATTTGTAAATTGTCGGCATGTCTGTTTTTCGATACCGCCCCTTTTTGGCACATCAGTGGAACCACTCAATTCAAAATTCCACTTTGTAGCTCAATTTTTCGATGGCTGATGAATGGATTTTTATTGGTTGTGGGCGTGGCTTTGTCGCCTTTGGGCCAAAATATATCACTGTAAAATATTTCATTGAAATGTTTTAAAAAAAGCGACCCCTCAAGCTTATACAATAAACATATATTTACATGGACAGACAAAGTCGTGAGTAAATGATTCTGAATTCATCGATATGGAAAAAGGGGTACCGGGGTATCCCTCTTCATCAATTTAGTTGAGGCGTAGGTTATAAAAATTGTAAAAAAAAACCTAAGAAGTTACCTGTTTTTGCAGTATATACATAATATATAACGCCGGCGTTATTTACACACCGATGGCCGTTTATTTGAATATTTAATTATGAGGTTTATATTAATTTTTTTCCTTTTTGTTTTTTTTTGTTAAGTGTCATATTATGGCGCTTCAAAAATTATCTAATATTAACATTATACACGAACAATAAACATTCAACATAAAATGGCTGAGCTTGGCACATAACTGGAGGATACAATTACAACAAAAAGCAAACCCCGTATAAATTGTAATATTGTATACAACATAAAAATATTCAAATCAACAGATTAGTATTATAGATAACAACAACAATATTAAAATAACATGTAAAACAAGTGTCGCATGATAACATACTTGCAAAATGAACACAATCTTATATTACAATTTGTGCGTTGTATACCATTCATATAAAGGACGGAGGGACATACGTCTGGCCAACTTCTGACTGTTTCGTTGGCTAATTTAAAAACAAATGACAATGTTGTAGTCGATCAAGCCTGACCATTTAATACCCTACACTACTTTGTTCCACGAGAGGCATTGTCTTTATATGAGAAGGGGTTTTAAAAATAGTCCGATCGAGTCCAAGTTTGGCACAGCCAATTGTTAAGCCAATTATCTATGCTTCACCAAGTTTTGCCCAAAAATATTAAGAATTGCGATTTTTTCCATATAAAGACTGTCATTATAATAAGTCGTTATATGGGGAAGGGTTCTAAAAATTATCCGATTCGGTCCATTTTAACAAGAGTTTTTTTTGGGCCAAAACATGATCTCGTATCAAATTTCATAAAAAAATCTCAAAAAATGCGACCTGTAGCTTATATACAAATTAGACAGACAGACGGACATGGTTACATCGATTAGGATTTTGATTCAAAATTAAAACATTATTGTTTTGGGCTATGTAAACGATCATAATCATGATTTATCAGTGTTGATTGTTTCATAATGATTCATTTGGAAAGAAATCTAGACGAATCTCAAATTACTACCGTTCATTATTTTCTTGTTACCAATATAATTCGAATCCACCTGGTGCGGGCGTAAACATTTTCAGTAATGTCAGTATAGAGATAAATTATGTTTACTAACACGTATCTTCAGTGAAACAACCTGCCATGCAATCCCTTATTATACAAAACTGGAACAAACACGCTGAAGAAAGACGCTGTAGACCTGAATTGGTTGTTATTTGTATCACATTTTATCGAAATTTCTTAAGTCCTGTGTCCTGTACAGTTACTTGATTTTGTACAGATGTAAATTAAGATCTTTATGTAAAATTGGCCAAAATATAATTTGAGTGATTTTGACTCAAATTTACCCACTATAGATGCCTGTGTGGTGGGACGTACTTAAAAATGCCATTATCGACTCGATAGTAATTTATAATCATTTCCAAACGTAGATCACTATTTAAAATGGGCAAAATCGGTCAAGAGCAACGCCCACAATCGACAAAAATCTATTTATCTGCCACAAAAATTGAGCTATAAACTTGAAATTTGGTATGTACATCCATAAATATAAGCCTAAATAGTCGATTTTTCAACGCTGATCAAGAATACTTTGTAGGGTCTCTGCCGCCGCCTTGTGGGTGTTGCAAACGGAAGAACAAACTTAATATACTCTAATCTCTAAGGTAGAGGATATAACAAGTCAGACGTTTTTGTTTTTAATAAAAATAATAATTTTGTAACCCCATACCAACCAATCCAACTATATATATAAACGCCTTTAACCTTTACTTCCAGATTATCGTAACAATTTGTCATGTAAAACGGTCCTGCATTTGGATAAATTTTCCCCATACGCTACCGGTAGAGAATTGGAAAGGCGCTTTCAAGATATAAACAACGACTATGACAAATCTCCGTCATCTGTAGTGACGTCTACAACAACGCCGCCAGTATACCCCACCATGAATGGTTTAATATTTGAAAACGCCTCATCCTCCAATGATCTCAGCGATAACAATAAAACCATAACAACCCCAACAACAATGCCCATACATATGGAAGCATTAGGTTTGGTTAGTGCCTCCAACCCAGAGCCATTAAACGGTTTGAGTGTTACTTCCAACAACACCTTGAATGCCAACAGCCCACTATTGTCCAATATAACGGCAGCTCACAATAATGTTAATAATCTGCAAACGGAAAGAAAATTTTTACAATTCACCACAGATCAGGTAAGCTAATTAAGATGCAATTAACGGCAACTTTTTAATATTCTGTTTGTATGGCTGGAACGTTAAGATTCAGTGCATGTGCGAGGCGTTACAGCAAAGAGGCGATATTGAAAAACTGACTACTTTTCTGTGTCATTTACCCGCCTCGGAATTGTTCAAAAGTAATGAAAGTGTTCTGCGTGCCCGAGCCAAGGTGGCTTACCATCGCTGTCAATTTAATGAACTCTACAACTTATTAGAATCTCACCATTTTTCATTGAAATATCATTCCGACTTGCAAGACTTGTGGTTTAAGGGTCATTACAAAGAGGCGGAAAAGGTTAGAGGACGTCCTCTGGGGGCTGTCGATAAGTATAGATTGCGAAAAAAATATCCTTTACCCAAAACTATATGGGATGGTGAGGAGACGGTGTATTGTTTTAAAGAGAAGAGTCGTAATGCTTTAAAAGATTGTTATAAAACCAATCGGTATCCCACACCTGATGAGAAGAAGACCTTAGCGAAAAAGACTGGCTTAACTTTGACACAAGTGTCGAATTGGTTTAAAAATCGACGGCAACGTGATCGTACACCCCAGCAAAGACCGTAAGTTAAATCATGTGTATAATGGGATTAGCATAAATATAAGATAATTGAACCGACACCGCCTGAAAGGAGATGAACCCACATCGAATATATGCATTCTGCACTTTACTAAGCATTACTTTTAAGCAGGCATCTAGCCAGGGGAGGCCAGTGGGGACTGGTCTTTATAAAAATTTTAATGGCCAGCTTTATGACTCCTTTTTGTGTAGTCCCCTCATCCACCCACCGGTACTTTTACTCGTACAACTACTCTAAGAGAAGGAAAAAAACTTGGCTTAGACCAAATCTTAAAAACGGTGGACGGGGCAAGTCCATGATTACGCCCCCTAAAAGTATATCATATGTATTACGTATAAGCTTGTAGGGCGAGTACACTTTTTTGTAAATTATGGTCGTGGCTGTTGTTTGACCACGCCCACTTTCTGCTTTTCGATGGTTGGGCTAATTATATATATGTGCTCAAAATGCCAACTTCATAATTAATTGTAAATTGTGGGCGTGGCTCTTGACCGATTTTGGCCATTTTAAATAACCATCTTCGTACAGAACATGGACGTGTCTGCTTCAGCTCAATATATCAAAATTTACGACCGTAACAGCGTCAAATACACACGTATATGCGGACTTGTCTCGATTTTTGACGCTGGCCTTGTAGGGTCTGTGACCCATCCTTGTGGTGGTATTAAATGAGATTGCTATATTTTCCACCTAATTACCTAAAAATGTTTAATATTTTATTATATTTGTTTATTTTATTAATTTTTTTTCGTTTTTCGTTTCGTAAAATCGTTTCATTTGAAAAATACTTTTTATCTTTCTTTACATGAATGTATGCGCGAGAGCATCGAATTACAAAACGAACATGCATGCATTTTATGCATTCTTTTACATGCGACTCGGTGTTACTTTTATGTTTTATTTTTTTTTTTTTTTTTGTTCGCACTATTACAAAGAGAGCAACGCTTACAAGTGAGAAGTGAGTACTTATGAACTCACACCACACCATAGGAGACCACTTAACTTAACTGTGTAACAAAGAAACAATAGCACAACAGCAACAACAACAATAAAAAAAACTGAAAGGCTATAAAATTAAAATTAAAAGTGGAAATCATCCATAACTCTTCAGCACATATAATACATACACACCTACACACCTACACACCTACTCAAGTGCCAAGTTCGACAAAAAAATAAAGACCAAAAATCAATTGAACCATTTACAATAAATTGGCATTTGAAGGGAACACTTAAATACACACTGACCATTAAAATGTGAAAGAACGCACGAACGCACGAACGAACCCGTGTAAACGATCAGTTTTACTTGCAAGCACATGTACGCATGTGTATACAATAACTGTAACATATAAAGGAAAAGAACGTGTGCTGTGCTAAATGTGCAAGCACGGCACAAACATACAAGCCTATGCATGCAAAGAGCCGTACAACTGTATGTTAGCATGTATGTGTGTATTTTATAAAAATTTTAAATTTATGTAATATTCCAGTAACTTCAACTATGCAGTCACTCAAACAAACACATGTAGGCAAAGTATTTTATAACTTTTGTATTTTTTATACTATTTTCAGAGACCTTATGTCAGTGCTGCCGGTCAATCAATTGGATCACAGTGGCTTTCCAAGAATGTTTAATGCCCCCAGCTATTACCCAGAAACCATATTCAATGGTCAATAGCAGACGCATTAACAGTATGATTATTTATTTTAAGTTTCTAACCAAACCAACAAAAATATGTTTAGTGTATATATTCATACATATGTTTCTTGTAAAAAGTGTACATAGTGTAAATAGCAACAACAACAATAACAATAACAACAAGTCATATAATGACACTTTAGTGATAAAAAAGAATAATAATTTGTTTTTATTATGAGTCCTAAGCAAATTGCCATGTAATGCAATAAAATCCCTTTTTAATTATGAATAGTTTTAATTCTTATAATCATACATAATATAAATAAAAATATGTAGATATGTTAATAATATATTATAGAACAATTACATTAAGGAAGAAGAAAAAATTTATATTGAAAATAAATAAACAAACAATTATAGAAATCAAAACCTATGAAATTTAATGAAAAAAACAACGTTCTGTGTGAATGATGTAAGGGATTATTAAAGAATCGTTTTCGCAATTACTTTTTCAGGTGAGATTATACAAATTGCATAAAAATTTTCTTTTTTATATAAAACAATGAATTACTAGCGAAACTGCAATAACAGTTCCTTTCTTTACACAATAAACTGCAATATCCGCTGTTAGAGAAAAAGAAAACAAGACAGCCCTCTATATAATACTGTTAGTTTAAGTAAACAAAGCTTTCAGCTTTTGTATATATTTGCAAACAACTTAACAGCTGTTATTTATATGACATTTAATTGAGTTGAGCAGTTTTTTGATAGAAAATATATCTAAAATTATTAAAAAATCCATGGCATCTAATCAAATAAATAATAACGCACCAAGTTTAAGTCAATATTTTGCTAATGATCCACCAAGTTTGTTTGATGAAATCACACTCAGCCGAACAGCAACCATTACGGAAAACACAGGTAATAAAAAGTTATGAATTTAAAAAAAAAATAATATATTAATTATTTTAGATATCATTAATAAAAGCATAACATCCCACACAAATCAATCCCTTATAATGAATAATAGTCTGCCTGTAAATAATGTTTCAACATCCCAAGTGGGTAGCTCTACAATAACCGCTCACACATTTAGTGGAGAATTTAAACCCGTCGATTATATAGAAAATCCAATCGAATTAGAAGAAGATTCAAAAATATCAGATGATGTTCGAAATTTTTGGATTAAACCTTATAGTGATACCGGTGGAACATTGTTAACATTGCCAGGCATACAAACGTCCAATGATTTGGTAAGTTTTCTTAAATAAATCATCATATAGAGAAAACTTAGTAAGATTAACAAGATATTAGCCTGATCTAATAGCGGTAGCAGTGCGCGAACATTTAGGTGAAAATGAATTAAAACAACGTAAAATTTTAACTGCCGACAGTGTTACCCAAGATGAACGGGGATTAAGATCGTTAATAGCAGCTGGTTGTTATCGGGCAGCCGTTAATCTAACTGGTCGTTTGTTGACTATATATGGCCAGGGTTATAGTCGAGCTGGTCAACCAGCCAAACATTCACCACATTCCCTGCAATTGTGGTTTACCCGCTTAGCTCTATTAACGAAATTGGGTGAATACAGTTTACTGCAACAAGAAGCCGAACCTTTTGGTCAACTAGAACGCCCTGATGTTTATTATGCAGTAAGTTTTCGCTTTTTTTTCTTGAGCAAATCTGCTAACGAGTCAATTTATTGAAAAACAGTTTTATCCGGAAATGTATCCCGGCAAAACCGGTTCTATAGCCAGTTTCTCATTTCGTTTATTATTAGCCGAGTTACCCGTCTATATGGGTAAAACCGTAATGGCTTTAAATTATTTAATTAATTTATTAAATATATGTGATGGCGTATACGATTTATACAAGGGCTTAAAAACCGAAGGAAAAATAACATCGGAAGCTGTAGAGTTTTGGAGGAAACGACAACAGAGAGTTTGGCATTCTATAATTAATTGTTATTTAATCGTAAGTCTCTGTTGTGGAACGTTAATGTTGTGTAAATTATAGAAATGAATTTTTCAAAATCATCCCTCAGATGAAACATTACGATACAATTGATACTTATTTTACGATTCATACCGCGTATGATACTTTCACCAAGGAAGAGAGAAGAGCCCTATTTTCTGCTTGGGGCAGAATTTATTTACAAATTGGCGATATCTTTGGGGCAGAACAGAAATTTGCTGCATCTCGCCGTTTAAGAACGCTGTATGTTCACGATTGATCGAAGTTTAATAATCTATATAAAAATATGTAATTTCTATTTTGTAGAGGTTCCCAGTCCGATTTACGTGATTTGGTTGATAAAGGCCTTATAATGGTGGCGAAGAACGATTTTCAAGAAGCTTTCGCCACATTTCAGAAGGCTTTACCCTTAGATCCTGGTAATACAATGATTTTAAATAATATGGGCGTTTGTCTGTTGTATGCGGGCAAATTAAAAGAAGCCATCAATATATATGAGACTGCTATTAATTTGAATCCTCAAAAATCCTTAAACGAAAACTTACTTGTCAATCTATCCACGTTATATGAACTGGAGTCGAATAATTCAAAAAACAAGAAATTAAACTTGCTCCGTCTCGTTAACATTTACAAACCAGACTTAAGTATAAGTTTGGATATATGTTTGAAATTACAGACAGGAAATTGAAATTGTGTTATTAAATATAAAAATATAATAAATAATTATGCACTTAAAATTCATCGTTTTACAATAGAAATTTTTTAAAGGCGAACGGTACATAGTCAACTGCACAAACTTATCGACATAAAAATAGAAACAATAAATTGTAATCCGTTACTTTGAGTTCTTAGTTTAGAAAAAAAGCAACGCTATTTAGTTGATATATAAAATTAACAAGAAATTTGCTGATGGCAAAAAGTCATGAAAATTTTACATAAAATATACATAAAACATATTCTCTAAAAAATTCTTATAATTTAAAGTAATCTTTATGAAATTAAATTCATTTAACATGAAGAGTTAAATTTCGAAATCAAAGCATAGTCTTGGGGCTTAGTCATATGACTTTGCCTTGCATTGTTGTACCGAAATTTCAAATAAGCACATGCATTATTACCAAGCAATAACAGTACAGTAACATAACAATGCCCAATACAGTGCAAAAATATAAAAACGGGATACGGCATTGCCGATTACTGTGCAGCAGCGTGTAGTCGATAACCGCCGCTACGAATTTCGTCTTATGTAGTTGCCACATTATCAATTTGATGTTGTTGCCACAACTTAATAATCTTCTTCCCCTTTCCACTTCAAACACTAGCATTTATTTACAATTTTATTAAACAAAATACAAACATTTTTAATGAACAAGTTTCATACAAGTAATTACGGACCGAACTAAAAAAATAATGAATCATTTATAAAAAAAAAAATGGTACGAATCGTGAAACTGAAAATTAACTACACTCAAGTATCCCAAAAATATTTCAATTTGCAACATAATTAAATATTTTAAAAGGCTTTTTGATTACAACAATAACAATTCAAATTGGTCATTCAAATGTCTGTTTATACACAATGATGAAAGTTGCATGTGCCCCCCCAGATTTATGCTTGGATAATTTTAAAATTCCATGCCACAATTCGTGCAGCGCTTATTCTTTAAAGCTAAACAGCAAAGAACGCCAACGGGAAAGAAGACGATGGCACAACAGAGAGCCAACAATGGGTAGGAGTCTTCTAAAATGCCGATACGACAAGCGGGACAACCGTTGATAATAATAATTTGCGGTTGTACGGTAATCGGTAATTGCACACTAGTGGGTGTACTTTCAAAGGCACCGTAGTTGGATGAAGCACCACCTGTCATTGGTGGTGGCGGGGGTGGTGCTGTTGCTGACGCTGATGCATATGTTTGGTGTTGATGCACGTATGGTGCATGGATGGGGACATTAGCAGTTCGCTTATCACCTTTACACAAAGAAAATATTTCTTAATTTTACTCTAATGATATACTTTTATTGGAGCACGGAAACACTTACCACTTTGTGACGATAATCCATCACTATATGTGGCTTCTGCATAACTGGGCAGATTACTATTTTTACCAAAGTCTGACATTATACGCTTTTTACTATTTCACCATTAAAATAAATATATAATTTGTGAAAGTCTTTAATAGAAGCAAAACAATGACGAATAGCCGTACATATAATACTAACGCATAGCGGGGACTTTTATCTGTTCTTTATCAACTTTTAATTGTACGACTTGTACTTTTGCAAAAACACAGAGTTGGCAAACCAACAAAATTATGTCGGAACAGTTGAGAGAGTTGTAGAGGTGGCTTTTAAACAAATCATAATTTCTTCATATTCTTATATGTATATGTAAAGTGAAATATTTTAAACTTACCTAAAAACTCTGAGAATAATGAGAAATTATCTGAAGCAATAATTTAACACAACTGAAAACAAAACTGATGCCACTTAACGAATTTATCCCGCGCTAAAAAAATTATTATGAAATTTTCTCAAGATGGCATTTTTTTCAGCTTTTTTTTTTGCACACGCGTTGTTATAGTTTTCACTAAAGAAACATTTTCATTTACATTTACATATATATAACAACTGGATGATATTTATCAACACATAATCTTATTATATTTTTTTATAAATTCCTGGGTACAAATCTCACTTTTTTTTGGAAATATTTTTTAATCGGCATACAGTTTCGACCCGCACAACACACTAGTAAGAATGTTAAGATTTAACTGTTAGGTGGATAAAAAACTTTTACAGAATTGCCATTTGCGAGTTTTGAATTTCCGGTTTTCAAAATTTATTCAATAGAATATTTTATACTACGGTAAAATTTTTTGCTTCCTACAAAAGCATAGAGTTACCAAACCAACGAACTATGACTTAAAAATCAAAAATGTATATTATTTATGTGTTTTTATTTATTTAATTTTAATATAATTTTAATAAATTGTTCACCCAACTTTAATTAGAGTATTTATAAATAAATCACTTATATTATAAATAAATGTTCTGTAAAAGTAACGGTAGAGGTGTGGTGGAAAAAATCTTAATTGAAATCACGATTGGTTAATACAGCCGGTGCTACCAAACTCCAGCCATATATAAGTATACCCATCCAACTGGAGACAATTTTTATCCACATGGATGCAGCATTTGCATTAAACAATTCAATATCGGAATTTGGCCTATAAAATATGGAAATGACATAAATGAATATGACAACACGTGCATAATGCAAAATACTTACTTGTACCAATTGGTCAATGTCATCATTATGTATAGAGAAGCGCATACAAATATTAAATGAAACATCGACCAGGAATATGTAACGCCCTCCGCTTCATTGTCTCCACCCTTTTTATCAGTATCCATCGCTCTTTCAGCATCTGATAGAACTTCTATAACAAACATATATATACGTTCTACATATATATATATACAGTTTTGAACATACCCCTCTTTTCTCCATCATTATTAATATTGGAAAGTTCGACAGCAGACCGTATGCAATTATATAAAATGCACAGCACCCAAACTATAAGCCCAATTATATTGGCTGTGTCGAAGGTAACTTTGGTGTTTGGTGTTGGTGGAGCTATTGTGGTAGTGTTAATGATGTCACCACCCCCCCCAAACACACCCGAATTGCAAGATTTCTCTAAAAAAAGAAAAGATTCGTACATGATTCGTACACATAGATTCATTACAAATATTCACCTGGATTATTAGCCACAGCTGACCAAGTCAAATATATTGTGTACAGGGTAACTAGAGAACTTTGCAATAAGCCGGATTGTGGCATACGTTCTTGAACAGCTGGTAACACCGACAATATACTTACAATTATGCAAAATATCAAATTGAGAGAAATGAAAAATTTATTCAAACTGCAACCGACCGACTGAAATATATAAAAATAAAAGCCGCTTATAGGCAATAATGGAACAACACATATTAGCAACATGTACTTGGGTAAAATCCAGATAGAGTAGAGCAACACCGGTTAGTGATATACCATAGCTTAGCAGAGTTACAAAGGCCAAGGCATAATAATAGCCACGATTTTCTTCAGCATTGTCTGAAACAAAATATTAACAGTTAACACATCTTGGATACCTTTCACATTTACACGTGAACCACTTACTTATCCAATTTTCCGCTATCGTATGAGCAAAATCCACTATTATTACCAGCTGTATAAGAATGAATATAAAACCGCCAATTAAACCCACCCACATCATGGCCGGTCCAAATGTTCCATCTGGTATAAAAATGGCACCAATAGCTGCACCAAAACATATGAGAAATTTCAAGCCCCAGAATTCGTTTTGTATGTGAGAGCGAGGATCGCGTGAACTGCGCACGCCCAACATGATTAAACCCATCAAGGTGAAGAAGCAAACCATACCAAAACAAATACGATATACAGCCATATAACCCAAAGCATATTCGCAGTCCACTTGTAATGTACCTCCCGAAAAACTGTCCAGTGCTTTGGAGCTAACGGTAGAAGTGGAATTTATGCAAAATGGAAATTTCCTTAAAGTGTTTTGCAGACCCGGCGATAGAGCAATAGCACTTAAAATAGTGCCCACCATTAGCATTAGGGCGTACATGAAACGCGATGAAGTAGAATTTTTGCAAGATGGACAAGCATTACAACATAAACTGGCCGCTGTGCCTGTACAGCATAGAGCACACTAAAGAAATATTTGTATAAATATATTTGTATAAATAGAAGAAGAAGAAGACTTTTTTTCTGTAACATTACAAAATATTGATTTTTTTCAATTATTTTGGAACAATGAAAATTATTCATTCGTTCCTTTATTTATTACATAAAATACAAGGAAACCTACCTGGGCAGCTGAGCACAAACCTAATACTGCTCCCATATTAAATAAATATGATATTTTTTAAGAATTATAAATAATTTTTCACTTTTTCAACTTGTTTGCAATTTTCTAGTATTTCGACAACAATGACAACAGATGTCAAGTGAATTTTATTTATCAAAACTGGCAACACCATCAGCTGGAATGGTTTGTTAAGCCCAAACGCTCCTCAACAAAAAGCCGATATTATTTTTGAGTGTGAAAAAAATGAAAATCACAAGAATTAACAATTTTTTGTTTACTTGTAACTTTTAAAATAAATAAAACAATATTACTTTTACTATATAATCGATTCTCTAACCCCCTAACATGATTATAAGTATATTTCAAATCAAGTGGCAACCATACAGTAAAACAGGTATGGTATACTTCTGATTGCAGCTGTTTTGTTAAAATTACTTTAAAAAAGTAGAAACATTAAAAAAAGTACTAAAGCATAAAGTTAAATAAATTAGTTGCATAAAGTCATTAATAATTTATTATTCCTATTTGTTGCTGTACGTATATGTTGCCTAAAATAATAAATTTACATTCGCAACCCGATTACTTATCAAAAACATGCACAAATCGAGGAATGCACTGAATTTTATTGTTAGATATAAGCAAGAGTACTTCAAGAGACTCTACTCAAGTGAAGTACGTGTAAGATTTGCTCCCAGTCCTACTGGTATAGTAAACAATTTATGCAACAGAAACCAAAAAATAATTAACAATATACAATTTTGCAGGATATTTACATTTGGGTGGTTTACGTACCGCCCTCTACAATTATCTCTATGCTAAGAATCAACAGGGTAAATTTTTGTTACGTATTGAGGATACCGATCAAACACGACTGGTCAAGGGGGCAGCAGAAAGTATAAAGCAAGATTTAGAATGGGTTGGTTTGGATATTGACGAAGGTCCGGGCATAAATGATGGAGTGTATGGACCGTATAAACAAAGTGAAAGAAAAGAAACATATTTGTATGTCGTTTATAACGTATTTGATGAATTTCGTCATTCGGGTTTTTTTCCTTCTTCAGAAATCACGTGCAAATATTATTAGAGAATGGATCAGCATATTATTGCTTTTGCACGGAAAAGCGTTTAGAACTACTACGCAAAGAAGCGGTGCGTACACGACAAGTACCCAAATATGACAATAAATGTCGTCATTTAACCAAACAACAAGTGACACATCTTCTTAGTAAAGATACTCCGCATTGTATACGCTTTAAATTGAGCGATTATTTGGAACCCATACAGGATTTAATATATGGTGCTGTTTATCATAATGTTAGCGCAAATGAAGGTGATCCAGTCATTTTAAAAACCGATCATTTTCCAACATATCATTTTGCCAATGTAGTTGACGACCATCTAATGAATATAACGCATGTTTTCAGAGGCGTTGAATGGCAAATCTCTACCACTAAACATTTGCTTATGTATAGGTACGGTCGGTTTTAATCGAATTTTTAAAGAATATCCTGTTTTTTAATAAACATTTCAGAGCTTTTAATTGGAAGCCACCCAGTTATGGCCATTTGCCGTTACTAATCAATTCAGATGGCACCAAACTCAGCAAACGTCAAGGTGACATCGGCATTAAGTATTTTAGGTAAATGAACTGTTTTTCAAAAATGTGTAAACAACAAAATAATAACACCCCTTAACTTAGAGAGAAGGGTTACTTTCCTAATGCTGTACTTAATTATGTGATATCTGCTGGCGGCGGATTTGGTCATGAACAGTTTAGTAAACCGCAGGTCTACACTCTAAACGAAATGGCTCAAAAAGTAAGCAATTTCACAGCCTTCGTTTTCATTCTTAATTGACATAGAATTTCAATCGGAAATCTTCTCTCGCGTTCTATAGTTTGATATAACAAAAGTAAATTCGTCACCGAGCCGCTTAAATCCAGATTTATTACACAGACTAAATCAATTGGAATTGGAGAATATTCTAAAATGTGAAACCGCCAGTCTGGCTTTAGTGGATAAAGTTAAAAGTATGATTGAAAAAACGTATCCTAACGAGTAAGTGAAGAGTTATGCAAAATTAATTAATTTAACTAAATTTAAGTGAAAATAAGATGGGGAGGGTATACTAAGTTTGTCATTCCATTTGCAACATCCAGAAGAAAGCTTCAAATAGAGTCATTTTTTACGTCCGCGCATCCCTCTGTTATTGGCACTCTCACGATCGTAATTTTTTTTAATTTTTATGTTTACAAACAAAATATGAGTTATTTAGCATTATACTTAAAAGTAAAAAATTTTAAAAAAACAATAGAAAAAACAACAACAAAATATGAATAATTATTAAATTAAATATTTATAATTACCCCATCCAACGGTGAGTGGACGTGGGCGTAAAATAAACACTCGCACAATTTATAAAAAAGCGTATTTGGCGTAATTCAAACACTTTTAGACAACACAATAGTGTACCTGCCACGCCCACTGTTTGTATATAGATGTGGAAGATATTTAAAAGTTAGTTTCCCTAGTTTTTTGTTTTGTTTTTATCTAGATCTGATTTAGATGTGAGTTCATCGCATGTAAAAAGTGTACTGGAATGGTCACAAGACCGCTGTACAACAATAGAAACTTTAATTTCACCCCAATTCAGCTATTTGTGGATTAAACCCAACAACTTTAATTCCAAGGATCTGAGGAAAGGTATATATATATACATGGCGCTATAAATAATTAAGTATTGATAATACTACTTTAGGTTGAACCCAACAGAACAACTTTGCGAGTTGATAAGACTTTTGGAGAGTATCGAATTTAAGAGAGATAACCTTACTAAGGCTTTAAAGAGTTGTGCTCAACAACACAATATAAAATTTCCCGTGTTTATGAAATCATTAAGAGCAGCTATAAGTGGCTTGGATGTAAGTAATCAATGGCCTAAAAAAAAATAAGACAATACAACAGCCATGCCTAGTTTTATGCTGCATGGCTATCTTTGGTATCATGTACCAAGCACTTGTTTAGTAAATTTTTGCATTTTTAAAAATACTTATTAGCATGGTCCGGGCGTTGCAGAAATGATGGAAATTTTGGGCAAACAAGTTGTGGTGGAACGTTTGCAAACGGCTGCAAAATACGTGTAGTCTTCTTCTGCACTTCAAAGATGCCTCCTTTTTGGAATTTTAAGCTTTTTATTTATTTTAAGCACAACTTTATAAAAAGAATCAAATAAAAAATGTAACGTAACTTAATCGATTTTATCACTTAACAGTATACCTGTTACCCTGTCACCATTTACAGTAGCAGGGTAATTATTTATTTACATGGCCAACTCCTTCGTTATTAGTTCGGACATCTTCAGCTAATTTTTTTTTTTTTTTTTAAATATTTTAATCGATTTTACTATTTAAGAGTTTACTTGTTACCCTGCCACCATTTACCGTAATGAGGTAAATATCTTTCCACATGACAACGCCTTCGTTATTGGTTTGGAAATCTTCAGCTACTTTGTCCCAAATCTTTTTTTTAAGAATCAGTTGTGCATCGGGTTGAATCTCGTGATCCTCAAACGTTAAACGGGTACCCGGCTCAGTGGACATTGGCACAATTAAAGCTTCAACGACAGTATGATCAGAACTGCAATGAATTTGAAAAATGAGTAAAAATTTTGTAAGCAGCCATCAAGGCGTAATAACAACTTACTTGGAGGCACACAAAATCATGCCCTGCGACAAAACGCCGCGTATTTTAGACGGTTTCAAATTACATAAAACGGCCACCAAACGTTGATCTAATTCTTGTATGGTACAAAAATTTGCTAAACTACTGACAATGATGCGCGGTTGACTCTCAGCCAAGTCAACACTTACTACATATAAATTATCAGTTTCGGGGTGACGTGATACATTTAGAACTCTACCAACTCGTATATCCAATAGATGTGGTGCAGAGTTCTCTTTGGACACTTCAACTGTGCCTTTGGCTGTTTTTGTTTGTGGATAAGCAGCTGCACTCAACTTTCTGCAATGTTAAAGGTATTGAATAGTGTATCGTTGTAGTGTTTGTGATAGTTACTTACTGTAATTCGGGTGATTCAAACGTTTTGCGTATAGGGTCCAATAACTTATTAATATACTTTTCAACCGCATGTTTAAAATCAGCCGGATGCAATTTGCTTTCGGCAAAGTAATCTTCCAAATCCTGATAATTAGTAAATGTTACATCTCCACCATTTTCGTTCGTACGATTTACTACAAAACCTTCACCTTCTTTAAATAACGGGAACAAAACATATTTTACAAACGCCAACAGCCCGTTGTCGGTCACGTTGCCCGGTTCACAGAAAGCTTTCTTTAATTTCTTTTTCACATTAGCTGGGGAATCCAATAAATCAATTTTGGAATCTTCCTCCGAAGATGACATTTTGCCACCAGCCAAACCGGGCACTGCACAATAAAACAAATATTAATGATTTAGTAAAGGGTATATAAAATAATGTGCGGACGCTCGTACGCCCTAAACGGCAAATGCCACACCCATCTTTAATTATATTCGATCGATTCAGAAGCAAAATCTAAATCGATTTAACCATGTCCGTCTGTCTGTCTATGTAAATTTGTGCGCAAGCTACAGGTCGCATATTTTGAGATATTTTGACGAAATTTAGTGCAAAGAAATGTATTGGCCCAAAGAGGAACCCATTTGAAAATCAACCAGATCGGACCATTTTTAGAACCCCTTCCCATATAATTATATTGCAACTAAACTAATTGTAGCATAATTTAAGGTTCCAAGTGGTGTGGGGTATTAAATTGTTTTTGTTTTATGTTTGAACTACCCATGGGATTCATTAAATGTATGCGCTTCTGATAGCCGAGTTGGGGTAAGTATTTTTCGGCCAAAGTGAAAATCTTCCTCTGATCTACGCCACCGAATTGAGCGTCAACATGCAAGTACTCCTCATCTAGAGCCTGCAAGCCGGGATACAAAAGGCCAGATAATAATGGATATTCCACTTGTTTAACCACTTCCGCTCCAGCTTTTTTTGCATCATGTTGTGTCACCACTGAACTTAATTTGTACATATCTAAAGTGTACTCTTTAGACAGTTGATAATCGGTACCCTTTACGAATTTCAATTTTTCTAACGGTACACCAATAGATGTTAGCATAGCTTTAATAACTAACTCATAGTATTGTGTGCGCAATTCCAAAAGAGACCAAGGTGCTTTCATGTTATCTAAATAGGCGTGTAAATCGGCGAATAGTATGGTAACCTAAAAACCATAAAAAATTTCAATTCAATTTCTATCAAGAGAAAAACACAAATTCGATTTACCTCACAGCCAGCTCGTAAGAAATCGGCAATTTTGGTCATGGGCACAAAATATGCCACGTGAGGTTTACCGGTAGTAGCCGTACCCCAATAAATTTTTAAATCTCGTTCCTGAAGAATATCATCAAGCTTATCTTCACCCAACACTTCTTGCAGATTGCGTTTAATTAAGTCTTTCTTCTGTTCCGCTGTAAAAGGTGTCATGATCTCGATTTTTTTTTTTATTTTTTTTTTTATAGCAATTAAATAAATTTAAAACGTGGCAATCGTTTGGCCAGAGAGATAAGTAATAACTGTATGTATTTCTTTATTACATCAATTTTACATTTATATAGTACAAAACTTTCCACGTTGTAGAGTAATGCCCGTAAAAAACGTCAATTGTTGCGCATGGACAATTTATATTTTAAAATGTGTCATTTTTTAATTATTTACTTCTATAGCAGTCTTCTTCTTTTTGCAGCCTTTTACCGCGTTGCCACCTGTCAACATGACACCGTGTTGATTAATAATATTACGCAAAGGAATCGGAAAAATTCATATAATCTTATAATATATAGAAAATATTTATTTATTTGGAATTCTGTTTAATATATAACAAGATTATGTGTCAAATAGAAAATACAAAATTTTGTTGCTGAATATTACAAATAATCAGGTTATAATTACAATCCCGTTTTAACTAAACTGCAATGGCATGGGTGTTGTGCAGCCCTGTTCTTACAAGCAACTCTGTCTTCAATTACGCCATTTTCTTGTTTTTTTATGTCAGAGAGAAATGACCACAAAACGAAATCAAACTTCGGCAACGACGGATGGAAATTTCTGTGAAAATTTTATTCTAAGAAACCAAACAAGCAATTTACGTAAATTTTTTGTTTTGTTTATCAACTCCACAAGCACTTGATGCACACAAGTGTAGTGTGTGTAAATAACAATTAAAAACTATAAATTATAAATAATAAATACTATAAAATCTGGACGGTGAGTTAAGCTGTCATACACACATAAAAAGGAGGAAAAAAACGAAGATAAAAGTTTTTCACGTCATTAAAATCAAATGCTTTTGTTTAAAATAAAACAGTATCCCCAAATAAAAATCTATTCGGTAGAGAAGCTAATTGGAAATTGTTAAGTAAATTGTGGGTGGAATTTTGCTAAATGGGAATATAAAACGTCATATATATGTAGTTCTCGAGTTGAACGCAATAAGAAAAGGAAAAAAAGAAAGTGTAGAGAAATTTCTCAAATATATAGCATAGTTTTTAACTATCAACCTTTATGGGCGGGGGTCACATTGTGTCATTTGAAAGACTTACAATATAACATTTTTTTATACTTTTGGTGGGAGTGTATTATATCAAAAGGCGACATAAATTCACATCGTGACTGTAAAAGTTTTCATATGAGGAAAAAACGCGCCATTACATGACGGCATAATACTAGCCTAGCTGTGGGCTTTAAATGCTTAAAGTAAAAAAGCCATTCGTGCATGAATTTTATTTATAAATAATAATTAATGAATTTAGTTATTAATATATATAACATAACATAATGTAATAACTGCATATATATATATATATATATATATAAAATTTTGTTATTTTTTTACGTAAAGTACTGTTTCGTCAAAACGTTATTTGTTATGTTTTACAATTTGATTTGTTTGTTATTGATCTCTTTCTAGCAGCACAAAAAAATGTGTCACTTGTTCTCTTCATTAAATATAGAATTGGATACTCTTTGGATGGTGTGCTCTCAATTTCTTTATATTTCTTAACTCTTCACACATTCCGTTTCGTTTTGGCTTACCTGTTGATGTATCGTTGTATTGTTTAAACGGGTATTAATAAAAAATTATACAATTATTTACGTAAATACTAGTTTATATATATATATATATATATATATATATATATATAAAAGTACGAATCAATAGTTATAGATTCGTATAGCTTAGTAACGTACAACATAGTTTTAATATAAAGAAATATCCGAAATGAAAACGAAAGATATAGTCGGACAACTTTATATTAACAATAATTATTAAGATAAAAAACTGGTACTAATCAAAGCCACATGAAAGGACAGGTTTTGTTTATTGTATAGGCCGTATGTAAATGTTAAAATTTAAATTTAATATCAATTTTTTCAAAGTTTCAAAACCAAATTGGAAAGAACAAGAATTCTAGAGACGTGATGGAAATCAATAAATAACGAATTCATTGTTTAACTTTGTTGTTGTTGTTGTTGTTGCTGTTGACGTTGTGATTTTAAATGAACCTATGAATTGCGAGTTCAAGAAAATAACCAACGCTGTACACCTACCGTTAACAACGAATTCTGAATGGCATCTAAAATGAAAACCCATGGGAAGCAATGATTTTGATTTTTTGTTTTTCATTTCTTTTTATGCCTTTCCATAACTACATCGTATTGTTGTCTAGTCTTGTTTGTTTGTTTTTATTTTCGCACACATTTCCTTTTTGGTTTGTTTGATTTTTTTGTTTTTGTTTTAATGAATAAGAGCAAGCATTTTACAATGTACACACTGAAACACACTAGTATTTAATCACTTAGCCCGTAATGTGTGAGTATATAAAACCCCAAGGAAAATAAATAAAAAAAGAGAACAATTTTTCTTCAATTAACTACTTTGTATCTTCCGCGTGCTAACTCTTTTTCTTTTTTTTTTGGTTGAGCGTAAAGTTTAAATTAATTTCACCTTTATTAGCGTTCTTTTATTTACACACAAAATTAACCAAACTGCAAGCTTGTAATTATTGTAAAATGAAAGATTTTTTTGCAGTCATTTTCCAATTGTTACGCAGACTGTTGCGTTTTATGTTTTATGAACGTGCTACACGCTTGACTGTCAACTAATGACTGACTTTGGCTGCTTTTGTATTTAATTCGTTTGTGTCGGGGTGCCTGTGCTCTTGTGTGTGTGTACGACTGGTGCTTATTCTGTGTGTGCACTTTTTTTTTATTAAATATATTTTGTAAATGTTTTTTCTTTTTTTTGTTTATAATTTCAATCCCTCGTTCTATATGCATCACGCAGTATAGTCGGCCGGCTTTCGATTGCTGTGATTGTTTTGTTTTTATCGTTTTTCTAATTTCCATTAAATTCCCACCTATTTGAATGCTCTACTGTTTTTTTGGTTAGTCTTGTATTGCTTGCCTGCATGAATGGTTATGTTTATATTATGCTCTCCAACCTTTTCGCTACTTTTCTAACAGTACTTACTGTGTGATTTGTGTTAAGGGATATATTGTACAATGTGTTTTTTTAAGAAAGATTCCAATCTGAAGTAGAATTTATTTTAATTTGTATTTTTGATTTATTTAACGTTCTTTTTATTACATATCTTTAATTCCATCTCAGTGTCATTCGTTTGAATTTTGTACCGTTTTGTACACAAAACACAGCTTGTGTGTAAAGTACTTAAGTGCAGTTGTGTAGAGGCATTGACAACTTTTTGTAACATTTTAATTAAGTTGAAGGTTGAAGGTAGAAAGGCTTGATCAACACCACCATAAATAATACCTTCTCTTAATAATTTATGTAGATCTATTTAATTCCACTATGGCAGGTAACAACAATATGCACAATATACACGGATTACCGCCGCTGCCACAGCAAATGAATCCCTTGACAACCAACTTAATGCCACAATCTGTAATAGCTTCAACGGGAACGGTGGCGCCTATGTTGAGTCATATAGCAACCGTGCCACAGAGTGGCCTAGGCAGTGTGACGTCAGGACAAACTGCTTGGGATCATTTGACCGCCTCAGCATCAGCTATTATAGCAACGGGTGGAAGTTTAATAACAGGACAAACGGTGGCTAATCCCAGTATTCCCACTCTTACATCAACCTCTATAATGCATGATATAAATGGTGGTAACGTTATGGGAGGTACTCCTGGTTCCGCAACTGGCAGTTTAATATCGGGAGCAAACTCGCCGGCAAGTTCTAATTGTTCGTCACCTTCCACACCAACCAAGTCCGCGCCGCAGCCTCTAGATGGCGCTATGGCGCATACACCGCAAAGTGGACCACCCATGTATCAAAGCGGTGGTTATGGTGAGGAACTGACACCCGAATTATTTAATCAAGGTTGGCGTAAATTCTGGTCGAAACGTGAAAATCGTCCCTACTACTGGAATAAAGTGACGAATGAATCGTTATGGGAAATGCCCGGAGCGAGACCTTTCGATCCACTTACCGATCCTTTGGGCATATGCCATCCTGGTGGTCAACCACCCATGTACCCACATTCCCACCCACACATGCAACAGCATCATAATCTAAAAAGGCGTCCATCCGATGATATGCACGGCCATGGGGGTGGGGGAGCACATCAACAGCCGCCAATGAAAAAGTTCATATTGGCTGGACCTTGGGATCTGGAGATCGGCACCAATGCCGTTATTGTCGAAAGGCCACCCACTCTCTTGCCTCAGCCTCACCCCGAAATTGAGGCAATGCGTGCCGCGTACACTATGAAACTGGTGAAAACCTATGAAGATCTGTGCATGAGGCGAGAAAATATTAAAGCACCCAAGGATTCATTTAATCGTTGGCTTATTGAACGTAAAGTCATGGATACCGGATGTGATCCACTATTGCCCAGCAATTGCGTACCAGAAATATCACCATCTATGTATCGTGAGATTATGAACGATATACCTATAAAAATAGTGAAGCCGAAATTTACCGGGGATGCACGTAAACAATTGTCCCGTTATGCGGAAGCGGCCAAACAAATCATTGAATCACGTTCGGCTCCGCCCGAATCCAAAAAAGTGGTCAAATGGAATGTGGAGGACACGTTTCAGTGGTTGCGCCGAACCGTGGGCGCCAGCTATGAAGACTTTCAGGATCGTTTGGCCCACTTGAAGCGACAATGCGAACCGCATCTAACCGAAACGGTAAAAAGTTCAGTGGAAGCGTTGTGTGTGAAAATTTATCACATGTCCGCCGAACATGCACGAAAAATACGTGAACGTCACATGCTATTGCTAAAGGAACACGGTATACCGGAACCGACACCGCCGCCGCCACCACCACATCTCAAGAAGGTGTGGTGTTATCCCATACAATTTGCGGTGCCCTCACCCCGTATGCCCGCCATCGAGTATGTACAGGATCGTGATCACATGATCATCAAATATACACCCTCCACCCTCAATCATCCGGATGCTCAATATATTAATTTGACACATTTACAAAAGTTGGAACAACTGTACCGCTACAACTGTTTCGATGATAAAAAGTTTGATTTGTTTATCGGTCGAGTGTGGTGTCTGTTGAAACGTTATCAAACATTTTTGGGCAATGCTTTAAATTCGTCACAAGAGGCGGAACTGACACAATCATCCTTGCCCACACCGGTGTTTGAGTGTTTGCATCGTCATTTCGGGGTATCGTTCGAGTGCTTCTCATCGCCTTTCAATTCATATTTTCGACAATACTGTTCGGCTTTTGCCGACACCGACGCTTACTTTGGCTCAAGAGGGTAAGCGGAAAATTCCCCCCCTCTCTCTCTCTCTCTCCTTCTCTCTATTTATGTATTTGGTATATTTTTTCTTTTAAGGCCCTTTTTGGACTTTAGACCTGTATCAGGCTCATTTCAAGTTAATCCTCCGCACTGTGAAGAATTAATCGATGCGGCCCTAACACACATAGATAAATTATTAAACGATTCGATGGAACCTTTAAGGTAACGGTAGCGATTTTTTGCAAGTTTTTTTTTAAATTGTTTTTGTTGTTATTATTATTATTTTAGCTTTATTGTTTTTTTACCCGAATGGAAGAGTATTGCCAAGTTGGATGAAAATATTTACAAACGCCGCTCAATGGTGGTGTTGGGTATGGCACACGAATACCGTCACGGTTATCAGCATATTATACCAAAGTAGGTGAAAAAGTTGTCTGTCTTAATATTTTGAAATGATTTTCTTTTATTTATTTATTTTTTCGATAACATTCAGAGCCGATGTCAGTGTAAAGTGTATGCAGGGTACGCAAGTTGTTTGGTTACAAAATAGCGGTGGTCATGCCCGTTGGGGTCCCAATGAGAATCGTGTAGAAGCTTTACGTGAAGCATTCCGCCCGCAAAGAGATCGCGAACGCGAACGTGAACGGCAGGCGGCAGCAGCTGCTGCTGCTTCATCACCACAGGCGTCTACTTCGTCAGCAGCCGCCGCAGCAGCAGCAGCATCAGCCGCTTCATCGGGCAGTTCAGCTTCACCCGTTTCTGCATCACCTTCAACATCAACAATAGCGGGCAATCAAACGCCTCAACATCAAGCGTACACTACCAGTAACAGTCATTCAATCGGGTTTACACCCACCTCCACCATAACATTAAGTGCAAGTCCCGTTAATAATGTTATTACCTGCGTGTCAATGACATCACCATCTGGCGCTTCAACATCCAGTGGTTTCTCATCAGGTAGCAGTGGCAGCACTTATGGCAATTCCAATATGTCACCATCTCCTCACACGCCACCCCCTAATTATCATGCTTCCGCTTCGCCCGCTTCTACAAGTTTACAACGTGAGTGTTCTTCACCCTCTTCCTCCACCACCTGCTTATCGCCAGCTCCTCTTGCAGAGACAACAATTATTAGTAATAATTCAGCGAGTGCCGTTACTATGGCGGCCATTACTACAACAACATCAGGTACATCAGCAGCGGCGGCGGCAGCTTTTGCTAGTTTAGTGGCAAACAGTGGTAGTGGTAGTGGTGGTAGTGGTGGTGGGGGGCCTATAAATTCGGTAACTGCTGGTTCTATAATTACTAATGCCACACCCACAGTTATCAATTCCGCAGTTTAAACATAAAGCCCATAACACATACTCCCAACTGTACATAGATTACTTAGAATTGTTAGAAAGAGAAAAAAAAATACAAAACAAATAACTTAAGTTAACAGTAAATACATGTATACATAGTATACATATATATATATAAATATTTTGTGGCAATTTTGTGTAAGTTTTATTTTATTTTTTGTAAAAGTTTCACTTTTTCCAAGGAGTTTTATATTTTTATTATATACTTTTTTCTTTATTAAAATTGGGATTTTTTTGCTCCACGATAACTGCACTCTCTCTTAAAATTATTCTATTATTGCTTAGAAAGTGTTTTTAATTTGTTATTGCACGCTTTCCACGAATACTTTAATGAAAACACAATAGAAATAGTAGAAATTAAACTGAATGCAAGAAATAATTGCGAAACAACTTGTGCTGCAAAAATTCGTAAAAATGTAATCGTCATAAAATAAAATAAAAAAGTACTTGGAAGAAAAATAAAATATTAAAATCTGTTATATTTGTATAAATGAAAATGAAAGGGTTGGAATACTTGCGGTGACGGTAATAAGAATTGAAATATCTAATGAAAATGAAATATTTTGTTCCTTTCAAATAATTTATTAAATTAAAAATGTATTAATTTATTTTTATTCCGTTTCATTGAAGCATTCCCCAACTTGCCGCAACTCTTCAAATGTAGAATTTGTAACATTTAGTTTTAATATTAATTATTGTTGACATTTCACACCAGTTCTAAACTGGAATCACTATTTTTGGTAACTACTTCGGTTTCTGAAGAACCGGATCCCGAACCAGCATCGTCTAACTTTTCATTATCATCGGACTGACTGTTACTGTGATGGCGAGTGTTAAGTGGCGAGGAGGATGACAACTGCCAGGCAGGTATTGAGGGGGCACCCAAGTTAGTTGGGGCTGCAAACTGTTTACGATTTAGTAGTAACCCTTTAATCGCCTCTAAATCATTTCGAAATTGTGTAAATTCACGCATAAATTTTGCAGTTTGATCCCGCTGTTCGCGTCCTAACGCTTCCTTCACTTGTATTAAATCCGTTTTAAGTTCAGCAACACATCCATCCACCTTCCTGTTCAAATCCATTAAACTGTCATCGATGGATTTTTTCTTTTTGATAGCACCAAATAAAAATGGTTCAAGAAATTTCTACTTAATAAAATGAATTATATATTAAAGCAATATTTTATTAGTAATTAGTGTTACCTTCCAAAACAAATAAACCGCATACGCGACTCCCCCTAACAAGGTTACAGAATGTATAAATTTTTTAATTCGATCCAATGTTGAAATTTTCCAAGGCTGTAAAGCCAAGTGTGTTTGCGTTTGTGTAGTTTTAATATCCATATTAATAACTGTGGCACTGGGATCTGTTGTAAAGACTCCAGCTCGCTCGCAAGCCAATTGTATTTCCTTATTGGTTAGACCTTTGGACTTCAAAAACTGCTGTTTTTGCATTAATGTTGTATGGCGCACTTTGGCATTTTGTAAAAAATTCACGGCTGTAGTGATCTTTTACAGGAAAAAAAAAGAAATACATTATAACACAGTTAAACACTTGTTACAACTTCACATGAAACACATACTAAAGCTTCGCGTGGATGTGAGGAATTCTGTGAAAATAAGTCTTCTCCGGGCACAGGATTACTCGTAACCACATCTGAGGGGCCTTTATCATCAGACATATTATATATGCAAATAGCTATTGTATTAAGCAATAAAACCTTGTACTCCTACTTAATAAAAAAAACCTTCTCGTTTTTATTTTTAAGCTTTTTGGATATTATTTTTATTTGGATATTATTTATTGTTCATAAAACTAACGAAAAATAATTGCAAATTTAATGCAAAAAACGACAAGACTGCCGGATTTCTGTATTAGGCTTTATGCTCTTTTCAACAATTTATTAGGAATTCACATTCGTTCACAAGTAAATATGGCCACCTTTTTACATACAAAGGCTTGTTGTAAGGAAAGAGAAAAAAAATGTTATAATCTTTCCCTATAACATTAGTTGGAAAAAAAGAGACGAACGGTTCATGTAATAATATTTAATTGTAAGACATTTTGCATAATTTCACAAGTGTAGAGAATTGTTTTTTTTTTCTATTTCTTATAAAATATTCAAGAGTATATTGAATATAGCGATTAATATAACCTATATAATAAAATAAACGTAAATTTCAAGTAACAAAAAGCCAAATTAAACGTTAAAACGGTGTATAAAACAATTTGTAGCGGTGTTACAACTATAAAAGTATGCGGAATTTCTATTTCTTCTTCTTCGCGTATAACCTAAACTAGAGAGTTTATAGAAAAAGGAAAAAACGCATACATTTTCATGGCTTGTGCAGCCACCGCTGTAGGCAAAGATGGTAATACGAGTGCTACTAATGGTGGTGTAGTAGCCGCAGCTGCGGGTAGTTCAACTTCTACAGTTGGAGCGGTTGGCGGTGTGGGACCGTCTGCGGGTAGTAGTAGCGCTACATTGGTGGGCACAACCAGCACTCAAAGTGGATCTTCTGGCATTTTGGGTAGTAGCACCGGTGCCATGAATCGTCAGGCACGATTTGCCACAGAAGGTGTGGGTGCGCGTGTAATAAGAGGACCGGATTGGAAGTGGGGCAAACAGGTATTAATTGTTATTACATTCATTGTCTAGTAACTATTAGTAATTATTTGTAATTCAGTTGCTCAACTAGGAGAATGAAAAAATTAAAAAATAAGACGCAAAGAAAAGTTTAGATATTTTTAACGTTTGAATGTTTCGATGATTAATTATATAATATTTGAATGCTAATTATACAACAACTTGCGAATTCAAAAAATTTCACAATGCTTCTGTAGAATGGAACAACATAATAGTCATTTCGCGATGACTATTTTCTAACCAACAACAAAACGTTCGTAATACTTTCGTTATCACCTAACTGCCACAAGCATGCTTAAGTCAGCTATAAATTAGCAACAATATTTTGTTTATTTACATATTAACTAAAATGTGTTGTCTGTCGCGCGTACAGGCGACTGTATTGGTTGGGAAAATAAATGTTCCTTGAAACTGTTACGATTTTTGATTAGCGTTTAGTCTAAGTCAGATTGTACAGATTGCATCAACGCAAAATATTACATCTACAAATTGTTGATTTTGCGTAATTGTTGTTGTTACGTCTTCTCTATTTCATTTGAGACGCAGGTAATAGAACCACTATTTCTATTTTTTTTTCTTTCTAAATATATAAAAACAAACACTTGGAAACGATTAAGTTTTATTCACAGTTTTAACGCGTTCTCTTCTACACATGCTTTAACGTATTTTTCATTCCGCTGATTAAAATATTCTAATATTGTATATATTTATAAAAAAAAATAAAAAAAAAATTGGGAACAAACATGGGTCGTTATAGTTATCGTGTTGTAGTGAAAGTGAGAGATGTGTAGATTTCAATCTAATGTGAAATAAAGAAATTTAATTATTTTATACTTTTACACACAGGATGGCGGTGAGGGCCATGTGGGCACAGTTCGTAATTTCGAATCATCTGAAGAGGTAGTGGTGGTGTGGGATAATGGCACCGCGGCCAATTATCGTTGTGCCGGCGCTTATGACTTACGTATATTGGATAGTGCCCCGACCGGTATTAAGCATGATGGCACAATGTGTGATACATGTCGTCAACAGCCCATATTTGGCATCCGTTGGAAATGTGCTGAATGTGTTAATTATGATTTATGTTCCGTTTGTTACCATGGTGACAAACATCATTTGCGGCATCGTTTTTATAGGATTGCTACACCGGGTGGTGAGCGCACCATGTTGGAACCGCGTCGTAAATCGAAAAAAGTGGCTGTACGTGGTATATTTCCGGGGGCTCGGGTGGTACGTGGTGTAGATTGGCAGTGGGAGGATCAAGATGGCGGTGTGGGTAGGCGTGGCAAAGTTAATGAAATTCAGGATTGGTCTTCAGCTTCTCCACGATCCGCTGCTTATGTAGTTTGGGATAACGGTGCCAAAAATTTATACCGTGTAGGCTTTGAAGGCATGGCCGATTTAAAGGTAATTTTTTCTAAAAAGTTTCCAAATTTTCATTCAAATTATTTTTTTCTTTTTTAATTTTTTTTACTCATTATTACTCTACGTTCCTGATTTCACACTTACAGGTGGTTAATGATGCTAAAGGTAATACCGTTTATCGGGATCATTTACCTTTGTTGGGTGAGAATGGACCTGGCAAAGGGCCGCACGGTTTTCAAATTGGTGACAAAGTTACCGTAGACTTGGATTTGGAAATTGTACAATCCTTACAGCATGGCCATGGCGGTTGGACAGATGGCATGTACGAGTGTCTGAATAATACCGGCTTAGTGGTGGGCATTGATGAAGATCATGACATAGTGGTGGCCTATAATTCTGGTAATCGTTGGACTTTCAATCCAGCTGTCCTCACTAAAGTCTCCTCACCCACCACGGCTCATCCACCCGAATTTCAAGTGGGTGACATTGTGAAGATTTGTTCTGATGTTGAATCGATTAAACAATTACAACGGGGCCATGGCGAATGGGCGGATGCCATGCAGTTGACGTTGGGTAAAGTGGGTCGTGTACAACAAGTTTATCATGACAATGATTTGAAAGTGGAAGTGGGTGACACTTCATGGACATATAATCCATTGGCTGTTACCAAAGTAGCCTCATCCAGTGCTGATGGTAGCTGCTTACCAGTCATCTCCAGTGGTGAACGTTTGTCGGCCATTTTAAAGAAACTATTTGAGCCCAGTGTATCGGGCGATGCAACTGAAGAATTTGTTAAAGCGGCAGCCAACGGTTATGCGGTAGACAATAAAGTTTTGTTTTTAATATTACACAAGTTACCCATTAAAATATTTCCATTTGTAGGTCCGATGCGAAGAATATCTCACCGGTACAATACAGCCATCGGGCAGCACATCGTCATCGGGCGGAGGAGCTGCCGGTACAACTACCGCGAATACCATAGCCGATGTAAATGGTGTATTTGCTGGCCATACCGCTCTGCAGGCAGCCAGTCAAAATGGTCACATTGAAGTCATTAAAGTGCTGTTGCGTCACAATGTTGATGTGGAGATTGAAGATAAAGATGGTGATCGGGCGGTACATCATGCCGCCTTCGGTGATGAACCAGCTGTTATAGAGATTTTGTCAAAATCCGGAGCGGATTTGAATGCTCGCAACAAGCGAAGACAAACCGCTTTGCATATTGCCGTTAACAAGGGCCATCTGAATGTGGTGAGAACACTATTGAGTTTGGGCTGTCACCCGAGTTTGCAAGATTCCGAAGGCGATACCCCCTTACATGATGCCATCTCCAAGGAACATGATGAAATGTTGTCACTTCTCTTGGATTATGGAGCTGATATCACATTGACCAATAATAACGGTTTCAATGCTTTACATCATGCGGCCCTGAAGGGGAATCCGAGTGCTATGAAAATACTACTCACTAAGACCAATCGTCCCTGGATTGTGGAGGAGAAGAAAGATGATGGCTATACAGCACTGCACTTGGCTGCCCTAAATAATCATGTCGAGATTGCTGAATTATTGGTACACATGGGCAAGGCCAATATGGATCGTCAGAATGTCAACCTGCAGACAGCGTTGCATTTGGCGGTGGAAAGGCAACACGTTCATATTGTCAAGTTGTTGGTACAGGAGGGTGCCAATCTTAACATTCCCGACAAAGACGGCGACACCCCGTTGCATGAAGCTTTGCGTCATCACACGTTGTCACAGTTAAAACAATTGCAAGACGTTGAAGGTTTTGGTAAATTGTTAATGGGCTTAAGGAATCCGAATAACAAGAAGGCGTCCGCTTCGATAGCGTGCTTTTTGGCGGCAAATGGTGCTGATTTAAATTTAAAAAATCGAAAATTACAAACCCCCTTGGATTTGTGTCCGGATCCCAATTTGTGCAAGACATTGGTGAAATGCTACAATGAGCGGAAAACGGATGATAGTGAATTGCCGGGTAATGTCGCGGGTACAAGTTCAAATGCCCAAGCGCGAGCTTTGGCTCCACCCGGTGGCAATAGTTTGACAGCTATTGCGCCCTCTACCAGTCTTCTATATACGCCGGCTAGTGCTAACATGGGATTGACTAATAATATGGCCATTGGTGGTGGTGGGGTGACAACCAACAATAGCTTGATCAGTTTAACTCATGAAATGGCCCAATCATTGACTATAACATCACATGCTAATGAGGTGAATAATAAAACTACCAATTTGGAAGAATGTTTAGTATGTTCGGATGTTAAACGCGATACGGTGTTCAAGGTAATGCTCAATGTACAGATTGGTGAAAAAATTTAGGAAACAAAAAAAGTTTTTTCCTTTTAACTTTAATAACAGCCATGTGGTCATGTGTGCTGTTGTGAAACGTGTGCACCCCGAGTCAAGAAATGTTTAATATGCCGCGAAGCGGTGGCAGCTCGTGACAAAGTGGATGAGTGTCTAGTGTGCTCTGATCGCCGAGCATCGGTCTTCTTCAAACCGTGCGGCCATATGGTGGCCTGTGAAAATTGTTCCCGATTAATGAAGAAATGTGTTCTTTGTCGTACACAAATTGAAGAAATGATGCCATTTTCTTTATGTTGTGGTGGCGGAGGCATTATCGAAAAGGTATTTTTTATACTAGAAATATTTTTTTTTTATTATTATTATACCCTCCACCTTAGGGAAGAGGGTATATTCATTTTGATCATCCGTTTACAACACATCGAAGGAAGCCTGGGAGACCCCACAAACCATATATATTCTTAATCAGCATGAAAAGAGAAATAGTTTGAGACATGTCCGTTCGTGTGTCTGTCTGTTGTTGGCACTCTCACAGTCATAATTTTTGACATATCAAATTGAAACTTTGCATACGTATTTTTAGTTCAATGTTCCGTATTGAAATTGGATAAAATCGGTTAAGAGGCACGCCCACAATAAACAAAAATCTCAACATACCTCGAAAAAATTGTATCTTTAAAAAATTATATATCGCACAATACTATGCTTATCAAGTTAAAATTTGGTATATATATAAGTGGTACCGTTGTCCAACACTGTGCCTAAAATGGGCGTGATTGAATAACGCAAACGCTTATAATTAAAAAAAAACAGTATTTGTTGTTTAAAAATGACCTGAATAATAATAATAATAATAATAATGTGTACGAAACAATTTAATGCAATAGGAACATATTTTTTAGAGGGTTATAAAAGGTGGAGGGTATTTAAGCTTCGGTCTTAACCGAACTTTTCTATCTTGTTTTATTTCAAATTAATTTCCAGGTTCATATGGCTGCTTATCCGGATGCTGAAAAACAAAAACCATCACAGGGCATACATTGTGTGAATAGATCGGGTCATGGAGTGGCTATGAATAATACGGTACCCGGAGCCATGACCACAACACCTATTGCTGGTAGTAATCAATTGCAGCCACAAAACAATATATTGGCTGGATCAACTAATGGCGGCAACAGTGGCATGGTAGCACCTTCAAATGTAAACAACTTTCAGGTGGATGATGTTCAAAAGCTCAAACAACAATTGCAAGATATTAAAGAACAGGTACACAGAGCAAAAGAAAAATTTCAATTTAGAGTTGAAAAATTAATTTTTATCACCTTACAGACTATGTGTCCGGTATGTTTAGATCGCATTAAAAATATGGTGTTTCTCTGTGGTCATGGCACTTGTCAAATGTGTGGCGATCAAATTAATGGCTGTTGTCCCATATGCCGTAAAACAGTTGAAAAACGTATTTTATTATTTTAGAAAGAATTTTAAAGGAAATCTCCATTACCATAGCCTATTGTCTACTAAATATTCCATTAATTAATCAAAACATTAATTTTAGAGCATTTGTCTAATGGCATTTTTCTTACACTCAATATGGTTTCTTGCATTATTTATATTTCCGCTTTTCTCTCCCTTTTTGACGCGTCATATGTTAAATTACAGTTATGTATTAATAATATATACACAATATATATAATTTCTATATTAATGAATAAATATTTTATAAATATAGATCACAAAAAAAATTCAACTCAATCGATTAAGCCCGAATTGCTACATAAAAATGTACATCGACTCTCAAACTGTCACTAAACCTGTTAATGTCAATGAAGTTGGAATACGTTCTCAAGAGTGTATTAAACACTTTTGAGCTTATAACTGTATAAATGAATTACACATCAAAACAATATTAATAAATATTAATAATTCAACTGTCGATTAGTTAAAATTTCTTTGCCCCATCTCTTATCATCCCTAAGAACTGAACTAACTGATTGTCAGTTAATACTAAACTGTCTCTCTTCAGTTTGGACACTCGGAAAATAAACACACGATAAAATTAGAAATAATTTTTAAACAAAAATACAAAAAATACAATCCATTATTTTTCCTTAAGAGCCAATCAATTTGTGGCTTATATTTTTTAGATATATATTTTTTGAAAACATATTAAAATAAAGAATATTAAATGTCAAAGAATAAGAATTTGGTTAGCCCTTCGGTGGCCGAACTGAAATTACAATTGTCGGAATCCCCTTCAACGCATAGGTACTTATATAAAAATAAATCGAAAATGAATCGAACTGAATCTGCCAAGAGCAGTTATCAACATTGTGGTACATCTAAAATGCATAAGGATACCTCAGAACGAACTGTGTCAATTCAAAATTTACAATTTCCGACGTCATGTAAATCGAAAGGTGTTCTGGTAGTGCCTGAGAGAAGTGATTCGTTTCAGGTGAGTTCGACCATATGTCAGAGGCGTTCAAGCGGTGTTATGGCCAGCACATCCACCAATTCCCACTTCGATGAGATGGTGTTTTCAGTGCCGAAAAGGTTTAGTACCAAATGCACCACCTCCACTGCGTCTGAATATATTGAAAATGAAGATGATGCCAAATCTATTTGTAAAAGTGATTCGATCTCAGACGATAGTACAAAAAAGGAAATGGCATCTAAGAAACTTGATGATACGTTACATGATCCTTCAGTATGGAGGAAACCGTGCAAGGAGAGTTTTGTAGCTGGCGCACCGAGAAAATTTATTGGCAAATGTCCGCATAATTACGAACTACTCTCAAAAATGTCCAAACCACGCCAAAAGTTCTTTTTAACTCAAGATCCCCGCAAAGTGCACTGTCTAGTTAATCCAGAAGTACTCCGCACCAAGGCGTATTCCGGTAAAAAAGAATTTAACGCACTTACGAAAATGGTAAAGCATGCACAAAATGTTTGCGTTCCCCCAGCCTCGGAATCATCCGAGTCTTTTATATGTGAAATGATTGACTTGGAGAATCCTTTGAATCTGGACTTTCAGGGATTGGATTATCAGAATACTTATTTGAAAGATGAGCAAGATTTGCAGAATCAGCGTAATTATCGACGTATGTGTCGGCATTTGGAACGTAAACGGATAAAGAAAGAAACGGCCGCCAATGTGGAGCGAGAGTTGCATGAGAAACGTGTGGAGATTCCCGCAAAATTTAAAATTAAAGACCGAAGTATTCGACCGCCACCTACCCCCATCGAAGAACCCGTAAGATTAGGTAGATTGTTTCGAGCTGCCGATAAACCTTACAATAAAGCTTTAACCAAAATGGAAAGGGAGCGACGTATTGATCGCTATAAAGATCTTTATTTGAGAAATCGCAAACGTAGGTTAGAAAAGGAGGAGCAAGCGGAACATGATCGTAAACAGCGTGAAGAAATGGTTGGCATGACTGCAGCTGAAGAGCATTTTAACAAATTCAAAGAACAAATCGAAGATGCTATTGAGCGCAGTTTTCAAAAAGATAGACTGCTGCGTAAACCGGAAGTTCAGCGACGGGTCTTTCCCCATACCATACGTGAAACAAATATTTTTAAGCGTGAATTAAAGAAAACGAATCGTATACGTCGAGACGAGGCTCGTGTAAAACAGGAGTTCTACAAGGAGCGCTTGGGCAAAGTTAAGCAATATCGGGAAGCAGAATTGGAAATAAGCAGCGATACACCGGGCAGCAGTGTTTCCAAACTAACCGAACAATCGTCGGATGATGAAGACAACATGGAGGTGGGTAGAGATGGGGACGTTTTCAAGTTACGCGGCTTTCACTTTAAGTTGGGCAATCATATTCGCGGAAAATTCCATGAAAGGGAAAAGCATGCGGGCACTCGCAAAGAGAAGGGTTGCATAACGCGTGAACAATGGTTGCGAGAGTTGGTACCGAAGAAAGAAAAAATCAAAATGGATGTGGAGGTAGGCATCCAGAAACAAAGAAGTCCTGATGATCCATTGCTGAATTTATTCCCCCCGCGTTTCGGGGGCACTGTGCCTAAAACCAAACAGAGCCCCATCAAGGAGTTCATTGCAAAGCCTTTGGGCCATCATTACGACCGAGCTACACGCAAAAAGCTGAAATTCGTTAAGCCTCGTTTGCAATACAACGTCAAAAAGTTTAATTTAATTAGTTATCGATTCGGTGATACGACCCGAAGACTAACGCAATTCAAAGAGTCGAATAACTTGGAGCAGCGCAAGTTGCATCTAAAGAGTACAGCTGAATACATGCAAGCCAAGGCGGAAATGAAGAAGTTGCGACAGTTGGAAGTTAAGGAGAAGCGTTTAAAACTCTTGGGTATTCCGTGCAAATTTATCAAAAAGTCAAGTTTGCAGACAAAATGTGAAAATTCGGAGAGCAGCTCCGACTCGGAATGGGTGCCCGAACTGGAAGCTGAATATAACATGAATGAGATGGAGGAGGTTAAAGCTGAAAGAGATCAATTGCTAGAGCGTATGATGCCAATTCGTTGGCGCACCAATATGCCGGCACCAAAATATCGGGAACCCACTCTACGACAACACCCAAGGCGCAAACGCGACTACAATAAATTGCGCGTCCCTTCCGGTCTGTTGGACCAAGCTGTGCTGGAAAGTCATGTACCGCATTTATACAAAATACTGCCTGATCAAATCGATTGGGCCAACGTGGCCATGGAAAAACGCCCCTATACACAAATGTTTAATGCTCGTCATCATCATGATCACTGGAATCCAACGCAAATCAGGCACGTGGACGTACATTATCAAACTAGGATTGTTAGGCCGAGCATTACGAAAGTGAAAACCAAGGCAGACAGAGAGATAATGGAAAATTTTCGTATGGCTCATCCTCCGTGCAATGACTTTGTTGAGATGGACTTAACATTACCCAAATGGGATGTGAATGTCATGATAGCGGAGCATATGAAGAATTCAAAGAAGAAAACCGACGACACCGGCCGTATAAAATACAAGGATTCATGTACCCAACAAGATATAGTTTTTCATAGTCGTGATCCGGAGGAATTAAAAAATTTAGATTATCCGGGACGAAAGGAATACCTTGAATTCTTGGAGGAAGTTAAAGCTGCCGTACAAGAAAGCAAAAAGTCAGAGGATGTTGGTGAAAAGTTGTACGTGGACAAGGAGATGTTGTTGCGTGAATTGGAGGAGGACTTGCAGAGTATAGAGACCTGCCTGACATCGCTAAGTAGTTCTGTTTGCACAAATTTCACCAACGATAGTGGCAGTTTTCTGCTGATGGAAGGTAAAGAAAAAATACCTCTGGACTATATACGCAAGTCTTTAGTACCATTCGAGGAATTGCATCGGTCCCGTTTAAAAGCATCGCCGATTGATGTGGAAAAGGAGATGGCCAATCCGTGGCAAGTGTTGCCGTTTTCGGGACAGGGCAAAGCTCAAGTAGATTTGATAACTCCCAAAGATAGCTTCTTCACCTTTAATACACGCCTCAAGAATGGTTTGCGTCTTCGTTTAGAAGTGCCCATCGAAGATGTACGTGAAAAGCTCTTGGGGCGAGGAAAGAAAAAGTACAAGTGTATGGTTGCTACCGATATTGATGAGAACTATGTGGATGAATTAAAGCATCGTCCGCCCGTTAAAATGTACAATTTTAAGACTAGTGCATTTTACATTAAAGACGCCTTACGCTTGAAATTCGAAACCCTACTAATCCAAGGTCAAATCGTGCGCAATAAAATTTATGATCGTCTAAATGAACAGCACTGGGCCGATATGTTACGCGTGAAAACTCTATACGAGAAACTGTTTGCCAAGTGGGGGAAACGCGAATATGAAGCATCAATGGCCGTAGTTTACAAGGTGAAATCGTACTATGAAGAAACCGATCGCCTCAAAACAGAATTCCGCGAAATGGAACGAGAACAAGTGAAACTTAATATGGATATCGTGTTCACCGAAGGCCATTGGATCCGTTGTATAATGTTACAAAATTTTCATTATCTATTGGGCGATCCGGAGTGGCGTGTGGAGCACGACTGGATACATCTGAAAAGCATATCGAAGCAAAACGATGATGATAGTGAGGAAATGATACCCGCCTACGAATTAGAAAGTTACGATGAGTCCATCAATAAGCGTAGTACCGTTAATATACGGAAACGTGAAAAGGATGATGCGTGGGCTATAAAGGCATTTTACGAAGACGTCTACCTTAAGAATAAGCACGTCAATCTTATTGTGTTTCCGGATGCTGAAAGTTTCCTTCGCGGTATTCAAAGTTTAAAGGCGAAAACGTTCGTTCTGCTCTTGGAGATGCACTTCACGCTTGCCATTCACTCGGAATTGCAGCATCGTTTGGAGACGTTTCAAGAATGGTGTGTGGAGGATCTAAAAGAGAAGCAGGAATATGTTCAACGTAAATGCGCCAAATTGTATTTCATGGAAGACAGAGCAACTTGGTTGCGAACTCGTACCATTAATTTTTTGAAAGAGCCCATTGAAGAATCATTCAATAATGAAACTTTAAATAAAGATCGTGCCGTTATAACGGAGGTTTGGCGTCAAGTTGTTCCCACCAATTTGAGAGGTTCCAGTGAGAAAGAGCTACAGCCAATTGACATGGTCGCCATGATAGCCGATGTAGTTTCAGAATTATTGGGTAAAGGTCCACTCTATTTATTTAGCTTCTTTTCTATCTGACAATCTCAGAATATTTTACATTATATACATAGCATATATAAAAGTTTTATTTAAATAGAATAATATTTTAAGCATCAAAATAATCGTAGGGGTGTTTTTTTTTTTTTTTTTTAGATTTATATAACAAAATATATTTAATTTTCATATAATTAAGTTCATCGAAACATTCAGGCGGCATCAGCATCAAAAACTAAGTCGATTTAGACATGTCGTATTGATATTACAATATTGACATATTGAGTTAAAATTTTCTACAAGCATACTTTTGCATACAGATTGCTATTTGGATTGGATAAAATCGGCTAAGAGCCACGCCCATAATCAACAATTTATCTATTTACCTGCTACAAAAATTGAGCTATAAAGTTGAAATTTGCTTCACATATTTTTAATTATCCCTTTCATCGATGTGCCAAAAATGGGCGTTGTCGAATAACAGACACGCCCACATTTACAAAAAACCATATTCACCATAAAACTCGACTTGCATGCTGATACGTAATAGATACACTATTAGAGGGCGTAATCAAATTCCTGACACGCCCACTATTTTAAATGTGGAGGATATTTAAAATTTCGCCTAAGTCCAATTTAGCTTTATTACTCGTTTTTTCTTGTCTTATAGGTAAATTTGAAAATGTACCTATGGACGTAAGTCGCCGCATTGAGAATAAGATGCGCAACCATCGCGCCTACCTGCGCAAGCAATCGAAGCAGGCTTATCTGATTGAAAAGCGCATCGAAATGGAAATGAAAAATGTTGTGAGGAATTTGGAACCACCGTATAAGAGGCCCCCACGTGTTGGCAAATTGCCACGCGTCATAATTAAGAAGCGCAAAAAAGTGGAAGTTGTTCCAGAAACAAAATTATCGGAACGTACGAAATTCTTCTTCCGGGCCTTCCACGAGGACGGCGAAGTTATGCAGGTGGCAGATGTACGCGAAAGTCTGGCCCACGTGGATAATTTACAACAACAGATAGTACCCTTCTATTTTGATCATTTCCTAAAGTTGAACGGTTATACGCCCAATTATAATTTCAAAACACAAGTCGAGATGCGTGATGGAGCGGAGGTGGATCGTTTAGCAATACGGTCCGTGGTGCCGGAAGTGATGGCGAGAGTAGAGGCGTGGGAATTTAAGAAGAAAGTCACAATGGAGGAACATATTGCTGCAAATCCCAAAATGTACATCGATATTATATAGTGGCTGGCGTGAGAGGATTAAAAAATACTTTTTATGCCAATTTCGAAAATTTCTCGTTTTTTTAGCAATTCAATTTATGTAATTTTTTGGTTTAAAAATTAAATCTAGAAATTAAATTTATTTTTCTTTCAATATTCTATGGAACTCTAGTATTATTTACAGTTGGTTAGGTATTAACTTTATCTTCAATTTTTACAGAGGCCTGTAATTGATTTAGATTCTCTTCGTTCATTACTTTTTTTAAGATATCCTTCTTTGACTCGAAATAATCGCGATACCATAAAATATGTTCTTTCTTCTCTTTTGCTGTTAAATAAGGATTCTTAGAGAGACCCACACACACCAATTCCATGAAGTGACGTATAGGACCACGTTGCGGACACCACGATTCTAAATGTTGATCGAGGAAAATATGTTCAGAGAAATCGACATTATGTTCTTCACTCCAGTCCTGTTCGTTGTTGATGGGAAAGCGCCAAACTTTACCCTGTTCCGTCCAAAGAGCTATCTTTTCAAAATAGTTGGCCGGTGGGCGTGCAACTTGAATTTTCAATGTTTCATCATTTAGTTGAGACCATGTACTCAATATATCGGGAGATGGTTTGAGCTCATGAGGTTTTGTGAATATCTGTAACGCTGGGCCGTCAAATAATTTGACACTACCTGAAAATATCTCAGGTTTACGAAGGTGTGCTATGGATCTCTTATGTAAACGTTCTTCACGCAATTCCTCGTACTGTTGCCCTTGTTGGCGACCTTTAGCTGCTATACTTCGCTTAACATAGTCGCTGCGCGATGGTGTTTCTGTTTGCCTTTGTGAGCGATCAATCTTCATGCCCACAATCAATTCAGTTAAGCTAATGTCGCTCTCTTTAGGTGTTTTTATATCATTGGTGTCAGTACTTTCCGCAGAGTTCGTGGAACGGCCTAACAATTTGGATAATAATTCTGATTCAATTTTCTCTTTATTGTTTTCACCCAATAAAGAAGCCACCGTTGACGCGGCCACAAATATATCTTTAGATGCGGTTTCTGATTTTTTTTGTTCTCGTCTTTTTCTGTTTAATTCTCCAGGGCGTGGTACTATGTTTACCATTGACTTGCTGAACGGGTCATCTGCTGTTTGCATAGAGGCTAATAAACGATTTAAACGGGCCGCTGCCGTTTCTCCTTTCAAGGCAACATCTTCATCTTTGGCTTTAATTGACTCTTCTTTTTTAGATTTAGTCTTTTCACCTATACTTTCATCATCCGAAGAGGAAGAGTTGTCTTTAGAGTAATGTTTACTGGTGATTAGCAAACGTGCTGTTACAATCCTTTAGAAATATATAAATCAGTTTTTTCCCAATTTGCATTAAAGTGCATGTATACCTTAAGAAAAATGTATCAGTTTTCCATATATTTAACATAGCCATTATGTATATTTTATCGTTAATTGTATAAAAAACGAGAATTGTGTAATTTACATTATTTGATTATACCCTAAAATGAAGAAGAAAATTCACATATGTTTTCAATAGAAATATAATGTTGCCAGATCAGGCAGTATCACTTTTAATTTCCGCGAGTCCGTCTTAATATTTGCGATCCAATCCACTAGTACAAGGTTTACTATTTGGATGCAGCTATAAAAAGATTCAAATTTTATTATTTTTTAATATTATCACATAGAAAATTATGCTGAATTGTTTTAGCACAATATCGCTACTTGTCTGGACTCCTAGGCAAACTTTAGCGAAAACAGTTTGAATAGCACCATTTTTAAAACATCTTCCACCTTTATTTCGATTATAATTTCTATTATTTTTATTAAATATTTTATTTAAATATAATTTTTATATTTTATTGATCAGAATTGATAGAATCATTTACATTGCTCTATATTGTTGCATACCTCTATTTCGAAAAGTTGGTTAAGGTAGGTAAAGTGAACAGGTAGAACTGCCTACGCGGTCAGGTAGAATTGCCCACCCGTTTACCGCTATATAAAGACGACAATTTAAACGAAATTATTCAGTTCGATATTTTGGTATCACCAGTAATTACAAACTTACTTATATAAAGAAGAAATGTTTTCAGAAATTCCATTTTATAATATCAAGGGTGTGACCTATCGCGAAAGAGATCATGCATTAATCACCAATGTATTCTTTTATTATAAATACTATGCTAACTTTTATAATCCAGTTAGTAGTACTGCGTTGCATGAATACTTTGAACGTTACGGAAAAGTTCATCATGTTGCCTTGAGAGGAGAGCCTTTAATGAAAAAAGACATAAATGGATATTATACCGCTTATTTCGTAGGTGTCATTTATTTTGACGAAGCTGAAGCGGCTGCTGCAATTTTACAGCAAGGAATACATAGTTTTGAGATCAATGGAGGTATACCAATTGTAGTTCATACCAGAGTGGCTCACAACCAAGGTGCAAATGCAGAGCAAGTTCCCTGTCATATGATAGTGCCCCAAATCAGCAATACCACATTGACAGATTTACATAGCGATGATCTTTGGTGTATTTTCAAATTATTAAAAATTCGTGATCAGGTCAATTTGGCGCGTAGCTGTCAATATATGAGCGATGTCTATGTGGAAATATATGGAAAGGAATACGAAACCTTTGATTTGACAAAATTTTCATGCTTAAACGAGAAGGAAATTTTTGGTCTCCTTCAGTCGGTGGGTGTCGCAATCAAATTAATAAAAGGAGAAAGTGATTGGATTGATAACACAAGGCATTACTATAAAATATTTCAAATTATTAGTCGTTGTTGCCTCCGCATAGAGAAAACCTATTTCTCACATTTACCACTGTACGTGCCCATCAATGACAAAATCATTCAAAAATTATCTCAAATTAAAACTTTAAAGGCATTAAGTTTCCCCGTTAATGAACATTTAAGCGGCAAGCCATTTAACGGGTTCACCAACTTGGAAGAACTAAAAATTGTTGGCGACATTAATCATGACTACATGTTTTTTCGAATGTTTCCAACAATGAAGAGTTTAAAAATTTTAGACATAATTCATTATAAGTGGAGCACCCAATTCTTCTATATGGCTATTGCAGGGTGCTGTAACGCGTTGGAAAAACTAAAAATCCGTCTATGTGGAGATTCTTATATCCAAGTCCCAGCACTGCTGGCACCAAAACTAAAACAATTAACAATTCATATAGCGAGCGATAGTGGAACACAATTTTTGGATTACTTGTGTTATGCGAAAAACTTGGAAGTGATAAAAATTACACTCCCAAACCTTAGCAAAAATCTGTTGCTTCTGGTAATTAAAAACTGTCCCAAAGTAGTTAGTCTAACACTAAATATTTCGCATAGAATTTGGGATCTTGATGAAGAGACACTTCGTAAGATTGTTGAAATTCACCATGGGACGAGTCCGCTTATTATATACGTACGAACTTGGATTGCCCATATAAATTATACATTATTCCATAATGCCGAAGATAAGTATGAATATAAGAAGGAATGCACGTACAGAAGAAATGAAAACATGTAAAGCGCTGAAAAGTATCAAATAAAATTAAAAAAAAGTTTAATCAATACACACATTATTCATCTTTGATGTTTGAATTTTTAAAATTTTTCTTAATAAAAAGTTTGAAAACGTACCCATTCGCTTTTGATTTCTTTTTAAAATGCACTAAGCACGATGCTCGGTGCATTCTGTTTAGCTCTTTAGCTGTAAAATTCCTATTTGTTGTATGCTCATTCTCGGTACGATATGTATTTAAATTTTAGTATTCATATGAAATTACGATAAGATAAACGTATTTGTAGACGAGTTCGTGTGTGCAGTAGTTGGTTGGCTAACGCTTTTTTTAAAAAGACACGACTAAAAATAAATTTTATTTCATTTTATTTTCGTTAAGCGTAAAAGTATTTTATTTGATAATTTGTGCTGTAAAAGGAAGGAAGGAAGGAAGGAAGGAAGGAAGGAAAACGTTTTAATAATAATATTAATAGAAATCGTGAGATCTAAAATTAAAGCGATCGAAGCGAGACAAAATTTAATGTATCCATATATATATATACTTATATGGAAGATGTGACATGAATTTTAAATTAAGCGTTAAAGAAGAAAACATCCAAAAAAATTCTACTTGCGAACTGTTGCGCACAAACACCTTACATGGTGTATGCATATATAAAAAAACTTGCAAAACAGAGGAAAGCAAATATTGAAAATAAAAATACTACAACTATACACTCAAGTGTGAAGTTAGAATTGTGGAAATAAAAAAGCGATAAAGTAATGGGACCACCAACACAAGAGTTGCAGTGGTAGTTGTTAAGTGAATGAGAGGCAATTTCTATTAAAAAAAAGCATTAATTAATAATATAGCAAAGCAATACTTTTTAAAGAATACTAAATAATAAAGTGCTATATTTGAATACTCTTCCCTAATATAAATTGTGAGAAAGTGAGTTTAGTTTGCCTGCTTAAAAAATAATAGGAGAACGTTTTGTGTTTTTTTTTTTCCTAAACAGGTTTTCAGTGTATTCAAAGCAAAGTGCATTGATTATAAAGATAAGAAGAAGCAATGAATAACAACACTGCGGCTGAGCTATTCGTATACGTTCTCTTTTTTTTCAATTTAATTCATTTCGGATTCTTGATATAAGGAATTTTGCGTTTTTTGTTTTATAGTCGTACGGCATTTTGTGTTTTATTTTATTTATAATATTCGTGCAATAAGTCCAAGCGAATGTATTTTTAATTACTTTTTAAAAGAATTTCAAAAAAAAACAACAATATAAGTGGAAAGAATCATTGCTAATAAGAAAAAGGTGAGCTCATGTACAAGAAAGTGGAATAATAAGCAAATTTGTTTAAAGAGAGAAAATCAAAAATAACCTTATAAATGTTCAAGTAATTGGGTGTCCACCTATAAGATTTATAAACAAGTAAAATGACAAATTAATATATGTATTGTAAGTGTATTAAGCTTTATTTTTATTTTTATTTTTGTGGCAACGAAAATTCATACATACATATATTTCGTATATGCACGTATTCATGTAAATATTAATTACGAATGAGGTCTACAAAATGCAGTAGGAAAAATTCCTCTGTGTTTTGCTGTTTTTGTTGTTGTCGACTTTGTCTGCTGTGCTCTGCTGTATTCTTAATGGCTGTTGAATTTTTGTATTTACAATTTTCATTTCTTTTTTGTTTTTTTTTTATATCCCTACTGTCTGCTACGCTCTTTTTCTATTTCTACTCATTTTACACAAATCAGTCCGGCAGTCGCGCAATCCATGCACTGCGTTTATACTCACCTATTATGTAGAGATATGTGTTTATGTGTTTATGCATGCTCCATATGAATGAACTGTATGAATATGTAATGTATATGTTTTCGTATCTTTATAATAAGCGGCGCTTATATTATCTTTCTCTCTCTCTCTCTCTCTCCGTTACATTTGTAATGCGTAATGTGTATATTTATGTATTGTTTATGTAAATTTTGCCATAGATGTGGTTTTGCACGTATGCGTTCAAATACGTGTATGAATATACCTTTCGTTACGAAGCCCCCCCTTGGCTTTATATAACTCAATAGAATACAACGTGTAATCCTCTTAAAAATAAACATTATACATAAATAATTTTGTTATATTAAAACTACTTTATAATCTACACTACATGAATATCAAAATGATTAAGAATGGAATGAAATTTGGCGCATCCACTTTATATTGTTATAAAAATCAACTCTGCATCACCGTATATTGAATAATTTTGAATCTAAACCAGTAAATCGATTAAACTTTATTAATTCGTGCATCTTAAGTGAACCGATAATACTGATCTGCAATGATTTTCTCCTTTGAATTATTCCACATAATCTTTATAGTTTTAGGAGCACTGAATTCGTACTGAGCACTGAGCTCGTAATTAGAATAAGGACATCCTTTGCTTGCTAAAGAGAGACATACGTTTTTTTTTAAGTTAACTCACTTTTACATTTTACATCAAAAATTCAGCTTTATTTATTTAACTTAATCTTATGATCTTAATTTTGTCATAAGACGTCAAATGTTTGTGCTACAGAGGTACAAGTACATAATTTTCTGTGGCAAAATCGCATTCCTAAGTATGAAATCTATGAAAAAATTCATTGAATGTTAAAAAAAGTTTATGAAATGAAAAAGTACAAATTTGTACATCTGACATAGTGGACATTACATTTTTTTAAATATTTTAAAATGTAACTCATTCCCCTCCTCTCTCTATCTCTTCTCTTTACAGTGTATTGCCGTTTTGTTCTGCTGAAAGCACTCGCCGTGTTTATTTTAATGATTAAACAATAAAAAAAAACAAAATATTTTTTAAGCAAAATTTCATTTTTCATATAATAATATAACAAATTAAAGTGAGCAAGTTAAAACCAGTAAAGAAAACTAAAAAATATCAATTATTATAATAATTAAAAAAAAAAAACACACAATTTTTGTGTTTTTAAAATCTATAAATTTAAATGGATGCAGCATCTATAATAACACAAGTGGCCCGCGATGATGAACAATTGAATGTTTATGCCAGTGAAAAAGGTAACAATTACAATACAGTTTAAGTATTCGAAATTTACATATAATTATTAGGGTATTTAAAGAATAATTATACTCTACACCAACGTGTAAACTTCACCATGATAAAAATGTTAACCTTGACGGACGTTTTGACGTTGACAGATCATGAAAAACGCTGAAGGGTGGGTTCGTATTAAAATACAAAATTGTTATGTCACTATTGAAAAACTCGTTATTAAATTATTATTAATTGTAGCATGATTTGTGGAGCTAAGTGGTGTAGAGTATTAAATGGTCGACATTTTCAATAAAATTTTTGTAACTGTTCACACTGTTCCTTTTCTTTGGTTAAAGGACAGTAAGAACTATACTGATATCAAGTGCCACGGAACACGCAAACATTCTTTAGTATATGGTAGACTTGAGCAATGGACTTTTTTTGTTATTGTTATGCGGATGTTATTGATTACCACAGCCCAATATGTTGTAGTTCTTATTACAACCCCACTCGTACACCACCTTCACACAGTTATGAATCATGGCTTCTTTTCCTCAAAGCTTTCTATTACACTTCCTTTTGTGGTTTTCTTAATTTTACCTTTATACACATATGTAGCTTCCATTATATGTATATATATACCAGTATATATATACAGTACCTATACATTCTCTTAAGGCCGGTTTTTATTTATAGATATCAATGAAAAAAAAACAAGTAAGAAAACCAAATTTAACTTAGACCAAATCTTAAATACCCTCCACTTCCACATACAAACGGTGGGCGTGGATGTAGATGATTACACCCTCAAGTTGAGTTTTACGCTGAGTATGGTTTTTTGTAAATCTTAGGCGTGTCCGTTATTTCACCACGCCCGCTTTTGGCACATCAACGAATGGAATAAATATAAATATCAAATTTCAACTTAACAGTTAAATTTTTGTGGCAGTTATATAGATTTTTGTCTAAAGTTTAAAAGTGTTTAAAAGTGTCTGTACAGCTGGTTCAGCTAAATACGACTAAGTGAATGCCAACAATAGACGGACATATGGACATTCATGTCTAAATCGACTCACATTTTGATGCTGTTTGAGAATATTTTATAGCCTCTGACGTCTCCTTCTGGGTGTTGCGAACGCAATGACAAACTTAGTATACTTCCATCTTATGTTGAAGGTATAAAAAATGACAAAAACAACCGCACTGTGTAAATTTTGGTTTTATTTTACTGTTTGTATGTAATCATGAATAATGTTTTCTCTTTTTTTTTTTTTTTTTGTTTTTATTCCTTCGCACATCATGACCTTTATTTTTACGGCTGGAAAGAATGTGAAAGTTTTCTCTATTTATATGAAATATATGCTCTCACGAAAACAACGACCCATCCTCATACACAATACAATTGTTTGTTTGGTTGTTTGTTTGTTTATCTTTGACTTAATCGTTTAAAAGTTTTACGAGTGGCAGATACTTTTCATTATTTATCCAATACACTATATTTTGTATGTGTGTACGATTGCACTGTTGAATAGATTCCACACATAATTGAATATTAATTCGTGCAAATATGAAGTTATGAAGTCTTTCTCTCTTTGTTTTCTAACATTTCTCAGTCACTCAGCCGCAGTCTGTGTCTCATGCATCGTAATATAATTTATTTTCGTTTTGTTAATTTATGCCACATACATATACACATACGTATAAATTAATGTCAAAGTTAACAAGTTGTCATTTATTAATATTTAAAGCGAACAAAAAATTGCAAGTTTTTTTCCGTTTTAACATTTTGAAAATTTCTATTTGAAATGAAATGAATGAAATGTTAAATGTGTTGGTCAATCTACACCACTTGGCTTCACAGATTATGCTACAATTAATTGTATGAACTTGCGTTTAGTGATACAACTAAAGATAAGTCACTTCGAGAAATATCTGTATGTGGAAAGGGGTTCTGAAAATGGTCCGATCGGATTCAAATTTGTCACAGCCAATTATTAAGCTAACTAACTAGTATCCACCAAATTTTGCTAAAAAATATTAAAAATTGCGATTTTGTCGTATAAAGGGTTCCTTTTATAAATTGTCGTTATATGGGGAGTGGTTCTAAAAATGCTCCAATTCGCTCCTTTTTCGTTAGGCTTCCTCTTTGGGCCAATACATATCCTTGTACCAAATTTCATCAAAAAATCTCACAAAACAAGTCACCTGTAGCGCCAAAATTTACATGGGCAGACATGGGTATACATATACATAAAATTTTGTTCAAGCCAACTCGTTCGATTTTGTTTTTCAGTTTTTTTTTTATGTACTTTTCTATAAAAACACTCAAAACGTTTTTAGGTCATTTCTATAAATGTTGTTGAGATTGTTGTTTTGCTTGTTATTGTGTTGTTGTAATGTACATAGCGCCAAGGGAAGTGGTCTTACTAAACATGGATATTAAGTCGTTTGTTTCACAATTCAATTAGTTTTTGTCAGCCCATCTGTTCCAGTTGTTTACTTAGAAAGAGCTAATATTCGGGTGGGGGTAAAGTATACTAAGTTTGTTAGTCCATTTGCCAGAAGAAACGTAGGGGGGATCCTAGGTAGGTAATATAATATAATTGTGAGAATATTTTATTTGCACAAAAACTTAACTTGGATAAAATATTATGTATTTTATTTGCTTTTGTTTTTTAACAAAAGCTCAGCACTGTTTGCGCTGAAACGCAATATGAGTTGGAGTCACACCGTAACAAAGTCACTGAGTAGAGATAATCGTTGGAGGGATAACACAAACGCAACGAAAACCGGTCAAACCACTTTTTGTACCCACCCCAACAATTGTGTGAATAAATGAAATCGTATTAAATGAGTTGAGACGTTTGTAACAGGCGGAGAATAGATTTCTGAGTTATTGAACGATCGATCTAATAATTTATTAGTTATTAAAGTGAGTTTTTAAGGCAAACCTACTTCAGATCATAAGTAACAAAAATTTAGAAAAATTTGTTTTTTTTTTCAAAAAGTAGACTTATGCCACTTTCACAATCATCCATTCAAATAATTTTTATTATACGAACGATACCTCGGTGTATGGAAAATGTTATTTAATTTTTTTTCAATTAATGGACTTGTATCACTATCAAAATCATCCATTTATATAATGTTTCATATAAAAGGTAAAGTTCTCCATTACTTTAAGGTGTGGCAAATAGTTTCCAAAAAATGGATTTATGTCACATTCAAAATCATCCATTCCAAAATTTTTTATACAAAGGGTTAATTATTGATTATCTCGGTGTGTATGGAAAATATTTTACAATCGTAAAATGTGTATGTGTGTGTGTACATACAAATGTTAAAATTCATTAAACATATTTCAATCGTTGCCGCACGCAGGTAAACAACAACCAAAGCCATATTTGTTTGTAAATATTGCAAATGTATGCGTTTGTGCATATGTAGTAACACTGAGAATGTAAACAAGTCTATTTTAATAATATTGCAAAAAAAAAATGTCGGCTACGAAATTCAGAGCTGTCATAAAAATGGAGAAAAAATGTTTATTAAAAGTCTACCTACCTATACATCGCCCATCGCCCTCTCTCTCTCTCTCTCTCTCTCTCTCTCTCTCTCTCTCTCTATCAACTATCATGTAAACCTCAACTTTTTCAACAAAACAGACAGAAAAAAAAAACACAAAATTAAATCAAAAATCATACGAATTGAACAACAAAAGCAAAAGCAACAATAAAACGAGGGCAACTAAAGTCGATTCAATAAAAATTCATTTCTTGCCATGTTTGCCGGTTGATTGAACCAAAGCGATTCTATTACATATGTTCGCTTTTTTTCTCTCTCCATCAATTATTGATTTACTGATTTATCTTCTATAAAAGGTCTACTTAAAGTGTTTCCACATAAAAAAGGAAATACAACAACAATAACAAGTAAAAAGCTATGGTTTGTCTTTGGGTCGAATTTTGGATACTTTCACACATATACGTAAATGGGCGTTGTCGAATAACATATACGCCCACAATGTACCAAAAACCGCATTCAATGTAAAAATGTGACTTTTTCATACATAAAACATACACTACTAAGCTTTCTATAATCATATATCTGCCACGCCCACTGTTTATATGTGGACATGGAGGGTATTTAAGATTTAGTCTAAGCGAAATATGTTTTTTTTTTAGGTTTTCTTTTTCTAAATATACGGTAGAAACATAACGCAACGTAACGTAACGCAAGGCAATTTTTTGTCATATAAAGGTTTCCATTATAATAAAACCTTATGTGGAACGGGGTTCTAAATATGATCCAATACAGTCCATTTTTAATAGGATTGTTTTTTAGCCCAAAGCAAATTCTTTTACTAAATTTCATCAAAATATCTCTTCTTTTAGAATAGGATGTTATATGGGCAGAGGTTTAAAAAATGATCCAATTCGATTCATTTTCAACAGATTTCCTCTTTGGGCCAATACATGTCTTTGTACAAAATTTAATGGAAATATCTTAAAAAATGTGACCTGTAGCTCAAGCATAAATTTATATGGGTAGACAGATGTACAGACGGATAATTTTAAATCGATTGAGACTTTAATTCTGAACCGATCAGTATTGCCGCTCAGGAATTACAAATATCCGCAAACTCTTAATACACCTTTATTGCCACAAGTGGTGCAGGGTAAAAAAATCTCACGATTGCTACATTTAAATAATTATTTAATAAAGAAAATAACCTTTCCAGCAGTTGGTCGTTTTTTTTTTTGTAATAAAAAGTGATACCCTGCTCAATCAATAGCTTTCAACAAACAATAAAAACATGTCATGTGTCAACGCTTGGACTAGAGGGACTAAAACAAAGAAATACCAATCAAGTCAAGCAGTCATCCTACTAGCTATCAAGCCATCAAATCATTCAATTAAGTGACTTTAGATGCTTGTGAAGTGAGGGAAATTTATATATGTATAAAAGTTGTCATAACTCTCGCACTTTATGATATTGTTGTGATATAAAATATTTTCACAATGTTTTAATGAGTTGTTATGATTTTGATTATGTTTCCCGACAAGGAAAACATCAATTAATTCCAATGTTTCTCTGTAATGCTTTCTATACCCTACTCCTTAGTCATGAGAGTATACTAAGTTTGTTTATCTAATTGCTACACCCAGAAGGAGACTTCAGAGACCCTACAAAGTATATATATTCTTGATCAGCGTCAAAAACTGAGTCGATTTAGACATGTATGTCCGTGTGTCTGTCTGTTGTTGGCATTTTGAGAAATTGAGCTGAAATTTTGTACAGACACTTTTAATTTTCGCACGCAGATCGCTATTTAAAATGAGCAAAATCGGTAAAGAGCCATGCCCACAATCAACAAAATCTACATATCTGCCACAAAAGTTGAGCAATAAAGTAGAAATTTTGGTGGTTTTATTTATGGTTATCCCATCCATCGATGTACCGAAAATGGGCATGGTGTGATAACAGATACGCCCACAATCGACAAAAAACCATATCCACCATAAACCTGGACTTGCAAGCTGATACATATGTACATTATTAGAGGACGTAATATGTATATATATGCCATGCCCACCGTTGTGGATGTGTGGAGGGTATTTAAGATTTGGCCTAAGCCAAATTTAGTTTTCTTACGTGTTTATTATTTATGATGGCTGTTGCTCTCCTCTTCGTGTTTTTTCTCAATTATTAAAATTATTTCTTAATGATTTCTTTTAATGAAATTTATGCCAAACGGAAGTAAGACATGATAATATAGAGATTTCAACATACAATACAACCGTATGTATGTATGAAGTGTGTGTAGGTAAAATTTATAAAAATATTTTCTATAATTCTCTACAAAATTTGTAGCAGCAATGAGATAAGTTAGAGGGGCCACCGCATTAATAAATCTAAGCGTTCTCTAGAGTACGTTTGGAGTTGTATGTGAATGCGGTATAATTACCGACATTGATAAAGGGAGAAAGAGAGAGATATTTACCACCGATGGATGTATTTTTGATATAAAACAACAAATGCGTTCTATTTTTATAACAATTTATGTGGATAAAATTTCCTTTTTATACTCTACGCACCACTTGTGGCAATGAGTATATTAAGTTTTATATAAATGTTTGTAACTCGTAAACGGCAAATGCCAACAACTCATCTTCAATTATACCGAACGATTCAGAACCAAAATCTGACACCAATGACAATCATGTCCGTCTGTTAAGTATGCACATTTGACGAAATTTGGTGAAGAATAGTTCATTAGCTTCATAACTGGCGAAAACAAATTTGGACCCGATCGGATTGATTTTACGACGCCTTCCCATATAACGCTCCAAGTCTAAGGCTTAATATAATAAAAGTTCGTAATTAAGTAATTTAATTACTTTCTGTGGACTTGACTTAAATAACTAAAAAGTTGAGCTTGACGGACTATGGAATTTCCAACAAGCCTGACTAACTTTTCCTTGAATAACTAACTTACGAACTATCATCAGATGACCCATGTGTGTGTGTGTGTGTTTGAACACAACTTGCTAGCGAACTGATTGCTATAAAAGTGTGGAACGCTTAAGTTTTATGAGATATTCCTATACCTTCATCCATTAAGGTAAAAAGTAAAAAGGATTATTTGTTACAATTATTATTTAAATTTTGTTAATACATATTTTTTTTTACACAATATTAAGCAGGTGCTCGCTCGTAATCTTCTTATTAACATAATAATAATTATATTTAATGATTCAATTAACTGCTAAACATTATTTAAAAAAATATGTATAATTATCTACCTCTACAATAATAACAATAACAATAAAATGTTATTATTGTACTGCCATGTGTGTGTATGTGTATATATGTGTGTTATACAATGAAAAGAATAACTACGGTGTACCTATAATTAGGTGTAAATATAAGCGTTCACGTATGGTGAAGAGAGTACGAGGGTACGGTTGTAAAGCGTTTACACGGGTATATTCATAACATTCATTATTCGCGTGGCATTTTGTTTTGAGGTTTTGCTTTATTTAAAGGTCAGTGTATTGTAACAATTTTATTTCAGGGCTTATGGCCGTATAAAAATAAACAATTTAATTGAAAGTTTTTATACCCTCCGCATAAGGTAGGGTGGTATGCTAAGTTTGTTATTCCATTTGCAACATCTACAAGAAGGCAACAAAGGTCTTACAAAGTATATATATATATATCTTGATCAGCATTAAAAACTGAGTAGATCTGGACCAATATGACCGGGCGTCCGTCTGTTATTGGCACTTTCAAGATCGTAAATTTTGAGATATTGAGTTGAAAAGATTTGTTCAGACACTTCTAGTTTCTACATGTAGATCACTAATTAAATTGGGAAAAATATCGTACAAAAGCCACGCCCAAAATCGACATAAATCTACTTATCTGCCACAAAATTTGAGCAATGAAATTTATACTTGGTATATATATTTATAATAGCCCCATTTATCGATATGCCAAAAATGGGCGTGGTCGTTTAACAAACACACCCACAATCGACATAAGTCTATTTATTTGCCACAAAACTTTTGCAATGAAGTTGAAATTTGGAACACATTTATAGAATTACGCCATTTATCGATGTGTCAAAAATGGGCGTAGTTCAATCAAAGATACGCGCACGATTTACAAAAAAATCATATTCGAAGTAAAACTCGACTTGCAAGCTTACAACTGATACAAACACTATTAAAGGGCGTAATCACGCCCACATTTTGTATAGGGATGTGTAGAGTATTTTAGATTTGTCCTAGAGCCAAATTTAGTTTCTTCTTACTTGTTTTTTTATTAAACTCTCTCTTTTTATGTGCAAGGAGTTCATACCACTTAATAATAAATATCAAGTAATATGCATACACGCACGCATATGTGTGTGCGTATATACAATTGAAGTATTTTCCATTATACAATAATTTGGCAAAGAACCTTTTATTGTGATAGAAGAAACAATTGAATGCGTGGTAAACTGAACTGAACTGAACTGAATTGTCGAGTTAGCCTTGTTTGGTGTGCCAGTTATGCCAAAATGAGGACGACAAAGTGAAATATTTTTACAATACTTGTACACTCATATACGTAGAATGCATTTGTATCACATTTCAACTTAGCGTAGGTGGAAGTTTGTGCCTTAAGTACTTGAATGTTTAACGAAGGCTGGGGGAGTCACATTTACTACTTTAAATGGCTTTAGTGCGAACTACTCACACATCCTTACTCATACAATATTATTATGTATAATTGTAATGCCCAGTAACTCTTATATAAGCAGGCTAATCAAATTTTAAAGGAGATCCTTTCCTTTTTTGTTTGTGAAATATTAGTTGTCGCGTCATAATAATAAGACCGTTTAACCTTTACGATCTTATTCATACGAGGATATGACGTTGATGGTGATGAAACAAACTACGGGTGCAATAAAAGGTCAAATGGAGAGAATTCGTCATCTGCGTACTAACACGGAAAGGTTTCATATTACATATAATTAATATTTTATTTATACCGTAAATTTGCCAACACTTTAATAACCGTTATGATAAATGAACCATAACAAGTGCAAAGAACCTAAATTTGGCTTAAACTACATCTTAAATACTCTCTACATCTACATACAAATGGTGGGCGTGACAGGTATATGATTACGCCCTCTAATAGTGTCTGTATTACGTATCGGCTTGAAAGTCGAGTTTTACGCTGAGTACGGTTTTTTGTAATTTGTACGCGTGTCTGTTATACAACCACGCCCATTTTTGACTTATCGATGGGTAGAGTAATAATAAATATTTGTACCAAATTTCAACTTAATAGCTTAATTTTTGTCTCAGATAAATATTTTTGTCGACCGGTCACGCCCATTTTTAATACATCGATGAACTTCAACTTCATAAGTACATTTTTGTGGCAGTTAAATATATTTTTCTAGATTGTGGGCGTGGCTCTTTACCGAATTGCGATCAGCGTGCATAAACTGAAATGTTTGTACAATATTTCAGCTCAATATCTTAAAATTTATGACCGTGAGAATGGCAACAACGGATGGACACCCGGACAAATATCTCTAGATCGACACAGTTTTTGCTGCTGATTAAGAATATATGTACTTTGTACAGTGTCTGATGTTACAAAAGGAATGATAAACTTAGTATACCCCCCATCTTATGTGGAGGGGGTAAAAAGTGGCGTATAAACCGAATCAAGTATTACTTTTGCGTTCGTTATAATGTTGCATTGGAAGAGTGTGTATTTTTAAAGACATTTTTATGAGTTTGAAGTGATTTTTTTTATTTTAATTATTTGAAATTCTATCGTAATGCTAAGCGGCGTATAAGTGATATTGATTAATAATACGCACAGTAAGTTAAGTGCTAGACATTAAACTAAATAAAATAAAAATTTCTCAACGTATTTAAATTTTATGTAAATTTGAACTTAAGCTCCATTAACATGGCGTGAAAAGAAGGCTTTGTTTGGAGTGTACAATCATTGAAGTTACAAACTTATGTACGAAGTATCGTAGCCGCTATATGCAACTATTGTGCTTGTGCATGAAAACACTTCAAACTGTCAAATAGACCACAAAATGTTGAAAAAAATTTCTAGACACGTACCTTAAGCTGCTATGGCAGGCAAGTGGAACTTTTTTAAAATGCTTTACTTACCACATACTTATAGAAACATTAGTATGTACTTTGTGTTAACGAAAAAACGAAACAAAAAATAAAGTATAAAAACTAAAGTTAACTAAAAGTTTTCGCGTGATGAGAGAAAAAAATTGTTTAAAACAGCACTACGACATAACAAGAACAATGTGTTTAAATTAATATCTAAATATTCGATCAATTAATGAAATAGTTAAAATATTTCATATACTAAGTTTATCTTTCCGTATGCAACACCCAGAAGGACGCGTCCACCCTACAAAGATTGTATATATATTCTTGATCAGCATTAAAAACTGAATCGATTTAGACATGTATGTCCGTGTGTCTGTCTGTCTGTTGTTGGCACTCTTACGGGCGTAAATTTAGAGATATTGACCTGAATTTAGTTTCTGCATGCAGATCGCTATTTAAATTGGGCTAAATCGGTCAAAAGCCACGCCCACAATTGATATCTATTTAAGTTGAAATTTGGTATGCACATCTCATATATCTATGTGCCAAAAATGGACATGATCGGATAACAGACACGCCTACAATTTACAAAAAACCATATTCTAATTGTGTATTCAATAGAGATCAGTTTGTAAGTCGAATTTCACACTGAAAAACGTTTTTTGTGCATTGTGGGCGCATCGGTTTTTCGACTACGTTATTTATGGGCGTAGCTCTTGACCGATTTTGCCCAATTTAAATAGCGAGTATAATATTAACTACATTTTAGAAAATTTTTATAGAAGAGATACACATCTTTTTAATATATATCCCGGATCCTCGACTGGTCCAGTTCCTGTTATTCGTGTACCGTTAGAATGTATAAATAAAGTACAAATTTCGCTTTTCTTCGAAATACATAACCTAGCTCATTATGTTGTAAAGTTCATCGATTTCGATTTCGTCCATTTTTAGAACTAAAGTTTTAACGATGTATGTGTGAACCAAATTTCAGTTCGATATTTTAAAAATTATCGATCATGGGAGAGCCAAAGGTCACAGGATTAGGGTTTAAGGCGTCATGGTGGATGCATTATTGGATGGATTTTTCCCATTTCCATTACCAAACTATTCAGTTTCACGTACGGATAGTAGAGTTAAATCCACTTAAACTTGTACGCTGATCAAGAATATATGTACTTTTGGGGGTGTGGCATGATCCCTTCTGCCATTTACAAACGTTTCAACAAAACCAATATACCCCTATATAAAAATTATATATAAAAATTAAATCTCAAAGCATAAATTGGACATGTTTTCTTTTGATTTCATTTGCTTCGTATATATATGCCTTCATGACGTATGTACGTATGTGTGCTATGCATATGTGTTGTTCGTTCGCCTTCCCTCTGTAGCAGCATTTTATATGAATATTAAAAGAAATTAACTTCTGATGCCATACACAATAAATTTAACAGCAGCAGCTCATGTTAAAGTTCTTCTTCATGCAATTGTGGGTTCAAATTAAGGTCGTACCGTTTACGCCATTGTGTGGAAGCTTAAGTTTGTACGTTCAAGTGCTAACATAATATTCAATATGCATGTAGTGCTTATGTCTCTACATACGTGCAAGTTAAAGACTGCGGGTAAAAGTAATTGAGGTTTCAACTTAGCACAGTGCTGCACTAACTGCTGCTGCTGCTGCTACTGGTACCAACTAAAGAGTGCCTTCAATAATTGGTTGTACGTCTGTATGTGTGTGGTATCTCTTTAAAGTACAAGTATAAGATGTATGTACACGCCTCAATGATTTCTTAAAGTTTAAATATATATTCACACACCTACACAGACCCACACATAGGAACAGTAATAGCCGACATGAACTATTTGCGGCACTTAATTTGAGGTTAAATATTTATCAAAGGCTTAATGATAGTGGTTGAAGCCATAAAATATTATTTAGTAATTGATGGTAAAGCTCAACTACCTCTTAACTCTCCCTCTCTCTCTCTTTTTTTAATGCACTCCTACAGTTTACCGTTAATGTTGCCCCCTAATAATAGTCGAGACTTTTATTTTTTGCGCAAAACTTGACTAACAATGCCCAATTAATACCCTACACTACTAATCCTGCTACAATTAGTTTAGTTATATCAGTAAACGCGTGGTATTGCCTTGTACGTCATTTTGTGACCTAGCATTATATGGGAAGGGGTTCTAAAAATGGTTACATCGGGTCCAAATTTGGTACAGCAAATTATTAAGTTAATTAACTATTCTTTGCCAAAATTTGCCAAAAAAAAATTAAGAATTGTGAATTTTCGTCATGTGAAGACTTTGGGAGGGGGGCGGGGTTCTAAGAATAGTTCCTGTAATGTGATCTATATTCGAGCCTTCTTTAGGCCAATATATGTGTTTGTACCAAATTTCATCTCAATATTTAAAAAAAAAATTTACGACCGTGTGAGTGGTAACAACAGACGGACACACGTATAGACATGTTAAGGTCAATGCAGATTTTGATGCTGCTCAAGAATATATACACTTTGTACAATCCTTCTTCTAGGTATTGCAAACGGATTAGCAAATTTAGTACACCCTCATTACTAAGGTATAAAAGGGTACAAAAGTCGAATATTTAAAATTCTTGATGATGTCATTTTTGTTTTGCATACGAAAGCGAATATAAAAAGATTTACTTAAAAAATTCATTCGTACAAAATCGAATAACAGAAACCTGCTATAACTCAAACCAAGGGGGAGGGAGCAGGGATGGTCATACTTTCTGTACATGTTTGTGACTTTAATGAACATACCATCAGTGTTTGTGACATTTTCAACTAATCTTTATTAAAATCTCTTAACAATCCATAAAAAGTTCACCTGGTCAAGTTTATCTAAACATTTCATCTGAATATCAGAAAAAAACTTTCAAATGAATTTTTTATTGCTTTGCAACAGTTGACTCTATAAATAAAAATATTTATAAACAAGTAAAAAAATTAAATTTGGCTTAGGCCAAACTTTAAATATCCTACATGTATACATAGAAACACTGGGCGTGGCAGTTACCCTCTAAGAGAGTATATATTACGGATCAGCTTATAAGTCGAGCTTTATGGTGAATAAGATTTCTTGTAAATTGTGGGCGTGTCTGTTATCCGACCACGCCCATGGTTGAATGAGGTAATTTTAAACATGTACTAAATTCCAACGACATCAATCAATTTCTATGGCAGATATATAGATTTTTGTCGATTGAGGGCGTGGCTTTTGATCGATTTTGCTCATTTTAGAAGACTATGTGCATCTGCACGCAAATCAGAAGCGTCTGTAAAAAAATTTCGCTCAACATGTCAAATTTTACGATCGTGAGAATGCCTACAACAGACGGACACATGGACGCACGGATATACATATCTAGACTGACTCAGATTTTGATGTTAATCAAAAATGTATATACTTTGTAGGGTATCCTTCTAAGTATTGCAAATGGGGTAACAAACTTAGGATGTCCTCCATCTTATGTGAAGGGTATAAAAAGAATATTTACTTTAAAGCATTATTGCTATCAAGGAAAGTTGCAACAACTTGTATTGTGGTCTGGGTGCAATATGAAAGTTGTTGTTCCGTTATTGCATTTAGTTTAGTAACCATAGTGGTCAGGTTTTAAACTTTACATTGAGAAAACTTTATATATATTTAGAGAGTACTTTAAGTAAATTTATCTTTTAAGCGGTAATACAACAAGTAAAAAGGTTACATTTGTTTTAGATTTTAAATGTAAACAAGTAAAAATACTATAGTCCGTTAAGCTCCATTCTACACCACTAAGCTCCACAAATTATGCTACAATTAGTTCAATGTGTTAGTAAACGCGAGGTATTGCCATACAAGTGTCTTCGTGAAATATCATTATATGGGAAAAGGTCCTAAAACTAGCCTGATCTGGTTCAAATTTGTCAGTCCATTATTAAGCTACATAACTATTCTTAACCAAATTTTGCCCAAAAATACTAAGAATTGCAATTTTTTGCAATATAAAGACTTTTGTTGTGATAGGACCTTATATGGGGAGGGGTTCTAAAACAATAAAAGTTTTTCAGCCAACACGTGTCCTTGTACCAAATTTCATGGAAATATCTCAAAAAATGCGACCACAAATTTACATGAAGAGACAAACGGAGAGATGGACATTGATTTTGATTCTGAATCGTTCGATACAATTGAGGATGGGTAATGTGCTTGCCGTTCTTCTCCCGCCTAGTTTATCGCAGATATCTTATAATTATTCCGATTGGGTGTATGTTTATCACAAGGGGATACACGCGGACGCTGTTTCGCATAGAATGTTCTATAATTTGGCAGAATATAACCATTTAAGCGACATATTGTAAATATTTGTTGTTTTTATCTATAAATGATTTACTAACCACACCAGCGGAATGGTGAGCTTATCTTTTCCATTTTGCTATCACGCATTAGGCAATATCCCGCGGCATCAAAACATATATATATATAAACACACTCTCACACGTATACTCACACTCATTCATGTAATATTTATTAAAGCTTATCACAGTTTTCATGATTGTGCAATCACGTGTTATTTTCCTACTTTTTTTTTGTTATACTCACCTTTCTTAAGGAAGGAGTTATACTCGCTTTATCAATACGTTTGTAATTGGGAGAAAAAAGTCGATTTACTAAACTTTTAAAGAGGGTATTAAAGATGTGGCCTAAGCTCAATTTAGTTTTCTTATATATTGTAAAGGGTTTTCCACTAAGAACATAACATAACATAATGTGAGTTTTAGCGCTTCAAACGATCAAAAGGCTTCAGTTGTTGAGTTAATTTGATCTTGCAAGCGGTACGTCAAGATCTTTATGTAAAATTCGTCACAATGTGGTTTCAGAGATTTCAAAATTTTTGTGAACGGCATGAAATCTAACTGGTGTAGCTCATTTTAAACTGAAGAACTTACGGCTGCAATATTTCGAAGTGCTGTCTCATGGGCACCGAAACATCCAATAGTGAATATTTTGACTCGAATTTATTCACTATAGCACGCACACCTAATCTGGTGGGACGTTAACCTTGACAAATTATCAAAAACGTTCAAGGGTGCGTTCATATCAAAATACAAAACTGTTATGTCCCTATTGAAAAACGCGATACACTCTCTCTCACTTTGAGGACCCTAGACATTAAGAAAAACCGATATTGCTTAATCCACGTACCATTAAACTTTCCATAAAGACTAGTTAAACAAAAGTTGAACTGTTTTTTATTAAGAAATTGTCGTAAGAGCGCGCCTCTCAAACAGCATTATTGTCCTTAACAGTATTTTATTTTAATAACATTGAGGTGGGAAATTTGTATATTAAGTGATATGATATCTCGTTTGCAATCAGCCACAGCAGGTTTCCAACCATAAAGTATTTAATTGTGATCATCAAATATCAAAATCAGAGTTCACTCCCCCAATAATACGAATAATTTTTTTTTTTTTGTGAATTCCTCATAAATAGAAAGCTGATTGTACACAATTCAGATAAGATAATAAACACTTTGAAACATTCCATTGCATTCCATAAACCCGCTGGAAACCCGCTTTGGCTGGAAGGTAAATGATCTCAAAAAAATATAATTTTTTACAAGTTTTATAAGTAAGCGACAAATAACTTTTAATTAAAATTTAAATAAAAGAATTAATGACGTTAAATATTATCATTTAAGTAATTGTACTTAAAGGTGTGCATACGTACACACACATACACCCACCCTTCCTGCAGCTGTCTTCAAAACTCTTAACACTGTGCCTGCCTTGTTGAGGGTGCCACGAGAGTCATGAAGGAGAAATTATTGTTTTAATATTTTGATGGCAGTCACGTCTGTTGTCAACGCTGCTTACGTACGTTAACAACGCTGACAGACATTAAATAAGCAAAAAATGAATTTTAAAGAATAAGCGGCAAAAGGAAGAAATTATGATAAAAGAAAAGAAAACAAAGATATACATTTAAAAACACATCTACAACAAATATACTCAAACGTGAAAGTGTCTTACACTGTCGGGTATTACATGGAAAAAATATCACGTCACGTCGCAAACTCATAACTTTTAAAGAAATAAAAAAAGAAATTAACTGAAGCCAAATCTTAAATACCCTTCACATGTACAAAAAAAAAAACAAAAAATGGTGGGCGTGGCAGGAACACGATAACGCCTTCTAATATTATATGTATTACATATCACCTTAAAAGTCAAGCTTTACGCTAAATGCGGTTTTTTGTAAATTGTGGGCGTATCTGTTATTCAACCACACCCATTTTTGGCATATCGATGGATGCGGTAATTATAAATATTTCTACCAAATTTCATAGGTCAATTTTTGTAGCAGAAAAATAGATTTTTAACAAATGTGGGCGTGGCTTTTTTTTACCGATTTTATCTACTTTAAATAGCTATTTCAGTGCAGAATCTGAAAGTGTCTGTGCATAATTTGACCACAATATCTCAAAATTTACAACTACGAGAATGTTAACAAAAAGACGGACATACAGACAATAAAAAAAATTAAGTCTAACTGAAGCCAAATCTTAAAACCCTCCACATGTTCCAAAAAAACGGACATGGACATACATGCCTAGATCGACTTTGATCGAATGCTTATAAAGAATATTCTCTAACGCCTCCTTCTGAATGTTGCAACTGGATTAACAAACTTGGTATACCTTCCGTTTTATGCGGAGGGTACAAAATAAATTAGTTTTAAAGTCTAATGAGACACTTTCCCGAATATTATTACGGGTATAAAGAAGTTTGTAATCTTTTTAAAATACAAAATTCCTGGGTCAAAATAGAGCCGGGCAAAAACGTCTTCTTTGAAATCTATTGTTAATAAAAATTGAGTTTAAAAGTTTCTTTCATGTGGAAAAGGTTTCAAAGTTTCTTGCTTATAGAATGAATGTACCAAAAAAGCCTCCTAATCACATTAGATCAGTTGATTAATTTCCTCAATTTCAAGGTTTTTCGCGACTTGATTCAAGGACCTGTAAAGCAAAACTTGGATCTTTTCATATAAAAGTCAATATTTTCTATTTTTTCTTTGGCCGGGATTCTTGATGTTGTACATAGTTAAGTGCTCCATGACCTTTTCATGCACTAGTAATTTCCTCAACACTCGAAGATCCAATCAACTTAAATATCGTATAAATACATCCCTCACTCTCTCTCTCTCTCTCTTATTGCATAATTTTTGTGTAGATGAGCGCAAAGAAGTGGCAGTCAATTGTCATAGAAATCATACTTAAGTCACGTATAATGCAGACAGTATTTATGTAAGTATATATATACAAATATGTATGTGTGTATATATGTACAAGAAATGAAAAAATAGCCTTTAAACAAATTATTGGAGGAAATCTGGGTTTAACATTATTTTCATTTTGAATTTATTTCAACCAAACCAAACCAGACACTACAGCAGTCCAGACACTCTTGCACATATTTGATGATTAACAGCTTTCAGACAGAAATGATTAACATTACAACGGATGCTCTTCAAAACCCATTTGATGTGTTCATATGGAGTTTAAAGCATGTAACATCGTAGACCAGGAGTGCGCAAGCATAGGTTCGCCTTCAAGAATTGTTTCCTATATCACAGTACACAAACATATTTAATGTACCACTTAACAGCTTGTAAGTCGAGTTTTGCGGTGAATATGGTTTTTTGTAAACTGTAGGTGTGTCTGATACCAATCACGCCTATTTTAGGCACATCGATGAATAGATTATTTATAATTTTTTGTACCAAACTTCTTGTTCAACTTCATAGCTCCATTTTTGTGGCAGATGAATTGATTTTTGTCAATTGTGGGTGTGGCTCTTGACCAATTTTGCTCAATTTAAATAGTCATGGAAAAGCATGGAGAAATGTTTGTACAATATTTCAGCTCAATATTTCAAATTTTACGACAGTGAGAGTGTCAACAAAAGACGCATACACGGACGGACGCTTCTAAAACGATTCAGTTTTTGATGCTGATCAACTATATATATATACTTTATGGGTGTCTGGCGATTCCTTCTGGATGTTGCAATAACTCTTCTCAGATAGATTGCCGACCCTTGCTGTAGACGAGATATTCTATAAAGGTGAGGTAAGTTATTGTTACAAAGATTGACTGGACAACAGCCCAAACAATAATTGTCTGCTAAAGACAAGAAACAACTATGACAACACATTGTACTGCCGTCACAGTTGCTCATGTGCTGTTCTGTTGTCTGGTGATAACATCGCCATTGTCATCATCATCATCAAAATCATTATCAATCCTTATTAACATTGTATCCATGATTGAAATATTGCATGACTGAGAACATGTACAAAAAAGGAACAAAAAAACGACCACAAAGTTTGTTATGAGGTGCAGACAGAAACAGTTCGACAGACGAACAAACAAAAGGTATATAAAGTGAACCGAAAACAGATGCACATGTCATGGGGCAATTGCAAAACAACGACAGTATGAATGAAACCAAATCAAAAATCCAAACCAATGGAGCGCGTATGACAATAACAGTTTTATACTTATATACTATGTAAAGTATACTAGACTTACTCTTTTTTTGTACTTTACAGCATACATATAGGAGACGACTAATAGAAGATTTAACACTCTCATGACTGCGCTATCATTGACAATTTGTTGCTTTACATTACTCGTATAACATCCAACTTTTATACCCGGCACCACTTGCGGCAAAGAGTGTATTAAGTTTGTGCTAATGTTTGTTAGTCCCAAAATGGTTAAAGAGAGCTCCTTTTCCATAAAGAAAACTTCACCAAGTGCCTAAAAAGTGTTTTTCATTTAGAACATAACATAAGTTTAGGCGCCTCAAATAATCAAAATGCTTTAGTTCTTGAGTTAATTTGATCGTGTAAGGATGTAAGAAAAGATCTTTGGGAAAAATTCGTCAATTCGTTGCGCCGGAACATCCAATAGTGAATATTTTGATTCGAATTTATACACTATAGTAAGCACCAGACAGTGGTGGGACGTTCTTGAAATAGCGACCTACGAATTAGAATTGCGGTAGTAATTTGTAATAATTTCCAAAAGTTACTCGTTTGTAAACTTTTCTCTTGACTTGAGATTATGAAAAACGTTCAGGGGTGCCTTTGTATTAAAACACAAAATTGTTATGTCCCTATTGAAAAATCTGTTTTAAAAACGATAGAAATTAACGCATTGTAGCATAAATTGTGTATTTAAGTGGTGTAAGGTTTTAAATAGTCGTATAGAACCAACTATAACATTTTCACTTATTTTGTTGCACTTGTTATGAATAAAACGAATAAATAATCAAAACTATATGAAGTCATTTAAGCAGACATTTCACATCAAGCTGCAATACTAAGAAATTTTCAATAAAATACAATTTTGACAAATTTTTCCTCAATGTGGTAAAACGCAAATGTCAACGTGAAACAATGAAAAAAAATTATTTAGTGTAGTTTTCATCATCTTGAGTGTTTTTTTTTTTATATATGTCCTCATGAGAAAAAGGATAGAAATCGAATTGAGTTTTATTGAAAGGAAAGCTTTTCCTTATAAACATGAAAAGGGATTGATTCGTTTAGATGAGCCTCAGCAGCAGCCAACTATTGGCAAGGTAGATCTACGTGATTACCTAGTTATACTACCGGGTTTTTCAATAGGAACACAACAATTTTGTATTCTAATAAGAATGCACCCTTTGTGTTGTTCATGATTTGTTAATGTCAAACCATCAGTCAGGGTTAACTTTTTTATCATAGCTAAGCTGATTGAACTATGCTGGGTAATCTAAAGAAATGGTCCCATCGAGCGCCCACCCCTGTCATGCAATTTGACATTTTTTCTTATTATGGGGTCACGTTAAGTCCTTGGCTTATGCCAACAAGAGAAGCTCTGGGCGACCATATCAAATGCCAAATTGCCAACGTTGCGACCGAAATATGTAAAAGAGTGATGGCATAATATTGGCTCCTAAGTCGATCCAGAATCAATTACTGCAAACATACTATCGATGGTCATATAAACGAAATCGCGATTCCTTTAGTTATATGTTACATATAACTAAAGGAATATATGTTACATATAACTAAAGGAATCTTTTACAAAAAGTTTGAACAAAATCCGTGCAGCCGTTAAAAAGTTATACGACTTTAAAAAATTCCTAAAATCTAGATTTGCTTGCTGACGCATGCTGGGCGCCTGGTATTTTGCTAACATGTTCATACTTGCACGATTTTCAAAATTGTGACCACAAAAATGAAGGTGAACTTTCTTGGCTTATAACTAGAAAACTACTGCTCCGATTTTGGTCAAATTTTTTGCAAAAGTTTGGAAATTTCTCTAGCTTTTTGTGGATCATGAATTTAGGGGCGTGGCACTAACCATTTACTCAGGAAAAGACTTTTTAGGATAAAATTGTTATTTTAATACTAAATGGGTGGTGCCACGCCCACATAATATACTTCGTTTGAAAGCTTAAATAATTTACAAGTTTTTGCAAAAAGTTTGAACAAAATCCGTGCAGCCGTTAAAAAGTTATACGACTTTAAAAAATTCCTAAAATCAAGATTTGCTTGCTGACGCATGCTGGGCGCCTGGTATTTTGCTAACATGTTCATACTTGCACGATTTTCAAAATTGTGACCACAAAAATGAAGGTGAACTTTCTTGGCTTATAACTAGAAAACTACTGCTCCGATTTTGGTCAAATTTTTTGCAAAAGTTTGGAAATTTCTCTAGCTTTTTGTGGATCATGAATTTAGGGGCGTGGCACTAACCATTTACTCAGGAAAAGACTTTTTAGGATAAAATTGTTATTTTAATACTAAATGGGTGGTGCCACGCCCACATAATATACTTCGTTTGAAAGCTGAATTAATGTACTATCTTTTACAAAAAGTTTGAACAAAATCCGTGCAGCCGTTAAAAAGTTATACGACTTTAAAAAATTCCTAAAATCAAGATTTGCTTGCTGACGCATGCTGGGCGCCTGGTATATTGCTAACATGTTCATACTTGCACGATTTTCAAAATTGTGACCACAAAAATGAAGGTGAACTTTCTTGGCTTATAACTAGAAAACTACTGCTGCGATTTTGGTCAAATTTTTTGCAAAAGTTTGGAAATTTCTCTAGCTTTTTGTGGATCATGAATTTAGGGGCGTGGCACTAACCATTTACTCAGGAAAAGACTTTTTAGGATAAAATTGTTATTTTAATACTAAATGGGTGGTGCCACGCCCACTTAATATACTTCGTTTGAAAGCTGAATTAATGTACTATCTTTTACAAAAAGTTTGAACAAAATCCGTCCAGCCGTTAAAAAGTTATACGACTTTAAAAAATTCCTAAAATCAAGATTTACTTGCTGGGTATGCTGGGCGCCTGATATTTTGCTCACATTTTCGTGTTTGTTTTGTGATTTTTAAAATTACGACCACACATACATACACACACACATAAGAATGATTGTGAATTTGTTTGGCTTATAACTAGAAAACTACTGCTCCGATTTTGGTCAAATTTTTTGCAAACGTTTGGAAATTTCTCTAAATTTTCAGGGATTATAAATTTAGGGGCGTGGCATTAACCATTTGCACAGGAAAAGACTTTTTTGAAAACAATTGTCGTTTAATAACTGAATGTGTGGTGCCACGCCCATATAATATGTTCCGCCTGAAAGCTTAAATAATTTACAAGTTTTTGTAAAAAGTTTGAACAAAATCCGTGCAGCCGTTAAAAAGTTATAAGACTTTAAAAAATTCCTAAAATCAAGATTTGCTTGCTGACGCATTCTGGGCGCCTGGTATTTTGCTAACATGTTCATACTTGCACGATTTTCAAAATTGTGACCACAAAAATGAAGGTGAACTTTCTTGGCTTATAACTAGAAAACTACTGCTGCGATTTTGGTCAAATTTTATGGAAACGTTTGGAAATTTCTCTAGCTTTGCGGGGATCGATAAATTAATGGGCGTGGCACTGCCCATTTTCTTAGAAAATGATTTTTAAATCATTTTTCTCGTTTATTAACTAAATGGGTGGCGCCACGCCCACATAATATACTTCGTTTGAAAGCTGAATTAATGTACTATCTTTTACAAAAATCATTACATATAACTAAAGGTATCCTGCGACTTAATAAAAATTTCAACCCAATATCTTAATTATTCTGTGTTTTATTTAAATACAAAATTGTTATGTTCTTATTGAAAACCCCTTGCATACTGCTCCTACCATACCAGGTACCATTACAATAAAAATTTTCTAAATATAAATGGCTTATAAACAAACAATGTTAATACTTTAACCTTATTATAGTGATGTATATAATATAAAGATGCTTCAATGCTATAAATTTGAAATTTCAAGTTCATTTACAATTTTCCTTCCTAGTCTTTGAAATAATGCAATTGTTGCAAAAATCATGAAAAATTCTCTTTTTGTGTATGCGTTATGTTATTATTAGAAAATTTTTTAATAATGCATAAATAAAAAAAACTAAATTTGACTTGTTTGTGTGTGGGCCAAATCTTAAAAATCCTCCACATCTAAATATATGTATGTAGCAGGTTTTTCAATTGGGACATAACAATTTTGTATTTTAATGTAAAAGCACCCTTAAACGTTTTTCATGATCTGTCCGCATAAAAATGTCAGTCAAGGTTAACATTTTTATTATAATGAATTTGGAAATTAAATTAAAAATTCTACCGCAACTCTAAAGCGGTGGTCGCAACTTTAAGAGAGCCCCATTAACCTGTCTGGTGTTTCCTACAGTGGATAAATTCGAGCCAAAATATTCACTAATGGATATTCCGGTGGCAGTGAGATAACGCACCGGTCGAAGTACCGAAAATACTGCAGAAGTAGTAAGTGCTTCAGTTCAAAATAAATCAAATCAGTCGATTCTGCGCTTTTTATAGGTACATCAATCCAGAATCAAAATCTGAAACGATTTAAGCGGGTCTGTCAGTTTATCTGTGTGTCCATGTGCTCAAGATTATGGCCACAGTTTTTAAGATATTTTAATAAAACCAAAATGAAAATGGGCAAAATTGGACCCTTCTTAGGACCCCTCATCATGTAACGCTCTAATATGAAATAAGTCTTTATATGACGAAAATTCGCAATTATTGATATTTTTTGACGACATTTGCCTAATTTGTACCCGATTGGATCATTTTTAGAACCCCTGTCGATATAAAGATATTTTACGAAGTGATTTATAAGGCAATGCCTCGCGTTTACTGATACGACGAAGCGGTGTAGGGTATTAAGCGGTCGGCCTTGATTGTCTATAACATTTTCACTTCTTTTATCACACACTAATTAATTACAATTATAAACCAAAACCTTAATTAGTGGCTGATAGCAGTACACACTCATTTTTGCACCTGCTTCTCTCATTATTTTATACGTATCAGATTAAATGTAAAAAAACGCCAGACGAACCAAAAAAATGTAAACTTTTTGCAAATACGATATCACGGTTTTTCACGAATTTTGCTGTTTGCTGGCGCATCGCGACATAAAATTGTTCACATAAATCCAGTAAAGTAAAGTTGTGATGTTTTTAATTAATATCACGTATACGCGTTGTTAACAGAGATAGAAAGATACTAAGGGGTAAGAAGAAGAAGAAGAGCAAAAAGTGTGATTTATTCTTATAAAAGAGGGGATAATGTTAAACAATTGTATATACCACGAAACCATACAATGACTATCCCCTACATAGGCAAGGCTGTGTCCAGGAAATCGCTAAATTCTTACAATGGAACAATTTATGGTGGTTTGTTTTTCTTTTTCCTTCAAAGAGTGTTCACATTACGCAGGTTTGTACAATACACGATACTTGCACCATTTGTGGCGAAGTTTATATTAAGTTTGTAGGGATGTTTGTAACTACTAAGAAAGAGGCTACAGAAATCCTACAACGTATATATATTCTTGATGAGCATTAAAATAAAATTTTGCAAAGGTTTTTTTTGTAAAAATTTACAAAAAATATTTTATAGGAAAAAAAAAATGTAAAAACTTGGGAAAAAAAACTTTTAAAATTTTTTTTTGTAAAAATTTCGATGCAAAATTTCGGAGCAAGTTTGAGCTTGAACATACTGTCACTGTGACAGCTTCTATGATACTTTTAAATTATCATAAATATGAAGAAAAACCAAACCGAAAAATCAACTAAAATTCCAGGCAGGCACCCAGCATTGTAAGAAAGAAAATTTTATGCCTAAAATTATTTAAAAACGCTATAACTTAAGAAGGTATAAAGCGATTTACCTCAAAATGGTTACATTTGAAAAAGAGCAACTTCTAATTTTTCCATAATGTACATTTGCTCCCCCCACTCCCCTCAAAACCGTACTCAAACTGGACATACCACCTGTTACGTAATACGTATCATATACCTGCCCCGCCCTCCTTATGTATGTAGATGTGGAGGTTATTTAAAATTTGGCTTAAGCTAAATTGAGTTTTTTTTACTTGCCTTATTCTTTTTCTTTATTCATAATTTCTATGCCAAGGGCTGTAAATTGCGATGATTAGCTGGACCTTAAGTAAAGTACTGTTTATAAAATAACCAAAAATTAAAGTACCTTTTTAGTTTTAAACAAGTATGAAATACTCTACATTATTTCGCGGGTTCGATACCGACAACAGTCAAACTCGTGCATAGGGTGATGGGATGTTTTTGAAAATTCTTCTTAATTGGGAGATAATTTGTATACCTAAAGGGTAAAATGACTTTTATAGGAGATATCCCCTGAATACTGTTTAAACGGGTACATGCTTAGGGCATATGTAACGATTTCCAACGCGAAGGACATTTTCGTAGGAAGAAGGATGCATATAAGACGGTCAAGATCAGCTAAGTACACATCAAAAAAGTTGCCCCTTTTTTTAGAGAACAATTCCGTTAAAAAAACATGGGTGCGTAAATGTGTGTGTGTGTGTGTGTGTACTAGGCTATATGCCTAGCTACTAAGCACATCACACAAGAAAATGTGAAAGGGTTATAAAAAAAATTTAAAAAAGTAAAAAAATACACAAAAGAGGATAATAAACTCTTTACTAGTTAGTAGTAGAGACAGTTGTATGCATAGCTGCTAAGTAAGTAGTTATTAAAGCTTTCATTTGTTTAATCTCATGCAAAGTGTATGTAAGCGTAGGCATGTGTGTATGTTTGTTTTGGAAAGTCAAGCTAAGCGCATAAAGTAAGAGAAAAAGGTGGTGTTGGGGAGTGTGCATGAAGCCTATCAACCAACTACTTGTGAAACACCTACACCTGTTCTAAAAAACCAAAAAAAACAAAAAACAAAAAACAAATGCACTATGTAGGCCTCTAGAGTTTACCAAGTAAGTTCTTATATGTTTTTATATCAATGACCTCTCTAACAATTTGATGGAAATGTACGCAAACATATCAGTTTACTCAAATATTCCTTTTGCATATGTATGTGTTTTAATATTTGCTAAAATAGTGGAGAGTTTGACACTAAAGAATGGTTAAAGAAGTGAAACTTTAAGGTCCACGTAGTAGGAGTCTGTTAAGATTGTCATTCGGATTCTAGTAGTGTCAAGGAAATGTCAGATATAAAGTATATATATTCTTTCACATCAAGAGCTAAGGAGGTCTAGACATGTATGTCCGTGTGTGCGTCTGTTTTTGGCACTCTTACGGTCTTGAACTTTAAAACATTGAACGGACATTTTACACAGATATTTGTTTATAGTTTCTGTACGCAGATCATATTTTAAAATGCAAAATCGATCAAGAGAGCCACGCCCACAAGCAACAAAAATCTATCTATTTGCTAAAAAAATCGACCTATGAATATACAATTAGGTACAAATATTTATTATTTACTTATATATTCATGTGTCAAAAATAGGAACGATTAGATAACAGACACGCCCACAATTGACAAAAATCGATTTATGTGCCAAAAAGATTGAGCTATGCAGTTAGAATTTGGTACACGTATTTATAATTACCCCAAAATTGCCAAAAATGAACCAGAACCACGCCCACAATCAATAAAAGTTATATATATAACTGCCATGAAAATTGATCTCTGACAATAAGATTAAGTACAAAGTTTTTTATAAACCTTATTCATCGTTGTATCAAAAATGGGCGTGATCGGACACGTTGACACTTTGACACGTTCACACTTTTTACAAAAAACCATACTCAGTGTAAAAGTCCACCTGCAAGTTGATACATATTACGTATACAATTAGAGGGCTTAATCATCTACCTGTCACCCCCACTTTTTTTTTGCAAAATCCGCCGTTCAACTTTACACGTTATTAAAGGGCGTAGTGAGATTCCTGCCATGCCCATAGTTTGTACATAGATGTGTTGGGTATTTCAGATGTCGTTTAAGCCAAAGTTCTGACTCACCTTACCTTACTCCTTCTATATAATTGAAACCTTAAAACTTTATTTTTCTATTTTCCTCATTCTGTTGTATTCTACTGTAACCAGAGAGTTCCACTTTACTTAACTTTACTTTACTAAAAATCTCGGCACTTGTTTTTGTCTCACTTCAAAAAACATATCACTCAACAACTTGTAAGATATGTTTCTTGGTACATATTGTACATATGTAACACCGTTACTTGACTTTTATATCCAGCACACAACATTTTTCCGTAATGGGTTTTGTTGTCATAACGTAGTGGCCGCCATTTTTGGAGAGAGAGGAGGTGGGCTGAGGAGCACACGTTAGTTATTGCTCCATGGGGAGGTATAACCCACTTAGAAAACAGCCATTAACTCTACATTGTATACATTGTGCTTGTTAATCTTCACAAAAAAAATATGTTAAGTAATTTTTTACATATGTTTCACTCGTACATATGTTTAAATACATACTTGACTTTCTTGTAGCTCTCTAATGTGTAACTGTATATATTATTATATATACAAAAACTTATTACACTTGTATGCAACAATTGTTGTTGATAAAACAGTTGCAAGAAGAGTCGTGCTCTTGACTGTATTAGAAGAATAAGAAGAAGAGGAAAAAGCATATTTTTAAAGAATTTCTAGATTAGAAACAAAATTTATAACTTAATTATGCAGAAATTTCAACATCTACAATTTAACACATAGGATAATTTGTTTCAAACAGTGCTTCTTAAACTTTTTAAAGTCATGGAACATATTTGACATGAAACACTTTTACATATTGCACTTCTTTGCTACATTTAATATCTTCGTGCACCTGAGCGTGTTGATCATTCTCTTGCTCAGTAAAACTGACTGGATCTAGTCATATATGTCCCTGTGTGTTCGTATGTCCATCTGTTGCTGGCATTCTCACAATGGTAAATTTTGAGATATTGAAATGAAATTTTGTACAAGTGTGGGTGCTTTCAGTTTGTGAATGCAGATCGCTTTCTAAATTAGGTAAAAGCGGTTAATAGCCACGCCCACAACCAACAAAAATCTATATATTTGACACAAAAATTAAGCTATAAAGTTGGAATTTGATACACTTATTTATAAGTACCCTACCCATTGATAAGCCAAAAATGGGCGTGACCGGATAACATGCACACCCACAATCGACAAAAATCTACTTATCTGCCACAAAAATTAACCTATGATTTTGAAATTTGGTATAAATATTTATAATTAGCCCATTCATTGATATGGAAAAAATGGGCGTGATCGAGTAACAAACACACCTATTATTTACAAAAACCGTACTCAGCCTAAAACTCGACTAGCAACCTAATATGTAATGCATACACTATTAAAGGGCGTAAGCATGTACCTGCCACGCCCACTCTTTGTAAGTACCAGAGGAGGGTATTTAAGATTTGTCCTAAGCCAAACATTTAAAGTTTTCCTTATTATAAAAATAAATTCAGCAGAGTTGATTGTTTAAACGGAAATTTAGAAATTGCGAAACTATTCGATTTTTCGCTTAAATCTGCATTAATTTAATGTTATTACTAATTGCTTTTAATGTTTTACAAGCAAACATTTACTGATATATGATTTTGTTTACAAAATTTTGGCACTTTGCCGGACAATTATAAAAATGTACGTGAATTGTTGCCGTATTTTAAATGTGATTTCTTTTAAAAATGAACATTTCATCACCTATTGCATCAAAGACCCCCACATATATTAATATATCCTTGATGACGAGGAAATTGTAAATAGTGGCCTCGGCATCGAGTTTATATTAACGAATACAAATTATAAAATATTTCCTTATAGTAAAATGGGCCTACGTACCTATTGTGGTCATAAAAATCTCTTTTATTTCGTATTAACAAATATCCGCTGAAAGAAGATAGTAAGAGATATGACATCTTGTTAGAAACACTCCCCAATACTATAAATTGCGTTATCTTAACTTTAGGACAATAAAATCCAAACAAATGACGTAGTATCTGAGCTCTCGGGCTAAGATTCGACAGCATGACATAGCTATCTGTTGGGTATACCTAAGACGGAGATGGCAGAAGAGTGTCGGAGAATAAGAATGAAGGTATGAGTACCCTCCTCAGTATTGATTTGTCAACTGAATACAGAATGAGGATGAGAAGAAGGTCGGATCTGTAAAATATCTCCTTCATGAAGATTCTGCTCTTTAGGGTAAACGATTCCACAAATTATTCGTCAGGGATCACTGACGGAAACACAGATTTTTAACCTACAAATATTTATTTCATCATCTGAATGGTTTTTGACCATTGCGTTATGGGAATTAAAGTTTCCCATTAAGTATCACAATGGGCCACAAGGCTTAAGTAAACCGCCTTATGGCCGAGCGCCCTTTCTACCTACCTGACTCTGACTTACATTCTTTCTCTTCCATTGTCGCATAAATTGACCTCATTGAACTTGTACTATACCTACATATTATGCAATAACCTGCCGTGCAATATATTATAAAAGTAATTTGATGCTATTAAGCAAATTACATTTTCAATAGGCCGGTTTCGCTGACGATTGTACAAACAATACACCATGCACGCACCATTGCATGACAGTTACCGAAAATGTCACGTTATTTATAGTTGCCTGAAACTAAAAAAACAAATAAATATGTTTTATTAAATCATATAAAATAGCATCTATTATAAACATGTAAATGGAACCAAATTGTTTTGCAAATGTGTCAAATGTAGACATATTTATGATTAGTTCGTTCATCGGTGTACGTATTGTTACGTCCCTATTGAAAAAGTCTTTATATACTCTGTAGATTTTCAGATGCTTCGTTTTAGGTGTTGCAAGTGAAATGACAAACTTAGTAAACCCCCCCTCTTACGTGGAGTGTATAATTATCCCATTTTCTACCTTAAGGCCAGAATTGTTCAAACCTCTATCTATATAAATAAATGATAAAATTGTTACTTCATTTCGCGCGTTTTGTAGTCTAAACCCAACTTAAGCATTTAAACAGCATATAAATGAAGTGCTAAAAGTAGGTGAAATGGTGTTACTCAATATATCAATCTACATAATATACATGAAAAAGCTTGGTATTAGCTTAGACTAAAGGTTTTTATTCTTCTTCTAATCTCGCCTCTTAATAGATGACGTTGAACGTTTGAAACCACAAAAGCGCGGTTTTTTTCAATCAATATTGTGTTGCTGGCGTCGTAATCGTACAAAAACAAATCAAAATGGCACACCAATCGATGGTTCAACAACACCGCCACCCTTACCGGACCAACAAAGGTACCTACTACCTCAGGTTAGGCATTCGGATATGCACAAGAAATGTATGGTCATCGATTTGGATGAAACCCTAGTGCACAGTAGTTTTAAGGTAATGTATTAAGACGAGGAAATATACACACAAACACTTCACATAAAATGACATTCCACTTAGAATACCCAATACCAGAAGGCGCCAGAGTCTCCACAAAGTATGTATATTCTTAATCACCATGAAAAACTGAGTCGAGCTAGACATGTAAGTCCGTATGTCCTCGTGTTTGTCTATTGCTGACACTCTTACGGTTGTAGATTTTGAGATATTGAGCTAATATTTTACACAAGCTAGTTTCTAGATCGCTACTTCCATTGGGCAAAATCGGTTAATAGCCACACCCACAATCGACAAAAATCTATTTATCTCCCACAAAAATTTATCTAAGATGGTAAAATTTAGTGTACATATTTATAATTACCCTATTCGTCGGTGTGACAAAAATGGGCGTGTTCAGATAAGAGAAACGCCCACAATCGATAAAAATCTATATATCTGCCACAAAAATTGACGCATGAAGTTGAATTTTAGTACGCACGGGTATTTATATATATGCCTTATTCAGATATTTACAATTATCTATCTATCGATATGGCAAAAATGGGCCCGGCCGAGTAACATATACGCCTATAATTTACCAAAAACCGTACTCAGCATCAATACATGTCACGTCCATTATTTGTATGTAGATGTGGAGGATATTTAAGATTTGGCCTAAACCAAATTTAATTGTTTTAATCGTTTATTTGTTTGTCTATTTTAGCCAATTCCAAATGCTGATTTTGTAGTACCCGTAGAAATTGATGGCTTCGTACATCAAGTGTACGTGTTAAAGCGGCCCTACGTTGATGAGTTCTTACGTAAAATGGGCGAATTGTATGAATGTGTTTTATTTACAGCATCACTAGCCAAATACGCAGATCCCGTTGCTGATCTGCTAGATAAGTATGTTTAAATATATATCCGATCATATTTAGAAGTTTAAACATTTTATTAAAATTGTTTCTTCTGATTAGATGGAACGTGTTTCGTGCAAGACTGTTTAGGGAATCATGCGTTTATTACCGGGGTAATTATATTAAGGATTTAAATCGTCTGGGTAGAGATTTACAAAAAATTGTCATTGTCGATAATTCTCCGGCAAGTTATATTTTTCATCCAGACAATGCGGTAAATTCATTATTATAAATCCACCACTTTTTTATTTATTTATTTATTGTTTCATACAACATATCAGTTATAATGTAAATTACGAACCAATTTCAAGTTTAAATTATAAAATTAAGCTAAATCAATAAAAAAACCTGAAAGTATAAATTATGTAAAAAAAAATTTTAAATCAACAACAAAAAATAAAAAAACTTGATAAGGAAAGGCACCAACATTAAAATTAAATTTAAAACAAGTGAAAATATTATAGTCAGTCAAGCCCGACCATCAAATACCCTACACCACTTGATATATGATTCAATTTATTTTTTTCTTTGATAAATGAAAAGTTTTTTTTCTTTGTACTGCTTTTAATTTCTTTGACAAAGAAAAATTTTATTTTTCTATACCGATTTGTATTAAAAATTTCAAAATGATACGTCAGAAATTTTTTTAATTTTTTGTTTATGAAATAAAAAAAAATTCCATGGGGAGGGGTTCTAAAAATGATCCGATCCGGTCCATTTTCAAAAGGGTTTATTTTTGGACCAATACATTTCCTAGTACCAAAATTCATCGAAATATCTCAAAAAATAATAGGACCTCATATGGAGAGGGGTTCTAAAAATGGTCCAATCCGGTCCATTTTCAATAGGGTTCCCCTTGTACAAAATATCTCAAAAAATGCGACCTGTAGCTTGCGCACAATTGTAGATGGACAGACGGACATGGTTAAATCGATTCAGATTTTTATTCTAGATCGATCGAATATAATTAAAGATGGGTGTGGCATTTGCTGTTTAGGAGTTACAAACATCCGCACAAAATTAATATACCCTTTTCCACAGGGTGGTGCAGGGTATAATAATGGGAAAAAACAAAAAATAAACTTAATAAGAAACAAAAAAACAAACAAAAATAAAAACAAAAGAAAAAGTAAATAACTAAACTTGCCATATTTGTTTTACAATAAATAACAATTATGATGAGTAAATAATTAATTAAAAAAGGAAAAAGAAGTAAAAAATCATTAATTTTGAAATAAATTAAATTTACTTGTTGTTGTTTTTCATATACTAATCGAGTCAACTTGCAAATTTTAATAAATGAATGATTTACAGGTTCCTGTAAAATCCTGGTTTGATGATGCCAGCGATTGTGAACTATTAGAGCTGATACCCCTGTTCGAGAAGCTAAGCAAAGTTGATTCTGTTTACAGTGTTTTGTGCAACTCCAATAATCCCCTGAATAATCATAATCAATCGCAACAACAGCAACAGCAGCAACAACCACAACAACTACACCAATTAGCAACACAACAGCAACAACAGCAACAGACAATTACAGCAACAACAGTTATAACTCAGGCATCCACCTTATCAACGCCTACGCTACTGACGTCACAGCAACCGCAGCCGCAGCAGCAGCAACAACAACAGCAACAACAGACAACACAACAGCAGCAAGGTAGTCCGCCCAAACATAATGACTTAAATAGTAACACGTAACATCAGTGGGAACTGATGTTTATTAATATTTAATTTATACTCTATATATATATATCTACACACACACACAATATATATATATACGTTTGTAACGGTAAAGTTTAGAGCAAATAACAAAAACAAACATTTTAATTCATACTGCGTTTATTATTATTATTACAACAACAACAACAACAACAACACTTTAATTTTTGCTGTACACACGTGGTTGTGTATAATTAATATGGGCACACACTTACACACATAAATACTACTATAATTTTTATTATTGTATATGTGAACAATATAGTGATTTATTGTTGTAATTGTTTTATTTTTATTTTATTCTTTTAAAAGGACTTTTGTATATTTTTCTAAAAAAATAAACATGAGAGCATATATATATTAATTTATTCTATAATTATTTTAAACAATTATGTTTATACAACAAATTTTAAAAAACACTAAAAAAACACTGCAAAAAAAGTGGTAGGAAGAAATTTTAAAGAGCAATAAATGTTTTATTGGGTAACATACACAATCGCCTGAAAATTCATTAATAAGAAGAACTAAATTGCACCACTTGTGGCAAAGGTATATTAAGCTTATGCAAATGTTTGTAACTACTACTACTGTAGCTACATATAGACCCAACTTTTATTATAACAATCGATTCAAAATCAAAGTATGATACGTTTTAACCATAACCATTTATGCGTAATGTTTTGGCTGCAATTTTTAAAACATTTCAATGAAATTTGGCAAAAAGGCGTGTCTTGATCCAAAGATGTGCACTACTGAGAATGGTTCATATGGGACTTTTTGTAAGACTCCTCTTCATATAACGACCTTTTTTTTTAATAAGTCTTTATATGACAATATAACGCAATTTTTAATATTTTTTGACAAAACTTGGTAAAAAATAGATAATTATCTTAATAATTGACTGTAAGAAATTTAGACCCGATCAGATCACTTTTAGAACCTCTTCCCATATAAAGCTTTATTACGAAACATTTTGTATATGAGAATGACTGGCCTTTATACAAACCTAATTATAGCATAATTTGTGAAACCAAGTAGTGTAGGGTACTAAATAGTCCAATTATTTGGATTTCAGAGAATTAAAAACTTCACGAAGCTTATTTTTAAATTTAACATTATACAAGCTTTATTAATATTTTACATACTTTATTACATTCATTCCTAAAATTTACATAAAAACAAGTGAAAATGTTATAGTCGATCAAGCGCGATCATTTAATACCTTATCTTAAGTACAAATTTACATGGACAGACGGACGGACATTAAAGCGATTCAAACTTTGCTTTGGCATCGATCGGTATAATAAAAGAGCGCCGTTTAGGAGTTACGAACAAGCATCAGCACAGGTTTTCAATCATTACCGAAACCTGAGTAAATGTTTACAAATATATAGAATTTGATTACAACCCCGTTAATATACAGAAAGTATCATTATGTTGATATAAGAGAAAATTATATAAAATTCTACTTTTCTTTATTGTATAAAAGTAAATGTTTGGATCATCAAAAAACAAACAAAAACAAAACCAAATTGCTCTCAGCTAAGCCGTTAATTTTCTAAATGTATTTAATCCTTAAAGAATAATGAAAACTTCACACTTATATATTTATATATAATAAACATTTTTTAATCTATTTATGTATGCACACACACACACACACACACACACATTTAACTAATAAGTATAAAATAATGATTTAAAAAAAACTTACATTTATTTAAATTGTATATAATACCGGTGAATAATTTAAATATGGGAGGGAATACTAAACAAAATCAAAAGCAAAAATATTAATAAAATATTTATATAAACATATATTTTTTAAAAGATTTCAAATAAATTGAAATGTAATCAAAAAGCGAAAATTTCATATGTTTTGTTTGTTTTTTCGTTAAACACATCGACTAAATATTCGAACAAATGTAAATGTGATAGTCGGTCAAGCCCGACCATTTAATACTCTACCCCACTTAATTACACAATTTATGTTTAATTATATCAATAAATGCAAGGCATTGTCACATAAAAGTCACCTCATATAGAAAGAGGTTCTAAGAATTGTTCAATCGGGTTCAAATTCGGTCCAACCGATTATTAAGCTAATAAACTGTTTCTCGCCAAATTTAGTAAAAAAATATTAAGAATTGCAAATTTTCGACATATAAAGACTTATTTCGAATAAGGTCGTTATAAGGGGAGGAGTTCTAAATAAGGTCCCATATGAACCATTTTCAATAGTACACATCTATGGATCAAGATAAGGTTTTGCACCAAATTTCATTAAAATATCTTAAAAATTGTAGCCAAAGCTTTGCGCAAAAACTTACATAAACACACAGACGAACAGGCGGATATGGTTAAATGTATTTAGAAAGCGTTTCTGAATCAGTTTGTGACATTTCCCATTAATATATCCTGAGTCACAAAAGTTGTTGCGCATAAAAATTACTAATCATTAATATTTACTACTCATGCTTCAGAATAAAATTCATTCATACTCTAATAAAAAATTTAATATCTATGGACAAGTACGAAAAGGTACCCAAAATTTGGCATACGAGAATTAAAAATGTATGCTTAAGAGTGTCAATATTTATTGCAATTGTTACTTATTATTAGTACTCAGGTGATAAGTCAAGTTTGAAGTATTATTCAGTGTGCACTAAACACTCCATAGCTCATGAACATGTCCGTTGTTCAATCAGAGATATTTCCATCTACAAACATCCTTGAAAAAGCCAAACATAAGTTTCCCGTGCATAGCTCAATTTTTGTGAATTGTGGCCAAGACCGATAATTAAAAGCGCACCAATGACCAAGTGTATCAAGGTATGCTTTAGTGACCATTCCAACAACTTGCAGACCAATTCTAAGACTCATTATTATTATGATTCAGTTTCTACCATCATATCAATCACAATCACAATTTAAACTTCATATAAAAATAAATTACTTTAAGCTGAAAATTGAATTGAAATTGAAGCTAATACAATATATAATACATAAAATATAATAATCTCTCTCCGAACTCTCTTACACTCTCATTTAACCGTTCATACTATATACAGCTACAGATATGGCCAAAATATATATATATTTACACATTCGCTCCTACACTTATAAGAAATTTAAGAAATATTTTTGCTACAAATGAAAAACATTATAAATTATAAACTGCATTACATTACATACATACAGCCCACCTGAAAGCATCATTGGAACAGCATCAACAACAAAAAAAAAAAAAAATGAAATAAAGGAAAGCTTAGTTAGGGAACGTTTCCAAAGCTCTTTTGGCTTCTTATGCATTCTTTGCTTTTTTACTGCACAATTGCAATTTCAAATAAAAACAACAAACTTAAAAGTTACGCTTCATTATAGCGCGCACACACACTAATATGTATATTTTTCCCGTACACTATATTTAATGTTGCCACAATGCCACACTAATCATTAACTCCTTAACGTCTTAATATATACACGTGCTTATAAAAACAAACAAACAGAAAAACAACAACAAATAATTATGTATCAAACGACTTTGCATTCGATTTTTCTATGTATTTTTATATAAACAATATTTCAACATATAAACGAACACGAAAAAAAATCAGAATATAATTTCCCGAAATGAGACATGTTTGTTTTATGTTCTGGGTATAATACTTGTGGGAAAGCTGTTTTTGAGATTGCATAAAGTTTTCTTCATTCCTATGCCCCAAATTACTACTATCAATGGGCATCCGCAAACATTATTATATCCGCCATCATGGAGGTACATCACTTTGTCGAAACATTTTCAACGCCCAAAAGGAGACATCCAACATTGGCATAAAATCTATTTGAAAAGAAAAAACAAGTTTTAAGTAATTTTTCCGTATTACTTATAAAGTACGGAATACCTACTTCTCAGGAAACTTTGATGCATCGAGGGTGGGTATTCAAGATGTGGCCGCAGCCAAATATACTCTTTATAACCTCCATATAAGATGGAATATTTTCTAACTTTATTATTCCATAACAAAACACTCAAAAGGATCTCAGGGATCTTACAAAGTATATATATTCTTGACAATCATTAAAAACTGAATTGATCTAGATATATATGTAAGTGCGTCCGTCAGTTGTTGATGGTAGTAAACTCTGAGATTTTGAGCTGAAAAGCTTTGTGTAGATACTTTTAGTTTCTGCACGCTGAATGCTATTTAAATTGGGAAAAATGGTTTAAGAGCCACGCCAAAACCTATTTATCTGCCACAGCAATTGAGCTATGAAGTTGAATTTTGATTTATATATTTATAATTACCCCCTCTATCGATAAGCTAGAAATGGACGTGATCGAATATCGTACACGTCCACAATTTACAAAAAACCGGGCTCAGCGTAAAACTCGACCTAATACACGCATTATTAGAGGACGTAATTATATACCTGCCACGCCTACTGTTGAATGTAGATGAGCAGGGTATTTAATATTTGGCCTTGTTTAGCTTTCACATTTGCGTCTTCTTCTTAACACTTAGGGGCACGCAAATTTTTATAGGATTTCTGATTTCTGCTTCTGGTAAAAGTAGGAAAAAGTATAAAATAAACATATAATTACTTACCTCCCTGAACAGGTAACAGTTACGTTACGTTACCTGAACAGGTAACAGTTACGTTACGTTGCCTGTTCTCGTAATATGATATAAAATATTAGGTGTGTGAAAAGATTATATCAAACGTTTCCAGTCCTCTACGTACCAAACCGGGGTGAATATTTTTAAGTGAAAATTAGAAATGAATTATTGTTCAAATATTGTCATTTTAATATTAATAATATTCAACAACTATGAAATAATAAATGGAGGAAGAAATTTGACAGAAGGTTCCTGGTGTCAGAGGAGCTTCGATAAACGCAGCGGCTACTGTTTAGCAGCCTATCAATGTACGCATGTTATTAGAGATCATTTATTATTGGGCGCTAAAATTGATATATGCACTTACCGGAACAGTGTACGCATTGTATGTTGTCCATTGGCTGACAAAATGCACGAAGAATTAAGAATAAGTGCTAAAACATGTCAGAAATGTAATGCAGCTCTGGAAGGTATTAAATTGACAATGCTGCCACCACAGCTAACATCAACTCATAAATCAACAAGTAGTAAAGTTTGTATAACAAAAACATATTTTGTTGTGGGTGGTAGCCGTACTCTCCAGCAGGAATATTCCCATATGACTGCTGTAGGATGGACTCGTACCCATAAGCAACAAATCAATTGGAATTGTGCTGGTGTTCTAATCACCAAACGTTTCGTACTGACAGCTGCTCACTGCATTACCACCGAATTACGTTTACCCGATGTGATACGGGTCGGCGGTCAAGACATTACAACAAATCAGCAGCAAACTGCCAACATTCAAAAAATTTATATACATCCGAAATTTAAATCATTTGCTCATTACCATGATGTTGCTCTATTAGAATTGTCCACACCAGTGACTTTTACCACTTCTGTACAACCTGCTTGTTTATGGCCATTTGATAACGTAAATGTTTCTCACACCCTGACAGCAACAGGTTGGGGTAAAATTATCCAATCATCTAAAATACCAACTGCCCCCATTGTTAAAGTTGATTTGGAATTGTTTAAGATGAAAACATGCCAACAAATGTATGGCACTGAACGCCGTCTTCAACGTGGTGTTAGGGAGCGACAACAATTTTGTGCTGGTCGGTTGAAGGGCGGCCAAGACACCTGTCACGGTGATTCGGGTGGACCGGTACATGTTCAAATACCCGAATTTAATTGTGTAAAATTTGTTGTTGGTATTACTTCGTTTGGTAAATTGTGTGCAGCCCCTCGCACTCCAGCAGTTTATACTAAAATCTATCCCTATCTAAATTGGATTGAGAAAATCGCTTTTCATACCAATTAAAACTTAACCGCAAGATTATCAATATATCAATATATCAATATTTCAATTCATTTTTCGTAAAGTTACCACAGTTCAAACTTTGCATTGTAGGGAGAAGGAAACAGTTTCAATAAAAAATCGTTATATGGAAAAAATCCACAACTCTTAACATTTTCCAATGAAGCTTACACTGGCACATTAATTCCTTTCCAATGCTAAGTATGATTCCAATCGTATAACTTTCATTTTTTTGCTAAAAATTGACGAATTTTTCGTAAAAAGTTTTTTATGAAAATTGACAAAAATTTTGATGGCAATCGATAGATATTGATAAAATGCTGCACGTTTGAACTTGATCAGATTATTGTGTGACGGTGTCTGGAATGATTTTAAATTATCGTGAAAGCCTTCTTTGAAGCTGTTCCTCTGAAGACTGAAAATGGTACTTACCCAAGGTTCATATAAAAAAAAAACGTTGTAGCAGATTTTCAAAACTGTTTTTTAATACTTTGTTTATTATAAGTATTATTTTTATTATAATTTTTTTGTTATTATTTTATGCAATTGGTTGCTTTAAAAGAAATACAATATTTTCAAATTCCTTCTTTTTTCGTTTTTGTGGTAATAAAATGTACATTGTGCTATAAAATGCTAAAATTCAATTTCATATAATGCTGTTTTGTTGCTGATATTATTGATGAGAAAAGAATCAAAAAACTGCCATTTTTATAATTTATAGAAAACACAATATAAAATACATTGTAGACATAGCAGATAAGTATACATACGAGTATGTGTTGAATTTCAACTCAAAAATCATAAGATAAGGTTTTTTTATTTTGGTCGTGTTACGAAATATAGAACTTTAGGGGGGAAATATGCTTTTAAGTAAACACTTTCAAAACATTAGGTGCGTTTTGTTCAAGGGGTGTAGTACATGAACTTGAACGATTAATCTATTCCAACTTGGCAGAAGCAAAAAATTTGGCATGACTCAATATAAACATATCCAGGGATTTCAAAATTCAAAGCAAGTGCAACAGAAAATTTTGAATCAATAAATCGTATATGCGGCAACTCGCACATTTTTTGTAATTGGCAACCCGCAAATATACATTTGATTTTTACTTTTACTTCGCTTCCTATTTCCTTCCTATAGACTCTATCTTTGTAACTTGAAGAGCTTCCTTAAGCAAAGTGTTTTATTTTTTATAAACGTTGTATAAACCTATACATCTTATATGTTATATGAATGTACGTAAAAGTTGTCATTCCCATTGAAAATTGTATGACAACGAACCCATTTTCTATATAAACCTTTCATATGTATGGAGATGTTTATATAGATCTCGACAAAAAACGCACCCAAATAGTCGCAATTTTGTGAAAGGGCGCTTAATTAATTTTTAGGATTTAGATCAGTCTGCAAATGTTTGTAAAATAGGAAAAATCCAGTCAGAAGAATCAGTTGTATGCACAATTTGGCAATAGTGACTGACTTTTCGAATAAGCAAGGGAATTTTCTAAAGATTGATTCTAAAAATACTCGAAATGAATTTTCCAAAAAATGATGCAATATTCCAAAGTTTTTTATTTATATAGGTCACCCATGAATTGATTGTTTTTATAATCGAGTTTTCAAAATTATGGATGCTTTCTTCGTATGATTTGTTTTAGTTATTGAGAAGCTTAACAGTTAAGTGTTAATAACTACGTTTTTAATTAAATCAATATTATTACATTTCATATTTTGTAAGAAAATATGTATAATTGAAGAGACGCGTTTGGTTTTGTGCTTTGTGAGCACAAGTAATGATGGATAATGAATCGAATTTGTGTCAACATACGTAAAGAGTACTGCCTGCCTTGCTTTTTTATTTTTATAGAATTTACAAATCAAATGTAAATGCATTTAAGTAACATGTCGCTTTCAATTTTATTATATAACATTATTTTTACAAATATTTTTCCTTTCTTCTTGTACATTTATTTAAATACATTACTTTCTACTGTATTTCGTTTTCATTTTGCACACGTACACCTACATCTATGTTTATATAAAAATACAATATATATATAAATTGTTGTGAATTATTAAACAAATGTTGCGTTATCGTTTACTTTAGTTTCTTTTCGATTCTTTTTGTTTAAAATATTTATATTAAAATAGTGACTAGACTTGATTCACAAGTTCTTTCTGTGCCAACCTTCATAAAAATGTAGGTATTTCTACTTCTTTTCACAACCAAAGCAAAACTTAAATCGTAGCAATTTTCTAGACATCTAGAAGTTGTGCCCTTTTTTGTGAAGCAAGGTGATTGTTATTTAAAAATAGCAAAGAATTTTAAAAATGATGAAATTGAAAAGCGTCGTGAAGGTGTGATGTTCTCAAAAGTTTTGGTTTTCGACGAAGAGAACCCAGCGTTATACGCTTTAGTATCTTTGTATGGTTTTGGAGCTAGAGAATTGTATATTTAGCCAAGTTTCGATAAATAAATATACCTATATACCTAATACCTAAGAAACACGTTTGGAATTAGATGATGGATTGTTTTGGGAGGGTAAGATTAAAGGTTTTGTTAATAGAATATTGCCTATAGATGGCTTTAGACGGAAGAAAGATTCTGGTATGGGTACATTTGAAACTGGTAGAGAGTATTTTGTTGCAATTGTAACTAGAAAGAAATCTTTCGATGAAAGCCCTTTCTTTACGAACATTACGTCTGATGAATTAAAAATTATTCGTGAGAATAGAAGAAAGAAACAAATGGCGGCTAATGCAAGTGAATCAAATGTTATTAATCAGAAAAACAAATGAAGAAAGTTAAGAAAGTACGTATTGAAAAGGTGATAGAGGAGGATCGAAATGTAGTTGCTTTGGATTCGAATATTACTAATGAATCGGAGAGCTCATCCTCGTCCGATGATGAAGAAGAAACATCATTAAAAACTGAGATAACGAAAATTTCTGTAATTGACTATTTAACAGCACATCCCCCATCACAATCAAATATTTATGCCATGAACGAAGTTTATGATCTGGCAGAAGATGAAAAAATTGAAGGGAAGAAAGCTGATCGGATTAGTTTTCCGGATGACGCGAAGTGGGCAAAGTTAAACGCGAAAGAGTTAGTTAAGTTCGTGCGCTTTAATAAAAAAAAAGAATTTCCATTATTATAATCTTGAATCCTTGAACTATGATGAATAAGAGATTTTCTATCACGTAGCAAAAAAGCAGAAGTCCTACGTATTGGACAATTTTTTTTTATAGTATAACGCGAATTTCAGTCAGTGCGTCAAGTAAAAGTTGGAAGTAAAAAATGAACGTGGATATAAATGCAAAATCTTCGCGCGAAGATGATTGTCGATAAAAATATCTTCTATAAAAATAAAAAACATATTGAAACCATAATTTGAGCGTCATACTAGATCATAAAAAGAATTTCTTAACGCAATATGTTAAGCAGCGCATGCAGCTCCTCTGTAGAACTTTCTCTTCAAGCAAATGATGAAGCAAAACTTAGTTATTGAACAGCATTCCAAAAAGAAGGAAAAAGAGTACAGTGAATTTGAAAGTGAAATCTGCCAAAAAAAATAGGGAAGTACATAATTATTAAAAACTATCGCGAGTTTGAAAGTGAAATCCTTATAGTGCAAAACAGCAGTGAAGTATATATTTAATAAAAACAATAGTGAATTAACTTTTAAATCAAAGTTAGTGAATAAAGAAGCGCAACAAATATATATTTAATTTAAAAAAACTACAGTAAATTAAATTAAAATTAGTGAAGCTGTCGTGAAATTTGCTGACATAAGGAAAAATGAATTCATTTGTATTTTGTGACATATGCGAAAGTAGCGTTGCTTTTGCTACTGATGATGATGGGCCGACCACCACCAGTACAAAAAAAAATTATTTGGAGCCTATCTTCAAACAGGAGGCAGAAATAAAAAACAAAAAATAAACAGTGTACATTGCACTGTTTGTAAAACGGATATTCTAGAAACAAATGACCATAAAAGAAAAGCGGCCGTTTTTTTAAGTAAAAACGTACACATTACGTCACCCCAATCATCTCCATATATAATCCATAACAGCATATATAGTAATTTAAAAGATGAACTATGTGTGAGAAAATATTTGGAGAGTATACAGGATATTTAAAAAATCAATTAGAGCTTAAATTTGCCGATTTTAATCACATTAAATATAATTTGCGATTATTTGGAGATTATGTCAAATACGTAGCTTGTGAGGGCGAAACTACCTACATACTTTCGCCCTCCACCGTGCCTACTATATGTTTTCTTTGTATGACATCCCCTTCTTCTCTGTCAACATTTTTTTTTTTCTTTTTTCTTTTCTTTCTTCTCTCTGACGAGAGAGAGAACGAGGAGAGAGCCGAGGAGAATTGAGGGCTGGATGGTAGTGGAAAGAAAATATTGAAGGGAGTGGATATACAAACGTTGAGTAAAACACACGGCACACAGTAATTGTAAATTGTTCTTATTCTTTTTAAATAAAATAAAAAAAATAAAAATTATACCAAGAAATCGTGTACTATATAAAAATCCGGGTACCCAAACGAGGTGAGTCACAACAATTGTTTTTTTTTATACTTTTCCCCCTCAACAAAGAGAAACCCAGCTTGAAACTCTCTGACCCTCTACGACGCAAGATATCCGATAGGAACGTCCGTAGGGACGCTTGCTGAGTAGATCCACTGCCCAAGACCTGTGTTTGACGAAGGTGCCGCATTTGCCAGCCCTTAGTCACACAGAGTTATCAAAGTAAACGTCGTGGTCCCAACAAAATAAATTCTACTGTTGGGCGAACCTTGAGCCGCTGGCCTACCCCAGCTAAGAGGACAGAAAGTCGTCTTTACAAGCTCAAAGTGAGGGTGATGATGAAATGCTTGTTAGCCTGAAACATTTCACAACAAAGTTTCAGAGATAGGATGGGCTATCTTAGATTTTAAATATATGGAATTAACAATATTTTGCAAATGAAAACATACAGTACAGTTTTGGTGCAGGGACTGCATTACTAGGACATATAATTAAAGAGTTTACCAAGGCAGCTGCATTATATGGTATAAAACTGAAGCAATGAAACAAGACAATACAATGTGGCTATTGGCTAAGGAATGATTGATCCTACAGAGTGCAAAGTGTAATTTTGGTGCACAAAGCGCAGGAGTGGAAGATAAGAGAGCAGTGAAATTTGTATTGTGGTGATTATATAAGATAATCGATTATATAAGAACTCTTAATGTGTGTATGTCCAATTCAATCGGCTTTGCCCAGATTTGCTAACGCAAATTTGTAGCAAGGTCCTACTCATATTGCCGTTATAACTCATGCTATTTGATTTATCACACAGGTACCTTATGCCAGGAATTCGAGAGAGCTCCTTCGGATTCGGGGTGGAAAAGCTGTAGCGGTTTAAAACAAAAACAAAATAACAAGGTAGGATATTTTTTGTCAATTAATTTCTTATAACGGCCGTAAATTAGTTGATCAAGTTGTGTTTACATAGTGATCTGAGTCATTATTTATTAATTATTCAATTTCATGATATATAAATGCAGTTGGTGAATTGATTTGTAAAAGATAAATTGACCATTATAAAACCAATTCGTTTTTGGTGGATTTTCTCTCTTTTTTGGTCTGCTCTACTGTGAGGTGAGGTATTTTGCAAGTGAGTTTTGCTTTTGCTTTGCACTCGGTGCCTTCCTTATATTTTTACCCACGCTTAGTTGTATGGTAAAGCTGTACAATCGGGCGTGGCGACTTGGAATTGGCACTTTAATTTAGAAGTTATAAAATAATTACAAAATTATTATTATACTTTATTTTATATATCTCGCTGGCATTTTCTTTTATTGTAGATTTTGTAAATTTAAGCTTTTGTATACATATCTTACATAACCCGTTACATATTCTTTCGCTCAATTACAGCTGACTATAACATGTGTTTAAGTCTACTTAATTACAATACAATAAATGTAAAGTGAAAGGCCAAGACGAACGTTTTGTCCTTTGTTCCGTATGTGAAAATGTAACACACCTTAAATGCGCGGGTTTTAATGGTGGGATCTATGATGCTATATGTGAAGGCTCTAAAGGACTTCGTTGGTGTTGTGAAGACTGCAGAGAACTTGAAAAACACCTTTTTAAATTGCTCAAAACAACCAAACTTACCTTTAAACAAATGAACAAAAGTTTCAATGATCTTCGCGATAAATTTAATGAACTAGATTCTGGCTTAAACGGCTTTAAAGAATCACCAATTAAACGGTTAGTTCCTGTTATTGTAGTTCGCATCCAATGCATCCAATGTACAACAACCTATAACTGCACCCACGAATGTTTTAAAGTCGACTACAATGTCGGAAACATCTAGTGTCACTCCGTCACTAAGTCGGTGCCTTGAAACTGATAATATTCCTGAACCGGCTCAAGTAATACACGATTCTATACCTTCCACTTCAAATTTAACCATTTCAAATCCAACAAATCATGTCCCATTCTAATACGTCCGAACATAACTCATTGGTACAGATTCCTTCTCCATGCGTTTCAGTTTTAAGTTCTTTGCATCATTTGGAAAAGATAGAGAATAATCCAGTCTATGCAAGTCCTACACGGCGTGGAAATCTTGTTGCGGTTCCTCCCCGCAAAACTATTTTTATTTCCAGACTGGACCCTAATACTACCTGTGAAGATGTAGCTGATTGTCTAACGTCTAACATGCCGGATATAGACTTAAACCAAATAAAAATATTTAAGTTTAGTCCATCTGAACCTAGAAGCATTTTCTCTTTTAAAATACACGCACCAAATGATTTATATAATGACCTATTAAATGCAACTTTTTGGCCTACTAATATGCTTATTAAAGAATTTCGTCCTAGATTCAGAAATAGAAACCAGACACGTGTTGCTGTGTTACCTACTAATGGCTCCAACTCTAGTGCTGCACCAAAAAACTAAATACTGCATCTATTAATTCCTTATCATTTATATACCAAAATCTTAGGGGACTTAATTCTAAACTTAAGAATTTCTTTTTGAGCAGCGTTGATTGTGAATATTCTGTTGTTGCTTTATCTGACACCTGGTTAAAACCTGGAATAAATAACGCTGAGCTCTTTAATAACGATTTCGTTGCCTATAGAAATGATAGAATTAATAAACGTGGCGCTGGTGTCCTAATCGCTGTAAAATCGTCTCTTTTTCCGAATTTATATATTTACCAATATCATGTGACGTTGAATTTTTATGTGTTCGTATAAAGGTTAATACTATATTCATATATATTTCTTGCTCCTACATTCCTCCCAGCTCTAACTTGTGACGAGTAAAGTCGGTATCCCCTCGTTTTACTGTCCCCTTTCTCAGGTTGCATAAATAAGTAGATTTAAGACAAACTGTTGTTAATTTTTAAGTCTAGGTGGTAACTCCACTCACCGCCACGTCATCAAGCATATTGGAATATATCCAATGTTCCAACATGCTTGAGAAAACCGAGGCTTTGTCGAGGGTGATCGACAAAGGCTCGCGCTTTTTTTCGATTGTCAACCCTCAACGAGTGAACATCAAGTGACATTTAAGTTCTCTTTAGTTAAATACAGGGAGTAATCCTGGATATAAGTGAAATCATAGTCTGAGTACACAGGGCGTAAAGCCTGTTGTAGTTATATCTCTAGAGTTAAATACAGGGAGTAATCCTGGATATAAGTGAAATCATAGTCTGAGTACACAGGGCGTAAAGCCTGTTGTAGTTATGTGAGTGAAGTTACCCATTTATACCTAAAGTGTTTTATTAATATTAGTTACTATTATTTTGTCAAACGAAGTCTTTGAATAAAACCAAGCCGTGTATATATTGTATATAAGTGAAACAGAGAGCGTCTTTTAAATAAATGAATGGACGAGTACACCCTACGCCGACGGCTTAACCCCGGCTAGAGGAGAAAATCTCGTTACAAACTTATCAATTTATGAATCTCATGCATCATTAATTCAATCAATCAATGCTATGCTTAAAACTGATGATATTTATTTAGTTGTAGGGGACTTCAACTTATCAATGATCAATTGGATTCTTTCGGATACTGGTACAATGGTGCCGCAAACTACATTGTTAGACTACAATATATTTCTTGATAAAATTTTTGATATGGGATTATGCCAATTAAACAATGTACGCAATAATATGGAAAGATTACTTGACTTAGTGTTTTGTAATATTTCTGAAGTTAATGTCTATCGGGCGTTACCTTACGTAACACCAAAAGATGGTTATCACCCAACAATTGGGTTTTCTATTGAGATTTATCAAAATGATAACTCACATCTCCTTTTAAATACATTTGAATTCAATTTTTATAAAACCAATTATACTAAACTCAATGAAATACGTACGTATTGTTTGACAATTTGACCATATCGACGTTGATAGTTGTGTTACATATTTCTATAATAAAATACGTAATGCTTTTATGTTGAGTATACCTGTAAAACATACCAGTGTCAATGACAAGTGTCCTAAATGGTTCTCACCTGAATTAAAAAGAATTAAAAACAAAAAAAATCGCCTATTTAAAGAATTCAAAAAAACAGGATCTTCTTACACAAGGGTTAATCGAATTTGTTATGAAAACTACTTAGCAGATACTAGAAGAAAGCTAAAATAACCCTAAGCCCTAAACATTTTTATACTTTTGTAAATTCTAAGAGAAAAGTAAATAGTGTGCCCCCAATGTTAACGCTGGGAAACATAACCTCGAGTGAACCTTCTGATAAGGCTAACCTTTTTGCTACTTTCTTTGAAAGGAACTATGGTCAAAATAGTAAGACAACTAATTACCCATATTTTGTAAATTCCTTTAACGTTTTTTCAAATACTTGCATCACTGATACTGACGTGCTGAATACACTGAAGTCTTTAAAATTTTCTTTTTTCAGCGGGTCCAGATGGTATCCCCAAAAGCATATTGAAAAATTACTTGCTCAATTCGAAATGCGTCTAACCAAAGTAACGCACCAGCAGTGTGATCAAACATACATGAGAATAGATTAAATTGCTTGGTGACTACTTTTTGAAGTAGACATATTGTTCTACATTTAAGCAGGTCCTCCGATTACAGAGATACTGTGTAACTTGAAACACGGTCATATCTCCTCAACACAAAAACGTACCTAATAATAGAATTATTAGCCTTACACTACGTTTACATTGACGAGGTTATCGTCAAAGGCGTTAGCAGAAAACTATGTAGTTAACGACATTAAATTTCAATGTAACTCTGAAAAAGTACCGAAAAATACAACTCTTTACGATAAAACTTCTCTGATAGGTCAAATAATAATTATTTTCACAAATTTCACAATAAATTTAAATTTAAATTTTGAAGAATTGAATTGAATTTTGAATTGAAGAAAATGGAAAAAAGGTAAGTACTGGTAATTTATGAAATAAATTAAAAATGCTAAGTTTTTTTATTTAAAGTCAAGTAACTAAAAGAAAAAAAAAGAATTTTTGGAATTCTCAAATGGAAGGTTCCCTCATAGATTTGTGGCATCAAAATATTAAAGGACTGCGTGGTGTCCGAAAAATGGCCATATCAATGAGGAGATGGCAGTAAAAATGATTGACGTAGGCTTCACAGTCAGTAAAGGTGAAGTAAAAGAAAAAATACACAACTTTACTGCCAAATACAGGTAGCAAATAAACTTTTGTAATATATGAGACGATTTGCTTAAAAGTTAAATTGCTTACAGACAGGAAAAACAGAAGGTGGGGCCATCTGGCGGGTCACCATTAGATTGGATTTACTTCAGGCGAGTCCATGAAATAATTGGCGGCTTTAAACAATTTAATTTGGAAGAGATCGTGGAAGAAAGTTTAGGTAAAAAGGTATAACGTTCAAGATGTTATTACTATATGGATTGCATTTTCATTTGTAGACTGCGCCTTGGAGGTTGAAGCGACTGAAAATGACATTTTATTCCCAGAAGTTGAAATTGAAGAAATGGCCACGCCAAGAAAAAAAGAGAATATCGAAAATCCAAAGATTTTAAGTGGAGTGAAATTAACCCGTTGAATGCCACGCTAATTTTACATGGCTTGCCCGTCTGGCCAAAATGAATTTCTCAGTATTTGTTGCATATTGTGATGAAATATTATTTACAACAGAACAGTAAATTTTTGTAATCATTCGTGACGCATTTAATTCAGTGACCCCCACGGCGCTAAGAGGCACTGTTATTTTATTTGCTAATTCTTGTTGCAGTAGTTCGTTATTTCATCAGATTACTTTCGTGCGTAGATATGAGTAGATGTCTATCGTGAAGTACTAATATAGCGGAGTAATTTTCGGCGTGATATTTTGTAGTGGTTGTAGGGTATGGTATCTACATTTTTATACACTGTTTCTTATGTTAAAAAAAAATAATTATCGTAATCTTTGTTTTTCATGTCAGAATATTTTTCATTATTTTTCAATACATATTCCCAAAAAGATTCTGAATCTGTTTTAAAATTTTTGTAAAGATATTGTTAATATCACCACCAACAACAACAACTTTGCACTTTAATGGTGAATCGTTTTTTTTTTGTCGAGGCGAGTTATTTTACAATCAGGTAATAATATTTATTACGCTTTTATCCGATGCAGTATTTAATTTCTTAGTGAGCCCTAAAATTAATATGGCGACAAGTAAAGACGTCAAATAATTCGTCTGACGATTTATTTTCACCAGCTTACACTAAATCGCAAATAGCATGCGCCGATAATCTTACGTTATATGTATATAAATAAAACTATTTTTGTTTGTTCTATATTGCATTAATTTTTTCCATTTTAGTAACGATAATAATGTAAAAAAATTAAAAGCATTGAAATTTACTCGAATTATGTTTCTAACAATCTTGGCTTCGCCGGTCACCGGCGACCCCCGTGGCGCTACGAACAAACTCAGTGCCGGTCACCGGTGACCCCCATGGCGTGTTAAATGAGATTTAAAAATAACTTAAGTAAATGTGAAGTCTTTCTTTTAATACTTAAACCCTGGTTGCCGACGATACTATCCCGGCACAAAGACTTAAAATAATTCTTCACTCTGGTAAGGGGAGATGTAGCAAACAGTGAATTCAGCTGTGGAAGTAAACAGAATTAGACATGCATTTGCTTCCACTAATTACATGGTAAAAGTTGACACTGATCATGTTGCAAAGAAAAAATCCAACAAGGACTTGTTTCATTTAATTGGACAAGCATCTTTTATTGCATATCAAAATGGACACAATATTGAAAAGATAATGGGTTACCTTAAGAGAGCAAAATATAATGATCAGAGCTTATTATTTTTAATTGAACAGGAACAATTCTTAGAAGGTACCTACATAAACTTCTTACTGACATTGCTTGGATTCAAAGTTTCTAGAGTTTCTGAAAGCAAGGGATACAAATTCAACCCTATAAGTGGAAAAGCTAACGCAAGACCACAGACAAGTGTAGATGGAGTCGTGTTTACAGTCTATGAGGGTGCGGAAATTATACAAATCATTGAACCAAATATTCAAGGATTTTTCCAGCACAATGGTAGTGTTGTGACAGGACTAAATTTCCTTAGAGCTGATAAAAGGAGCATGTAAAGAAGATAAATGTCGCAGCATTTTTCTTCCCACAGCTGTTCGCCGACTTCACCACACTGGTGTACGCTATTAGCGATCCAGGGCCGCCAACACTAGCAAGTGGCCGAGTGTGGTGAGACGAAGCTTCGAGAAAGCGAATCAGCGAGAGGGAGAGAGCGACCGAGGGTACACGGGATGGAAAAATGGAGAGCGAGGGGCATTCTGTGCTCAGTGTTCTAGGCGGTAACATTCGTGCTGACTACCGTGTCTACTTCAACAACTACAAACACAATAAAAAAGAAATCTAAGAACTTAAAGCTGTGAAGAAAAAAATTATGAAAAGTAAAGAAGTTATCATCAAATTTTCACTGTGTTAGTAAAATAATAAAATAAGCATTTCTTTTAAAAAAAAAAACATTAAAGTCGTGATTAACTGAACCCTGGTGCCGACGGTTATACCCCGGCACGTACAGGTAAAATTTATTTCGCTATAAGCATAATAGATGCTATTTATGCGATCGCCCATTATTGTAGATTTTTATACCCATCTGCACCAGGAAGGACAATGCGACAATTAAAAACAAACGTACAAAAAATGTATGAAACAGAACCTTGGAGAATAGTAAGAGTTAGTAAAAAAGATTGGAATGATATATATATATATATATGATTGAATTTCGAACAAAAACAGCGGCGAATGGAAGTTGCTCAGGAGTCGGTAAATGAAGTTAATAACGATGCAGAACTACTAAAACGTGTTATAACAGGTGACGAAACATGGGTTTACGGATATGATGTCGAAACTAAGGCTCAATCGTCCCAGTGGAGGCATTCTGGATCGCCAAGACCAAAAAAGGCTCGTACAAAGGGCAACCTCGGCTGGAGTAGTTAATTTTTCAGACGAACTAGACACTCTTGAAGTTCCAAAAGTATATGCAACAATTAAAGGGGAAAACATGTATTATGGAGATATGGGAATGGTAAAGATTGAAACCCCAAGGAAAAATCCAATGTTCCCAGAAAAGCTTGAATTAAATGGGACTCCCTTTATTGATTACCAGCATCCTAAATACAGGTTACTTCATAAATTGGAATATTATTTGCATAATTTTTCTATGTTGGTGGAGAAAATTAAGAGAGGCGACTTCAAATGGCAAAACTATTCCATTATGGAAGGAATAAATAAAGGAGACAGGAAGGCAATAGCACTCACAGCACAAAAGCTTATCCAGAGACTGGTTTATGAAGATGTAGAAAAAATATTTATTGTGTTCGCTTATAGTTTTTCTGGTTGGTCACCTGATATTTTACCTGATGAGGCAATAAAATTGAAATTTCAGTGGTTTGGAGTTTACACACTAGATCTTATGTTAAGTGAAGGAGAATGCTTAATAGTTGATGGGAGAGTTAAAGTAATGGGGAGAGATTTAACTGGAGATAAGATAATATAAGTTGAAAAATATCTACCTTGTCTATTATCAGGTTACCGAATTGAATGTGTTGAGGATTGCACTTTACCTCTATCAACCCCAGCATATTTGAGATCAAAAGAGAACAGTATTAGTGCAGGATCTAAATTTAAAATAAGCATGTTCGGCAGAAATTTTATTGCTGAAAGAGACCCAACATTAGCATTTGAAATACAGAAAACAATTGATAGAAATTTAAACAGTGTTAGAATAAATACTATTTTTGACAAAATGATGCAATTATCCAGGTCTATGAAGAGATCTGCCGGTTCAAGCAATAATGATGATGACGATGGTCCTAGTACTTCTAAACGTGTTTGTTTTGACGTAGAAAGAGAATTCACCGAGTTGTCAATGGAAATGGAGGATTTTAGGGATGAAGAATACTTATCTGATTAATTGATACTATTTTATTGAAAAAGGACATTGTTTATACTTCAAAGTGCAACTGAAAAGACTAGGTTTTGTTAATGCAAAAGTCTTTCTGCTTTATTTTACCAAGTTTTACGTCCTTTATACTATTTCTATTCAATGACAATGTTAACGAAATTCTTAGTCTAGCAGATTATTAACCTTGTGTTACCTTAACATAAATTTAATAAATGCAAGTATGCATATTTATCAGCTTATGGCTAAGAATGTTTGTTACTACTCTACATTTATGAGTACACTACAGTAGGTTTCCGAATGGTATCATAAGCAATTTTAAAGACTTTTATCAATTTTAATAGAGAGCTACAGTAGCGTAAGATTGATTAAAAAGGCAGCAGATTTTTATGCCCTGCTTCAGTTGTGATAAAGGGTGTATTGTAGAGTATCACTCATTGATGAGTAATATATTTCATTTACACGTAACAATATAACAATTATAATATAAGATGGTTACATGTAAGTTACCTATAAGTAGGTCAAGAGTATAAAGTAATTTAATGTCAACATAATTGTAGGTCAAGATTGATTGAACTGCTTTGCTACGTCGTATCGAGTCAACCAATGCCCAAGCGTTAATCGATGTAATGAGTGTGGTTCCAAGCACCATTCCCTGTTACATACCAGCTTTATGCCGAGGCGCCCGGAACGACGTCTGTATAGTCATCAACGTCAGCGGCTCCCGGTACCACAACAAAATCAGCAACAACGTCTACGTCGTCAGCGACCAAACCCACAGCACCATCAACGACTCTGTCGTCAACATCGACAACAACGTCATCGCTTTGGAACGAACAGGGCGGCGAGACGCAACTGTGTAATTATTTACCAAAACTAATTCTCATATTGCTTAAACATAAAATGAATAGAATGTACTTAAATGAATTGAATTTGAATTGAATATTCGTTGCTCCAGGCAAAAACTTGTACTTTAATCACTAAGAAAATTATACTACCAATTATGAAAATAACAATTATTATAATAACAATAACTGTGATTATGAAGTCATACTCAGCAAGGGAGGATTGCTTCACAAACTCGGAATATTGTAACAACTTCAAAAACTTGATAATTGACTATGAAGGAAAGACAATAAAAGTAAAAAACAATGCTGACGATGAGTACTGCATCAGGATTGAGGAGGTTGTGATAAACCCAGCAGAAATGATATGTGAGAAAGATGGTATATCTATATCTTGTGAAAAATGCTTAAAATCAAGATTTATAAAGAAATTGGAAAGGAGGTACAATTCGAACCAATCCTCATATCTAGGTGCCAGATTTTTCAGTTCCAAAAATGAATTTGCAAGTTGCTCTCTTGCAGCAATACATTTTTGCGTATTTCTCTCTATTCCCTGTTTAATTGGCAGCGTGGCTTCAGTCATAATGTTGCAGAGAAATTGGCAATTAAGTGGTCTATGTTTTCCTGTTGTAATGACATTTTACTCATTATCAAATTTCTTGATTTTGTTTTTTTCTTGCTCTTGATTCATTTGAAAATTACAACTTCAATTAATAGATATGTAGATATGAATTCTTTGATTTTTTTTTACCAACCAGTTGCGTTCAGCCGGCCTGTTCTACATAATACAAATATACTAGCTTGTACTTATTATTACTTATCTTTACTTTACACTAATTGGCTCCCCAACCCCTTGAGGGGGGGCGGGATGTTCAAGTTTGAGTATGGGGCCCGGCTCTCTAGCTCTCCTTAAATGTTTTACCATTTCTATTGAGGAGAGTTGGAGTCTCCGCGCTTTTTTGGCCTTCTACTCAGATCTTATTCGACACTCTTTTTTAAGCATTTGTCATGTTCAGTTCATATACGATTATATTAAAGTTATAAGATCTTATAAGAATGAAGAACGTAAGCTTTGTTAGAGTTTGTATAAGTTAATGCCACAAATATCATATCGCCCTCTAATTCCAATTCCCATAAATTAGCCTCTTCATTACAAAAGCATTTCATGAGAAATGCCCATGTTGCAGAGCATTATTTTTCAAGTACTCAGTAACACTAGGAAGATCAATGCAGGAAACCACTTAGATTATAATTTTGTTTGTAATATTTTGGGTGGTCCCAATTTCTATATTGACATAATGTAAACATTAACACAACGAATCACATTACAAACATATGCATGAGCTGACCCGTCAGCATAATCTGTGATTCGTTGGTATAAATAGGATTAGTATTAGAATGTAAAAGTTAGTTCTTTAACAGAATTCAAATAAAGTAGATGTTGCTTTTCAGCAACGCAATATTTTTTTTAAAAAACAAAAAATAATTTTGTTTAATTTATATAAGCTAGAATAATTAGAATTAAGAGAGTTCAACTTTAGCAATAATAGGAATAATGGCCCTATTCTGAGGAGTGAGACTCACAAGTCACAAGTTTTTTGTCAGTTATTAGTTGTCAGATTTCTTGTGACTAATGAGGTGTTTTGGTATTCTCAAAAAATATATAACAAGAAAACGCACAACAAATTCAACTCTGTGTGGTAAATAATTCAAACAATGACAAACGTCAAAAAAGTAATAATCGTTTCTTTGAAGAATTTAAAAAAAAAAAATTGTAAAAATAAAATACATTATTAATAATGGAAGGTAACGTATTTAAAATATATTTTTTTCAAAATAACACATTTAATATACACACTTTCATTTTATTAGCAAAATACCAGAGGATGTCACAAGAGCAGTTAGAGTATCATATAAATTTTATTCAAGAAAATCCTCTGTTAATAAAAAACAAAATTGACCCAACATGCCCGGGTAAATTAAAGTTGCTATGGGAGGAATTAGCCCAAAATTTGAATGCGTTAATTGGACCGTCTCGGTCCTCATCTAAGTGGAAAGAGGTTCACTGCTAACGGTTTCTGCTTTCAGAAGCAAATTCAAGGCATACCTCTACACAGCAAGCAAATTTTGATTTTAGGAATTTTTTTAAAATCGTATAACTTTTTAACGGCTGCACGGATTTTGTTCAAACTTGTTGTAAAAGCTTGCAAATTAATTCAGCTTTCAAACGAAGTATATTATGTGGGCGTGGCACCACCCATTTAGTTCAAAAACGAGAAAAATGATTTAAAATCATTTTCTAAGAAAATGGGCGGTGCCACGCCCATCAATTTATCAATCTCCGCAAAGCTAAAGAAATTTCCAAACGTTTGCAAAAAATTTGACCAAAATCGGAGTAGTAGTTTTCTAGTTATAGGCCAAGAAAGTTCACCTTCATTTTTGTGGTCGTAATTTTGAAAATCATGCAAGTATGAACATGTTAGCAAAATACCAGGCGCCCAGCATACACAGCAAGCAAATTTTGATTTTAGGAATTTTTTTAAAATCGTATAACTTTTTAACGGCTGCACGGATTTTGTTCAAACTTGTTGTAAAAGCTTGCAAATTAATTCAGCTTTCAAACGAAGTATATTATGTGGGCGTGGCACCACCCATTTAGTTCAAAAACGAGAAAAATGATTTAAAAATCATTTTCTAAGAAAATGGGCGGTGCCACGCCCATCAATTTATTAATCTCATCAATTATTAATTCGGTTGTAACGGACCGTTACAAGACATGCCGATCCTGAAACATTACATACCGATCCTCAAACATTACAGTATTAAATTCGAATATTTGCAAGTCTGTTGTGATTGTTATTAAGAAAAAGAAGAAGAACAAGAATTGTAATATTGTTATATTGTAAGTTCAGTTTTGCAATAAACCGTGAAAGAGTAAAGTACTTACAACAATTCACATGCGAGGGTGCACATGTGATTTTAACACAATATGGCGACCGCACAAAATTCGTGAAGTAATTCACGGACGGGTGCAGGTAAACCGTCGGGTTTTAATATTGATCAATACTTATCACTTATGCTGAAATTGTAAAAGTTTTAGAAGATTATTTTTACCCAAGAGGTAATGAAGAAATTGTTGAAAATTATCGCTTTCACATGCGAAAGCGGAAACAAGAAGAAACGTGTGCGGAGTATTTGATTGCGTTACGACGATTGTAATTTTAATAATTATTTAGATACTGCCCCTTCGAAACCAATTTGCGTTTGGATTAAGAAATCAACGGATACAGAATCGTTTGTTGGAAAATAAAACCCTAACTTTGATGGATGCAATAAATACTACGAGTGTATACGTAGTTGCAGAAAAGAAGGTGGAGAGTTGCATAGTGGTGATTCACAATTAGTTACCACAAGTGAAACAATTAATAAAATTCACAATAAATCAAAAAATGAATCGCATAATAGTTCGAAATACGAAAAATCTACGAGAAAAGCTGGTAACATCCAAAATAAATATACGAATTCAGCAACAAAAAAGTACTTTCGATGTGGCAGCACTGACCACTTTGCAAATAAATGTAATTACAAAATCGCAATTTGTTTTGGTTGTAATGGCAAAGGACATTTAAAAGCTGTATGTCTTAAAAGCAAAAAAGCGATAAACAAGATTTCTTCAAATGAAGAAGTTGGTACAATTCAAGAGTTAATGCAAGTAGAAGAAAAAAATGTTCAAACGGTCGAAACAAACTTATGTGTAACCTACAAGTCAACAAGGTGCGTATAGATTTTGACATTGATACCGGTGCTCCAGTGTCAATTATTAACATTGCAGATGCGAAAAAATATTTTCCCAAAGAGAAAGTTTATAAAAGTGACACAGAATTAGACACAGGTCTTACAGCAGCCAATGCAGCCATTACGAGTGACTGTTTGGTGCGGCTTGTGGAGCGGAGGCATCATTAGCCCATATTTCTTTGAAAATGAGGACGGCGCAACCCTTACGGTGAATGGAGACACCTATCGCACCATGATAACCGTTATTTTTGTACCCGCCCTTCACATGGTATTTATGTGAACGATGTTTGGTTTCAACAGGATGTTGCAACTTGCCACACATCTCATGCCACAACCGATTTAATGCGTCAAATGTTTGATGGCCGTTTAATAAGTCGAAATGGTGATGTCAATTGGCCGCTAAGAAGCTGCGACTTGACACCGTTGGACTATTTTCTGTAGGGCGCCAATAAAGACAAGTGTTATGCCGACAAACCAGAGACAATTGAGCATTTGAAGGCCAACATCTGTGATGCCATTGCCGACATACGACCCCATACACTCGAAAAAGGATACGAAAATTGGTTCGATCGAATGAGGTTCTATGAGGCCAGCCGCGGCAGCCATAAGAATGAAATAATATTCCATTTCTAACCGGAACAATTGTACCGATTTTGAAATGAAACACGCAAAAAACCATAGCATTAATCTTAACTAATTTGCATCGTAAATTTATAATTTCAATAAAAGCGGTTATATACACAATTATTATTTTCTTAAGCTTTCTAAATTTTGAAATTTTTAAGTGGTATACCTATCTCCACGGAACCCGTCAAATTGACGGGGTAACTGATTACGTAAACAATGCTTATATATTTGCTTCATTTGTAACATTATACCTCCAATAGTAAATATAAGAATGAACAAAAAGTCTCTTTAAAAGATATATAAAATCAATAAAAACCAGCCAAATTTGATAAAACAAGTCAGTGGAACGAATTCAGTAAATGCTATATTTGTGTTTTCTTACGATAACGTTCACCGTACGATATGGGCCTCGATCATTGTGTGAGTTAATCGCATTCACTTTAGATTTATAAATTTCAATACCTTTTTTATAAAGCAAAAGTTGTGCTTTGACCTTAATAGGATTTATATATCGAAAACTAAAATGCGGTTATTACATTATTTCTTGGGAAAGGGTTCTTTATTCAAAAAGCAAATAATAAAATAAAATAAAATAAAAAATATACACACGTAAAATATAATTATATGTGGGAATAAATATTTTACTACCAAGGGCAACCCTGAAAAACTGTCATCGCTAGAGTAAAAAAGGACGCCGTCGAGTATTCAAACACCACATATATAAAATTTATAATAAAATGAATGTAAGTAATGTATACATATATTTAAATATATAAAAAATACATAAAAATTTTAAAATAATTTAATTAATAATTAATTTCTATTTTAGGGGGAACACATTTACAATATCATTACATCCCTTATAGAGTTGAACCAAGAAGGGATGCGTAATGGAAGAAGAAACATTATTGTAAGTATATATAGTAGTATACATATTATTATAAAGATATATAAATATATTCATATTTATAGAGACCTACACTTTTCATAAGAAATAGGCATTTTCGGCATCGCAGTAGTCGACGTGGACGTGGTTATTTTCGTGGTAATGGTAACCTAAGTATAAAAACATTTTTTAACTACGATGTAATCTCAAGTTTATGTTTTTAAGATCAACACCGACACATACCACCAAATAAGCAACAACAACATGTAATAGGAAACGAACAACAACAATAACAACAACAACAAATCACTCCAGTCCAACAACAACAACGCTTGTGCAATTTTTGCACACATACACAACTACAATCAACATCAACAAACAATCAATGGCATCAACTTCAACAACCAATCAACAACAATATTTAACAACAACTAACAATAATTCTATTGTGGAGGAACAGGTAATATTATATTAAATATTAAATAAAATTGAATTTTAAATAAATAATATAACAATTGTACTTCACAACAAAAAAATAAATTTGGCAAAATTTCAAACCGTTTTTGTTTTATTGCATTTTTAAATTTAACCTTTTAAATGGCCCATCCTTAGCTATTGTGCGACCTAAACAAGTCAAATTATACGTCACCCGGTCAACGAGAAAACCATTGTTAGGACGAGAGTGGCTACGAAAGATTCAATTAAATTGGCCAAAACTTTTGGTAAATCAGTTGACTAAATCAAGTAGCGTTAACAATCAATATACGGTGCATAAATGAGGGAAAATTAAAATTAAAGTTCCAGTTATTGTAGTCTCCGCTTGTTGTAAGTACAATAGGGTAATTGAATTTGGGCACAGTATTTTTTACTTTCCCGATCACCCTTTTCTAGCAATCATGAGTAGAAACAAGAGATATAATAAGAAATTGACCAAAATTACCAACATCAATGAGGATTATTCTGAGAGCATCTCCGAAGAAGATCAATACGAATTAGGTGAAAGTGAAGATTGTAGTGAATATTCTGAATCCACTGAAACTGGAGAAATGGAAAGATCTTTGGATAGTGAAGAGGAAAACTTTGTCAATATGCGTCGTAAGAAGAAAAGGGCGCGAATTATTTCAAGTTTTGACACCGAGGATGAAAGGACGAGTATTCCAAATACATTCCGAGATGTAATGGAAGAAATTGAAATTGCAGCTGACGGGACACAGTTGGTGAAACTGCAAGCAGGCAAATCTGCGGGTAGGCCGTCTGTTCATATGATATTCAAGGATATCGCAGGGCCTACTGGTTACGCAAAAAAATATTTTATATTTTGTCGGGTTGTATAACTAGTGCTTTTGAATTCATAATTGACACTCACATTATGAAACACATAAAAGAATGCACCGAAACCGAGGCACGTCGAGTATTGAAAAACGACTGGACAATCGCAGTCTCCGAATTACGTAGTTTCCTGGCAGTACGAAACAAGAGCATTGAAAGTATCTTACCTATTAATACAATTAAAATAATACATTATAGTTTTAAGTCCTTCACTATCACTCTAAATCTAAAATTGTAAACATATTTTTAAAAATCAATAGAAGAATAAAATGAATTATGAAGAAATTATTTTACTTTTGTGTTTAAACGAGGACGACCATGAAATAAGGTAATCTTTATACTTCAGAGCTTGGCGGTTATGTTTTATTGTTTTAAATAATAGCAGATTTCGAAGAAGAAGAACATTGTACTTCGGGTACTTTTTTATTTTATGACTACAATAACTTCCTCATTTTAACAGTTTTTGTCAGTCTTATGGTTTCTTGCTCAAGGATCCTACCAAAAGTGCATAGCAAATAATTACGTTGTACCGCTGAGTCATCCTAGTGTTTCTAGATGTATTCATTACATTTGTAATTTCAATAATTGAAGTTTATTTTCAAGAAGTAAAGTTTCCAACAACGGAAGAGGAAAAAACTGAGAAAAAGTCTGGGTAATGGCTATAAATACATTTATACATACACAACTATATAATATTTTTTTTATTTCATAAACTAGATGTTATCAAAAGTCCCAAATAAAATCTACTATCGGCGCGATAGATTACACACATGTTGCAATTGTTTGTCCCAACAATACTAGACAAACACCCCCTCATTTATATATGAATAGGAAAGGGTACTACAGTATAAATGTTGAGGCGGTAAATTGAAATACAAACGCTCATTAATATGGTTCACATTTGTGTTAATTCGGTTCGTGTGCACTTACAGATTTGTGATGCTAATTTGAAATTTTTGCATTGCAATGCCAAATATCCCGGATCCTGTCACGATTCCGGGATAGGGACGATATTCGACAAACTTTGTTGAATTCTTATAATAACACGTCACCAACATGGCTTATCGGTGATTCCGGATACCCTTTGGAGCCCCAGTTGATTACTCCTGTCTCAGAGCCGCTAGGTGCAAAAAAAATTCGCTACAACGCATTACATTGTAAGGACAGAAATGTAATTGAGCGATCGTTTGGGGTTCTTAAATCAAGATTTAGGCGTTTACTGAGGCATCTAGCACTTCACTATAGCCATAAAAAAGTAGGAGTCATAATACACGCTTGTGTTATTCTGCACAACATATTACAAAAAACAACGTTACATGTGAGGAAGAGGTGTTAGATGATGAATTTAATTTCAATGACGTTTGGTCACAAAACCGTGGGAGCGAAGCGATAACAAGACCCTTGACGTCGTTTTAGAAGGAGAGAAGTCTGCTATTCAACGGTTAGTTGAGGTAGGTCGAGTCTACATAAAGTGGTTCTTGTTTAGAGTTGTCACCACTTAGTTTGTTATAGGTTGCTTCAGGTCCTATGGTCAAAGATTGTAAAGTCAAAGGTGTGGTTTGTCGGCGCTGACAATGATTGCAGAATTGCACTTCTGTAGAAGCCCTACAGGGTGAGCTCATGAGACTATCGGCCTCCATGCGTAAATTTGCTGATTCAGAGGTGTAATGCTGCAATAGTTTGTATGATATGATGTGTTTGTGTGCAAACATATTAGAAATCATTTTTGATTTCTGATTTGAAAAAACAGTTGGACTTGAGTATTGAACATTGTACGATCTACACCGGAAAATATGTTTTTTTTCTCTTACAGTTAGTGATTTAAGTATAATTGTAAGCTCCGCCACACTATAAAAGGAAGGGAAAATTGTATGAAATTAGACAGTGTGGCTGGAGCCGCCGTGAAGTCAAGGTGAGTTGAAGAAATAAATTGTAAATAATAAAAAAATATTAATCTTTTTTTCTTTGAGCAACGCGGCTGCGAGCGTATCGTTTGTCACCATACCGCGCCTAGATATCCTTCAATATTCACATTGTATGACCTAGGTTACGTCGCTATTTCTGCACCGCGCTTAAATATCCTGCAATATTCTTATTGTACAGCCAGGTACCAGACTTTTTTACACTACTTTTGAAGAAGTGTTGTCCTTAAACTCGAGGGGGTCTCTAAAGAGCTGCCACTATTATTATTATTATTCAGACTGTTTCTGAATGACTGTTCCATTTACAGTGCGAACTTTACGTATGAAGCATTGGGATCGTTCATTTATTTCTACTTCTTATCTTCCATCTAGTTGGAAATTTCCTATCAAAGAGGCGGCACAATTCTTAAGAAATTCTTAAGAACAAACAATTGGAATTTGTTATATGTAAGCCTAGGGTAGAAATGTTTGGCGTCCTTTGTACGCCACTTTGTAGAAAACATCATTTCTCATTTATTATTTGAAAACGTTTGGTTAATATCAAGAATATTGTGCGTCCGCCCCCTCTGCAAAAAAAATTGCGGACAAAAAAACCGACACTTGTACCACAAACGGCATGTTATATTACCGTTTAACGTGAGAAATAGCAATTCAGCAGGTGGACAATATGAGTCTAGTTCACTTCACTATTGAATTAATAAAGGAAATAACGCTTTTCAGCGTTGCATATAGTATTAAAACAAGAATTTAAATATAAAGAAGATAGAAAAATTCGGTTAAGACTGAAGCTTAAATACCCTCTAAAATATAAGTTCCTATTGCCTATATGACTATTTCATGTACTTAATAATTACGAATATATGAAAAATTTTATTTTAAAACAAGTAAGAAAACTAAATTTGACACCAAACTTAGTATACCCTCATCACTGAGGTGGAGGGTATAAAAAATTGATTTCATAATATAAATTTTATACAATAAGACCGTAAATTATCAAATTATTCACCAAAGTCGGACACATTTACAAAATCTATAAATTTCTTAACTTAGAACATTACTCTACGCGTGAATCCTTTAAACGGCTGATTCCTGATAAGAAAGTGAATATCTTCATCATTAATTTGGTCACAAAACGTCAAATTCAATCGTTCGATAGAAGCACGATTCAGCACAGCGTGATCATATGATCACGGCTATCTAAGAAGTAACTTATTGTTGACATATTAATAACTTTTGAATCATTTTGTTCAATGTAATTTAAAGCTAACAGGTGGGTCTCTGCTATTGCTGAATTTGGTGTCAGCTGATGGTGTCATTTTGGAGTAATTATCAAAACAAATGCTGCAATTTTTTTATTGTGAAAAAATAAGAAAATGGATTACATGAAAAAGTAAGTGATACTGTAACTTTTGTATTTAGTATGATTAAAACATGATGTATGTCTAAATTTAAAGATAATAACCAGTATTTGGTCGTTTTCATCAGAAAATTGTTTTTTTGTATAATTTTATTCCACAATGTGTTTGCCGTGTTCACATGAACACTGTGGGCACTCCGGGGTACTGTGTTTTGCTAAGTGCAAAATCACACATTTCCTTGATTTTTTTTAGAAGTTGATGATATTTTACATATCATAATTATCATTTCAAGAAGCCCTTGATTATTTAGAAGAATTATGTGAAGAAGACGACAATGGCCCTGATGAACCCCAGTTTGCATATATCGAAATCGAAGAGGAGGGTTTTCCTTTTCCTGATGATGTCTGTCCGGAGGTATTGAAAGCTCAGAGCGAAATTGTGATGAAATCTGGGGTTCGTGTGAATCCTTGCGACAAAAATGATAATTTACCAGGTATCCTTCAAAAATAGTGTTTGCGCTGCAATAATGTTCCAGCAATCTACTTTATAGTTGAAAAAGTGTCTGATATTGTACAGTTAGAAGACAGTACACCAAGCAAGTCAAAGTTAACGCAAAGTAGAACAAGTGCCGTCAAATATTAGCATGCCTCAAGTAAACAAAAACTTATCTAAATGGGGAAAAGAACAGAATGCCAAAGATCAGGCAATTTTTCCCGAATGCAACTATAAAGATTGTCAGGGAATTGAACCTCATAAACAGTTTGAAAAGTTTTTTGATGAAAACCTTGTAAATTAAATACGTATGCTGTATTTCGTGGATACAACCATCCAAACATAACATTTGAGGAAATTCGCGCTCTTTTGGGGATCTTAATAATCAGTGGTTATAATTGTCACACCAGTTTTCGACCAATGTGGAGTCAAGGTGAAGACCAAAGAAATATTTTAGTTTCGGAAACGATGAGACGAAATCGTTTCCACCAAATTATGACTTCAGTGCATTTTGAAAACAATGATAAGGGAGGGACAAAGAAAAATCCAAATCCTGATAAAATGTAGGAATTGCGCCCCACCACAGAACATATAAAAGCAAACATGTTAAAACATTTTCATGCTGAAAAGTACTTATCGTACGATGAAAGTATGACTCCATACTATGGAAGGCATGGGTGTAAACAGTTCATTAAAAATAAGCCTCTACGATTCGGGTTTAAGGTCTGGTCATTGTGCGCTCCGTCCGGATACATGGCAAATTTTGAGATATACCAAGGCAAAAACCCAAGAGCAGGCAATACACATGAAGAAAAATTTGGCAAATTTGGCGATGTGCGGGTAATATTTATAATAATAAAAAAATAACAGCGTTAGGTTTACATTGGAAACTTTATAAATACAAAAATACATGAAAAACACGGTGAATAGGAGAGAAACATAGATAAAACCAAATTTGTTTACAGTCTAGCACTTTAGTTGACGAATGGCTGACTAAGCCAATACAACACGGACAATTATACAATTGAGAAAAAAATTCTATATTTCAAGTGCATATTGTATATTGTAAGTAGAAAAAATTTATGTTCTATACTGTTATCAATTATTATTTTTCTATAAATTGTTAAATAACAAAACACAACCCTTAATTATCGATATTGTAATCGTAATCGTAATTTATACCACATTGATAAATTTGTGAAGTTCTCTCTCTTCTCTTTTCTTTTTCTACTCTAGAAAACGTCTATACCAATTGTCACGTAATAAAAATATATTGATATAAGAAAAAGAGCATTAGTTTTTATTACTGAAACTGAAATCGGGTATAGTATAAATCACAACATATATGTGTATATATTATAGAGAATAATCTCCCTGAAGAAACTGAAAGCTTACGGCGAAATGTCGGAGAATTAATAAAAATATGATTTCAAAATAACATGAAACGAGCCGTTTAGAAAGTAGAATATTTTATTCATATTATCATTGAGGATCAAATTCCAAAACCCGCTATATTACTGACAGCAAAAATGCTTGTCTACTGTTGGCAGCTCAAAGCACTGGTAATTATCTGTGACGGAGGAAAATCGCTACCCTCATTTTCCTCCCACACAAATCCTACTTGTATTATATTATGAAATATATCAATATATTTATATACTTATACTTAGATATAAGCTCTGTTGTACACATAAGTAGATAATACTTGTATATACATATATATAAAAACTATACATGTTAACTATAATAATATATCGCATGCTACAAATTTGTATTAATAGAATAACGTATTTTAGTTGTTAAGTTATAATTAATCTGGCCACTTCACTCAATGTCCACGTCATCACGTTCGAGACGATATATGTACGAACGACCGATTCCAATATCTACGTGGCAAAAATGCCTTCTTACTTCAACGACGAGTACTCTCGATCTCTTTTCGCTGCGGACGATGAAAGCGTGAAGATCAAATATCGATCTCTGACCTTGTGTCTATGAAAGCAAGAAGACCTTAACAACAACGTGGAAAAAAAAAAAGGATCAGCTGCGAAAACCAAAAGAAAATAACACTGATATGGTGACAAGTACCTATCAGAACCTATACTAGCCACAAGTGAATAATAAAACAACCCCTAAAAGGATTCGATGGTGACAGTCCTCGACAAATGACCTGGATGGTGGGTGAGTACTGTTTCGAGTTACATTTTTGTTGCCAAGTCTACGTGTAATTGTTACGTTCGATGGTGACAAGCCTCGATATAAGAATTAAATATTATTATTGCCTCTACTGTGCTACACATACGTGCGTTTCCTACTGTCGATGGTGACAAATGCCTCGAAAAACAAAGAGGAATGGAGTGCTAGATGGATGTAGTATTTAAGCTCAAGTAAGGAAGTATATTAAAATAATAAACTGGATGGAGATTGAAAAGCGAGCGTTCCCAAATTTATAAATTTATCTGCGAGTCACCCTATAAACCGACGGCGTCAACCCCGGCTAGAATATATCTCATTACATATCACATAGGGAGCATCATCCAAAAAATTAACATGTCCAAAATATTTCAAACTGTCTTTGTGTGGACGCCAGCGCACATACGCATAGAAATAAATAAAAGAAAACGAAGCTAGCACCAAAATTCTTCATCATCTAAAAAGTCAATGAAGTGACACTTATAAGAATGCATCAGTCTCCAAAGGAAATTCTTTTTTCAAAATTTTTGTGGCTTCTCCAACTCATCATTGGTTCAAGAATCAGAAATTTCGGCTTAATGACATAAAACTTATAAACAGACGCAACATATTTTAGGTGCTATTTTCATATGATTGGTCTTGAATCAAACAATCAAACAGTACAAACGTAATACTTCAAATTATTCACCAAACTCAAAGATACATTTATAAAATCTATAAATTTCTTACCGATTTAATCACATAATGGTCTTATTGAACGTATAAGGCAAAAGCAAAAGCTAATATGTACTGTAAATAAAAACTAAGTTTTTAACTCTCGCGTTCACTTTTGTTACCTATGGTGAAATGGCGTTGTTAATTTCACCTCTATGCTTATATGTTAATTTTAAACTTTAGTGTGAATTTCTGCACGGATATTTGACGGATATTTTGAAGAGTAGTTATGTAAGAGTATTATAATAATGTAATACCACCAACCAACACAACATTTGATTAATAATTCATGTAAATTATAAATAGGCATAAACTATATACACATAAAATGATAATAGGCTTTGTTGACTTGGTATGTTCACAGATCTTCTGTTTGTTTATGTCTTTGATTCATTTCTATACCATGTAGTATATTATGTCTATAATTAATTAATCGGTTTGCGATGACTTTTAGCTGTTGTTGCAATGGAAATAAAACGTCCTATAATTTTGTGCTATGTATATATATATACAATATAAAACATATTCTTCAACTGCCATTTATTTTAGATCATATTTGATTATGTTGGTTTTTTTTTTTGTTTTCAAATAAATAACAAGGGAAAATGTTATAGACGATCAAGGCCGATCATTTAAAACTCTACACCACTTAGGATGCACTAATTATGCTACAAGTTAGTCGAGTTGCCATATAAAAGTCACTGCAGAAAAATATTATTATATGATAAGGGATCCTAAAAATGATCCAATCGAGACCAAATGCCAAATTTGTTACAGCCATTTTTTTTTTTTTTTTTTTTTTATTAATTCATCTCTATATTTATCTTAAAATATAATAGCAATAGCATCTTTTTTGTGAATTTGTGAGAAAGCTTGTGAATTAATTTTTTTTTTGTTTTCGAGAAACGGCATATATCAATAAGTGTGGCTTTATGTGAATTTGATTTTGTATTCGGGGGTAACGAAAAAAATCTGGTAATTTAATAATCTCTACTTCTTTAATATTATTAAGGGTTGGATCAAGAAAGCAAATTTAACTTTTTAAGTTTGATCTGTGTTTATCCGCTTTCTGTTGGAGATGGTATTGCTATCATATATTTGTTAACATATCTGGTTTTATGTTATCAGATATGTTTAAAAAAAGACACTTTAATCGATCTCTTCTTATATATAATTTATATAAAAAAATTGTACTTGATATTAAGAGGCAGTTGAAGATAATGAAAAAAAAAATTACATGTATATATATATACAGGAAAAAATAAATAACTTTGGTATAATATTATACTATGTGTAATAAGGTTTTTGAGATGTCATAATTCACACATTATGACGGATAACACTACACTATAAATGGTGTCTGTTACATATACATACATATACACAAGCATGTTTTGGCTACTAATCTATTGTAGTTACCTTTAAACATTGGCTATGGGTGCCTTGCGTGTCATCGCATCCCGATTCGTTTTGTCCTACACATACTGATAACTGGGTGTCACCGACGCTGCTGCCGATGATAATTTTTCTCCATTGCTGCAACCTCCATCACCACCATTACACAACAATGGCTCCTGTTCGATAACTTTACTCAAAGGCGTATCAAAATCATAATAATTCATCCAATCAATACGTTTTGGTTTCAACAATCCGAAACAGGTGCAATCTAGAAAATCCACTAAATTGTTTAGAGGTCCACGAGTGAACGGACTTTGACCATTACGCGCTTGAAAATGACGATACCGGCCACGATTCATGCGTTCATTGGTAGTCATGCCCAAGCAAATGACTTGATAAGTTTGACAAACCGTTAACAATATAACCCAAGCCATGTGTAACATAGAATTGGCCATAACCCAACCAACCCAAGCATTACATTGACCTATGGCACGCAAATCATCCACAATATCTACAAAAAAATATATATATAAAAACCGAACATTCTTTGTTTATATTTTAACACTGATTCAAAAAAATCAAGTACTTACCATTTAGTTGAATATTACAATTGTTCATATAGTACAGAGCACCACCACTTAACATCCAGCCACACATTATTAGCAACATCCATAGAAAGCCCATAAAATAAGTGTGATTTTTTAGACCAATACAATTGCCCACCCAGGGACAATGATGATCAAAGCGTGCCACACAGCGATCACAAACGCTACAATGCTTTGAACGTATTGGTCGTCGAACTAAACAACCCGAACAAAATGCTGACGGTTCAAAACCAATACCACCGCTCTCTGACAATTCAACAATTGTCTAAAAGAAGCATTAATATAAATAACTGTTTAACTATGCATTCCAGATATTTACCTTAAAACGTTGTTCTTGCGTCGGTTGTATAATACCAGGATCCCCCTTCCACGATTTTAAGAAACACACCCATAACGCTAATGAGCTTAATAGAAAACCCACTGATGTACGAAACGATACCGCATCTATGATATACACAAACCAAGTGATATAAAACCATGATTTCGTAGCCAAATAAACGCTTAAGGGTAATAATGCCATCAAATGATCGTCGAATAGACTTTTCCCCAATGTATGGAATACAGCATACAAACAGCCCAATAGAAAAAATTTTATAATATATAGAGTGTTTAGGGTGAATATTACACCAGCTAAATAAAAGGCGGTAAATGGGCAGGCAACCATTGACCACCAACGTAAACGTTTGTCATGTTTAACGCGTGCCATCCACGAACGTCTATGCTGCGTTATAAAAGAAGCGGTTTTTACACGATCCATAACTTTGGAGCTAATCCATATCGCACCCGATTGAGTCTCTAGCATTGAAAGTGGCGTTTCACCGCGTAAATTTGGCACATCCAAGGAAGCTTTGGATTTTAAAACTAAGGTATTGATAGCGGTAGCATTGCGTGCCAAAATTGCCCAATGTAAAGCTGTATTGCCATGTGTATAGTCAACCATAGCCGGATTGGCGCCTAACGTTAGTAGCAAACGTACAGGATCCAAAGCACATACCTTTATATATAGAATTTAAATTTAATTAATATGAATTTTAAAAATATAATTTCCTACTTAAAATATCTATACACACTGTTGCCGCCGTTTAAGATTTATTTAAGAACATCTATTGTTCTCATTTAAGTAATCTCTCAAACTCCACTCTCTCAACTATGTATGAAATCATTATATATGCATATTTTTTGTGTGCATTATTGTATATGAAAGAAAAACCGTAATCGATTTTATGTAATCCACTTTAAAGTACAGTATACGAAGACGAATTTAAAGCGGTAAATACTGTTTCAAAATATAATAAATCATGCGCAGTTGTTTAAATAAATTAATTAAAAATTCGTAATTAGAAATTCGTATCTCAATACGTACAATATAAATATTTCTATAAAACTAACCGTTTTTTTTTTTTTTTTTTTTTTGGACTATAAAATTGACATGGACGGAGCCGAAGCTCATATGTCCAGTTATCTAAGAAAATTTATTTTCCCGTTACTTCCACAGAACGAGTGCGCGCAGTCCCGTTATACGTCCGTCAAGTTTAGAAGTCAAAAGCGCACGACTTAAAAGATCTACACACACTGTTGCAGTCGTTTAAGACTTTTACTCTCATTTATGTAATCTCTCAATCTCAACTCTCTCAACTCTCAACTATGTATTATATGTATATATTTTTTGTGTGCATTATTGTATAAGAAAGAAAAACCGTAATCGATTTTATTTAATCCACTTTAAAGTACAGTATACGAAGACGAATTTAAAGCGGTAAATACTGTTTTAGAATATAATAAATCTTGCGCAGTTGTTTAAATAAATTAAATTAAATTTCGTAATTAGAAATTCGTATCTCAATACGTACAATATAAATATTTCTATAAAACTAACCTTTTTATTAAATTATTGCCCTATTTTACACTTTCACACGTCTGTTGTATCCAAAACTCAAATTCACACTGAAGCATAGACTTCTAAATGCAGAGACGAAGTGTCGCGCTCTCAAATTTTGCTGGCAGAATCTCTACAATTGCATCCATAAAACATATACATATAGCATATTCGTGGTAATGGACCAATCACAGATGTCTTTGCCACATTGTTGGTATATATGATATTTTTCTGAGAAGAACCAATTCCAATGTTTTGTCAATTTTGCCCGTTTAAGGACTTTTAAGTTCTACATATTCAAGGGGAGGTTTATTTCGTACATCATACAACATGTAACAAACGCTTGCATTTATACTATACAATTTTATTCCAATTGATTTATTTAATTATAATTTATTCATTATTTACACGCCTCATTCTAACTTCTGGACTCTTATTATTACGTGTAGTGGGTAGTCAATTTTTTCGCATCATTTATATAAATTTAATGCGATTTATTTATAAAAGTGTTGGGGAGGAATGATTTATCAATTATTTATTAGTATGGTGGTGCATGAGATCCATGCGCAAATAGCCATAGATTCACAAATTCTAGAACTTTAATGTTTTTTATTTTCGATAGCGCACATGAGCACAAAGTTGAAATGAATTTGTTTGATTTTTCAACCACTTCAGAATGTTGTTGCAAGATTTTGCAAGTGTATGGGTAAATAGTTATATAAAGCAAGAGCTTTTGTGTCCGTGTGAATATACTAATGCATTACCAATTTACTGTTCATTTTTTCCGGACCAGCAACAAGTGTGAATATTTATATTCAGTGAAGAAGAGGGTTTTTTTTTGGTATTTTACGCATGTGTAGTGTTGTTGTTTTTTCTATACCTAAGACCCTTGCTTCGCGCATCTCTTTACCAATACACTTGTGAACTCTTGCAACATCGCCCTGAAGTGGTTGAAAAATCTAAATTGTATCAAATCTTCCACTCAGCTTTGCTATGTGCGCCATGTCTAAATAAAAATATTAAATACCTTCTAGCATTTGCGAATCTAGGGTTATATGGGCATGGACCACACTGTATATGATAGAATAGACAGATAAATCATTCCTTTCCAACATTAATATATTTTATGAAATGAATTTTTTTATGTTATCTAAGAGCCTTCCACGTGTCATTGTAGGGATGTGGGCAAATAAGTCGACTTTACCCAATACACTTAATAAAAATTAGAGCACAAAAGCCTATGAAGGCGACCACTTTATGCGCTACTCGAGCTATATCATGTTCGAGGTTAGAATGAGGCGTGTAAATAATGAATACATATAATTAAATAAATCAATTTGAATAAAATTGTGTACTTTTTATAAAAACATGTCCACATATGGTATCTCAAATGTGAGGAACTTAAAAGTCTTTAAACGGGCTAAATTGACAAAATGTGAGGCACTTGGTTTCTCTCAGAAACATATGAACCAACAATGTGGCAAAGAGATCTGTCATTGGTCAATTAGCACGAAACTATATGAATATGTTTATTGCATGCAATTGTACAGGTCAAGTACTGAGCACTTGATGTTTTGTCAAGTTGATTTTTAGGAATTTTATTTTATTTTTTAATATATGAATTTGTTTAAACAGTGCATAAAATTTGTAAACACATGAAATGTACGATATTCGTGCATACGATATGGGCCAGCAATTGAAATGAAATTCTGCCACCAAAATTTAAGAGAACGACACTCCGTCTCTGTATTTTTAGGTCTCTGGTACAATTAAATTGTAAATAAGTAAAAATATTGTAGTCGGTCAAGCCCGACCATCAAAGACCCTACACCACTTCATGTATTATTCAATTTAATTTTTTTCTTTGAAAAATGAAAAACTTTTTTTATAATTACTTGTATTTTCAAAAGTTTCTAATGATACATGCGTGATATAATTGAAACTGAATAAGATATAATAAGATATATATTCAGCTTATACCCTTTTCCACAGGATGGTGCAGGGTGGGGATGCTTTTTTTGGTACTAACTTTGACACATAATATTTACCCCTATGTGCACTATTGTGCGTTAATATAATTTTTTTAAATAGTTATTAAAAATTATTTTATTTTCTTAAACTCTATAAAAATATAAGAAACAATGTATGTTAAAACTTCATAATATATGACACCACTCAATTCATCAATTTTGACATGTTTATCAATAATCTCTTTTAAAAAAGTTTAACACATATTATAACTGGGTTTTAAAAAAAAGATTAAAAAATTAATTTATTTTAAACTATAGTAATTAAATGGAGAATGTAATCTTTTACGAAATATTACATTAAACATAAGTTACATAACGCTAACTAGGTGCGGTTATCTTTTTACATAGCTTGTAGTGATATGTTCATAGCAAAAATAACTGTTCAGTTTTATAATTGTAGTTGACTAATTTATTTATATCCCGCCAATAACCTTTAAACTTTTATATAAACATTGCGTCTGCATAAATAGTACGTGCGAGTGGGCGCGGTCTATAAGCAATTTTTGAACAAACTTTTTTTTTCTTGCGTTTACAATACGTAATCAACAGCTTGCCATGTCCATGGAGGTGGTTGATGGCATTTAACTTACAATGTGGTGGAAATTGTCAAATTATATGAATCAACTTGGATTTTATTAGCAGAGAAAGGGAAAGGGAATACAGACTTACAATTAGCATAGCATTTAGAATATGCACGTACATAATATTAAGAGTTTCTTATTGGAATTTTATATTACCTTCCAAGCAGACCACATTAGAGCTGTCATACCGCCACGATCCTGTAAATCGGGATCCACGCCTTTTGCTATAAAATATGCGACTAGGGCAGTGTGAGCAAACTGGGCTGCTATATGTATGCATGAGCATCCTTCAGCATCTCGGACGCGGGGATCAGCTCCAGCCGACATTAACAATACTACAGAACCCAAATGTCCCTGTCTAGTGGCCCAGTGTAACGGAGTAGCATTTAATTCACCGCCCACTGCATCGACCACAGCACCCTTTTCCAAAAAATATCGTATTATATCACGTCGATTATTAATGGCAGCCCAGTGCAATAATGTAACCGTTTCACTATCTGGTTGATTTACATCCCATCCAGCTTCAACAAGCTCCTTAACTCTACACGTAGCACCGTACTGTGTTGCTTTAACAATATCAAATCCACTGTAATCTGGTTCTATCGGAGCACTCGGAGGCTGTTGAGCCAAAGAGGATGCCGCCCTTTCGGCATCCCGTTCTGACACTTCCAAATTGGGCACACACGACCCTGTTGTCGCAGCATTACAAGCACTTTGGTACATACTAGCTATTTGCGTTATTGACTTTTTTAATATTTGTTTTTGTTTCTAATTTTAACGGGGTTTTGTAACAATTCTTCAAAATGAAGATTTGGCTGGAAGTGCCATTTAAATAAAAAAAGGTGTGATTCACCGTTACTCCCGTTACGTCCTTTTAACAACGCACACACACACCTATTTAACGAAATAAATCTATTCTTGACATTTTCTATATCATAATTTCTACTTTTCACTGAGTATATAATTATTTAATTAACACTTTACTCTTACTTTTATTCAAGATCACATAAATATTACAATAGGAATACAATTTTAGCGAAAATAAAAGTTTTTCTTTTCAATGCACTAGAAAATTTTTTCTTCACCACCACCGCAGTACACAAGATTATTTGAGTTTGTTAGCCTATTTATGCAAACGCAGCGTAAATGATCTAAGTGTAGGGTATGAATAGATTAGAACTGAACATTTTCTGTTGTACACATATATTTTAATATATATCGTGTATCGCATGACTCTCATGTTTTATTCCGTTTCTTAACGTAAATTGAACATGCCATAGGCATGTTAACTGCTTTTATTGCATAAAATTTCACTCCAATAATTTTGTGTCTTTTATATTGCTTAAATTTTGATTAGTGTTGAATTTTTTTCTATTCTTTACACTTTATCGTCTTAGAGATTACTAACCATCGATAGTTTTATATGAGGTAGAAAATTGTTCAACGAGAGGGTTTAAAATTTTTTTATCTTCGTTAAATAATTAACTAATTCATTTCTTCAAAGACCGGCAAAAACTAATGTTTAAAAAAATTATTCAATAAAAAAAAAGCAGAATGAATAAATCCTATAATAAAAGAAAGTTCGAAAATCCATATAATGGAGTTAACAACGCAAATGCTTCGGGTTCAGCGGTGCAACCAAAAAAAACGCGGTAAATGTACAAAATGATTAATTGGGAAATTCTTTCACACATTCATTCTCTAATATAATTTTAGTAATTACGATGACGATGATGATAATGATGCTGTACCTACTTTTGAAGTGGATATGAACGAAGATATGGATAGGACCCAATTATTGGGTGACGGTCCTGAAAATCAACAGACTTCAGTGAAATGGTCTCGTGTAGATGCTGCAGTATTGGATCCTGAAACTGATACTTTGGTTTTTCAACAAATTGACATAGAGAATTATGTGGGCTCACCATTACCGGGTATGCCTGGTGCCCAGCATGGACCCGTTCCGGTTATACGTATATTTGGTATCACCATGGAGGGCAATTCAGTGTGTTGCCATGTTCATGGCTTTTGCCCATATTTTTATTTGGCTGCACCGCATGGTTTCGAATCAATGCATTGCCGCTTGTTTCGCGAAGCATTGAATAAAAAGGTGCTTGCAGATATGCGCAGCAATAAGGAGAACGTTCAAGAAGCGGTGTTAAGTGTCGAGTTGGTGGAACGATTAAACATTTACGGTTATCAGGGTGATAAAAAGCAACGTTATATAAAAATTGTTGTAGCCTTGCCGAAATTTGTGGCCGCTGCCACCAGACTATTGAAGCGAGATATTATATGCTCGGATTTTGACTTTCAAGACTGCCGTTCCTTTGAAAATAATATTGATTTCGATATTCGCTTTATGGTGGATACAAAAGTGGTGGGTTGCAATTGGATTGAGCTACCAGCTGGCACTTGGCGTTTAAGAAGTCGCAATACGAAACCCTTACCGGAGAGTAGGTGTCAAATTGAGGTAGACATTGCCTACGACAGGTTTATATCGCATGAGCCTGAGGGGGAATGGGCCAAAGTGGCACCATTTCGAATTCTGTCATTTGACATAGAGTGCGCTGGTCGTCGCGGCATTTTTCCCGAAGCTAAAACCGATCCGGTTATACAAATAGCCAATATGGTGATACGCCAAGGTGACCCAGAACCCTTCATACGCAACGTATTCACTTTGCGACAATGCGCCCCAGTTGTGGGCAGTCAAGTGTTGTGCTATGACACTGAAACGGAATTGTTAGATAAATGGTCCAGTTTTGTGCGTGAAGTTGACCCCGATATTTTAACAGGCTATAATATTAACAATTTCGATATTCCCTACCTGCTGAATAGGGCGGCACATCTGAAGGTGAAAAATTTCGAGTTTTTAGGTCGCATAAAAAATATACGTTCCGTTATTAAAGAGCAAGTCTTGCAGTCGAAACAAATGGGTCGTCGGGAAAACAAATATGTAAATTTCGAAGGTCGGGTACCGTTCGATTTGTTGTTTGTGTTATTGCGCGATTACAAGTTACGCTCGTACACACTGAATGCGGTCAGTTATCATTTCCTGCAAGAACAAAAAGAAGATGTTCATCACAGTATTATAACGGATTTACAAAATGGTGATGAACAGACGCGCCGTCGCTTAGCTATGTATTGTCTGAAGGATGCCTATTTACCGTTAAGACTGCTGGATAAGCTGATGTCGATTGTGAATTATATGGAAATGGCCCGAGTAACGGGAGTGCCATTAGAATCTCTGTTAACACGCGGTCAACAAATCAAGGTGATGAGTCAGTTGCTGCGCAAAGCAAAAGCTAAAGGTTTCATCTTACCATCGTACTCTGCGCAAACGTCGGATGAGCAGTTTGAGGGTGCCACTGTTATAGAACCGAAGCGTGGCTATTATGCTGATCCCATATCCACGTTGGATTTCGCTTCGCTATATCCGAGTATTATGATGGCTCACAATCTGTGTTACACCACTTTGGTGCAGCCGGGTGTAAAGGAGAAATTGAATCTGGGGGATGACCAAGTGGAACGTACCCCCGCCAATAATATGTTCGTCAAGGCCAATGTACGCAAAGGATTGCTGCCAGAAATCCTGGAATCCTTGCTAACGGCACGCAAGCGAGCCAAAAATGATCTCAAAATTGAAACCGATCCGTTTAAACGTAAAGTGCTGGATGGACGGCAGTTGGCCTTGAAAATTTCCGCCAACTCTGTGTACGGTTTTACCGGCGCTCAAGTTGGTAAACTGCCGTGCTTAGAAATATCCGGCTCTGTGACCGCTTATGGTCGCACTATGATTGAACTGACCAAAAATGAAGTGGAATCCCATTACACGCGCGCCAACGGCTACGAAAGTGATGCTGTTGTCATTTATGGTGATACGGATTCGGTTATGGTGAACTTTGGCGTTAAATCTTTGGAACGCAGCATGGAATTGGGTCGTGAAGCTGCCGATTTGGTCAGCTCCAAGTTTGTACATCCCATTAAGCTGGAATTCGAAAAGGTATACTATCCGTATTTGCTGATTAATAAAAAACGTTATGCGGGCCTGTATTTTACACGGCCCGAAACTTACGATAAAATGGATTGCAAGGGTATTGAAACGGTACGTCGCGACAATTCACCCTTGGTAGCCAATCTAATGAACACTTGCCTGCAGAAATTGTTGATTGAAAGGGATCCGGAGGGAGCTGTGGACTATGCCAAGCAAGTTATCGCTGACTTGCTACGTAACCGTATTGATATTTCCAATTTGGTCATTACGAAGGAATTGACAAAAACCGATTATGCGGCCAAACAAGCTCATGTGGAGTTGGCGAATAAAATGAAAAAGCGGGATCCGGGCACTGCACCGAAATTGGGCGATCGGGTACCATACGTTATAATATCGGCGCCCAAGAATACACCCGCCTATCAAAAAGCCGAAGATCCATTGTACGTATTGGAAAATTGCATTCCCATAGATGCCAAATATTATTTGGAGCAACAATTGTCCAAACCATTATTGCGTATATTTGAGCCGATTTTGGGCGACAAAGCTGAATCGGTGTTGTTAAGTACGTATTTAATTAAAAGTAATTACAATAACTAATGTTGTTGTTGCTTTTTGTTTTGTTTCTTAATTACTTTATAGAGGGTGAACATACACGCACGCGTACCGTGGTAACTTCAAAAGTAGGTGGTTTAGCTGGATTTATGACGAAAAAGTCTTCTTGCCTGGGCTGCAAGGCCCTTCTACCCAAAGATTATGAAAACTCACCACTTTGTTCTCATTGTGAACCGAAAATGTCCGAACTGTACATGAGCGAAGTGCTGGCGAAGAGACAATTGGAAAGCAACTTTTCCCGCCTGTGGGCTGAATGTCAGCGATGTCAGGGCTCTCTGCATGAGGAAGTATTATGCTCGAATCGTGATTGTCCAATATTTTATATGCGTCAAAAAATACGTCTCGATTTAGATGCCAAGGAAAAACGGGTGCAACGTTTTGGCATACCGGATTGGTAGTGGGCAGGAGGAATGAAATATTTCTTGAGAATGAATGTCTGCATAGTTATAAGTATTAAACTTTAAATAATATTGTTGGAATGTAAATTATTTTGTCGCATCGAATATATATTTTTTTTTTTTTTTTGAAACTGTCGATATCCACGTGTTCATGTTTTTGTTATGTACTCATTTTTCATAATTCGTTATATTTTTGCATCAGATTTGAAACGCTTCAAGTGTAACTTGCAATATATTTGTTGTATGTAAAAGTACTGTTCGGTTTAAGTGGTCTATAATTTACTCCCGACAAAACTTTATAATCGATGACATGGGGTATATTTATAAATACCGTTGCGTATTCAAAACAATCTCTGCCTCTATATAAATATTACGAAGTCTTCTCAAGTTCGTCAACTACATAAAACGTTTCTCTTATATTTTCTAAACATTTATTTTCTTGACTAAACAATTGGAATAGTGAATGGTCTGTTTTTTTTTCTTTAATAAATAAAGAGCTATTAACACGCATACAGTTATACAGTTGTAAGCCCAACGTTCGGAAGCAGGTGAAGAAGTGTTTGGGAGACCGTGTATATAATATTAAAGAAATAAGTTGATAACTAAATTAAAGTTTTTTCTTCTTGATTAATTTTACATAATTCCTTATTAGATCACTTAAAATTACATTTAGAACAAATTAAAAATGGAAATAATTAACTTGCGTAACTTGCAAAACGCAAGCAAAAACGCAAGTAAGTAAGAAATTGATGTTTCTTGTAATTATATTACTAGTATTAGTAAAGCAGAGGGCAGGGAACAAATGGGACTATTTACGACTTTGCAGTGTATTCGAAAGCCAATCCATAGCTTGATCTAAGCCCTCCCCTTTTGTCGCCGAAGTTTTAAATATTTGAAAAGTGCGATTTTTTAGCTTTTCCAAACCTAATGCATGATGAACTTCGGCTACGGTCATACATCCTTCCATGTCCTGTTTATTGGCTAATACCACCAAAACGGCACCGGCCAGTTCTTCTTCCTGAATAAAAATTACAAAATTTACAAAATTTTATAAAACATAACCCACCTACGCAAAACATCATTTACCCTTAACATATACAACAGTTCATCTTTGGATATACCTATTCGATCACGATCTGCTGAATCCACCACATAGATAATGGCATCCGTATTGCTATAGTAACAACGCCAATAGGGTCTAAATTTAAACAACACATCATTTTACCACAATAGCTTATATTTTCTTTTATCTATCACATAATTACCTTATACTCGTTTGACCACCTAAATCCCAAACTTGGAATTTTAAATTTTTATATGTTACTTGTTCCACATTAAAACCTATAGTTGGTATTGTAGTCACCACCTCACCCACTTGTAATCGATACAGAATTGTCGTTTTGCCAGCACCATCTAAGCCCAATATAAGTATTCGCATCTCCCGAGATCCCAATAAACCGCGAAAATAACTTAATACACCTCCTGCCAGAAGTATGCACCAAACAAAAAAAAAAATTATAATAATTAATATAGACTAACTACGTCATTTATTAGACACAGCGGTTTTCACTTTGCTATATTATTGATTAATTTATAAGTTACGTTACCCATGTTATTTATTCTTAAGGAATTTAAAAAGTTGTTGTATTAAATGCACTTTTTATTAATGTTTCTTTATAACTATTCAGCTTTTTCTAAACAAAATAGAAAAATGTGTCGGCTAGACAATATAATTTTCTTCTTCTTTTTCTTAAAACATCATATGTGAAACAACAACCCATCTGTATCAGGGGTCAACAACTATATTATAACCATAGTGACGTGTCTCATTACTATTATGAATAATAATTAAAATTAATAAATGTAATAAAGTTAATTTATAATCAGTTTTCGACTCTTTTCATTAAAACCAATGTAATGAATAATTTAGATCTCCCCTTCTGTATTGTTGTAACATGAAATGAATTTACGATATATTCGTGAATTAACACAGAGTTGTTTTTATAGGTATTAAAATCGAGATAGCACCAATACGTATAAATTGTGTATGGTAGACGAAAATAATTTGCTTTTGTCATAAAAAATGCAATAACTATTTTATAAAATTGTGAAAAATTGAGATTTATGATTACTATCTGTATACAAGTACAGTGTATATGAAAGTTTTGCAAATTTTATCAAATTTACCCTAAAAACCACGCTGAAAATTAAAGCATTTAGTGAAGTTATATATAAAGCAGTGTGTGTGCATTTGTGTACAAGAAAAAAATTTTTCATAACATTATAGAAAGGCAAGAGAAATTTTTATTGCAATTGAAATAAGAAAAAGGGAAAAGTATTTGAAGAAACAAAATGACGTCGCCGTCACCGGCAAATAGTCCTATGCCACCACAGGCGCCCAGTCCAATGGGGCCTCCATCTCAAAGTCCAGCTCCTTCGCCCCATAGTCCATATCCGCATCCATCACAACAAGGTCCTGGATTACCACCTGGTCAGCAAGTACCCAGCGGTGGCCCTCAGGGTCCACCACATGGGCCGCCGCACATGCAAGGACCTCCACAAGGCCCCGGGCATCACGGCCCTCCACCTCCCGGACATCCAGGTGGCCCCTATGGTCATCCTATGCAGCATGGCCCTCCGCATGGCCCAACTCATGATGGCCCCATGCCCACGCAGCAGCATGGTGTTCCTCAACATGGACTGCCTCCGGGACAACATGGCCCGTCTGGACCCCAAGGAACTCCTGTATCGGGACCACCCATGAATCATCCATCGCCTCATGGCGCACCACAACAGACAAGTGCTCAAGGTGCACCACCACCTCACATGAATGGCCCTCCAGGGCAAGGGCCACCTGGACCCCAAGGGCATCACATGCCACCACACCATCAAGGAATGGGTACATGTCGCTTAAATAAATATAACATAAACATATATTTACTACACACATTATAATTTATTAAACAGCTCCGCACATGGCTATGCAAATGCCACCCCAAGGACCCAACATGCCACCAATGTCATTTCAATCGCACGGTATGCCACCAAATGTAAGTAATATATATTCTAGTTACAAATATTTACATATACAAAGGGATTCATTGAAAATTAAATTTTTGTCCCATGGTCGGCCTCTTCGACTAGTTGCTTTACACCTTTAAATAATTCCTCCGTGGCTGCACATATTAAATCGGGTTTCATAATATTGAAAGATTTTCCACTGGTGTGATATAAAACACCACCAGCTTCTCGCAAAATAACCGCTCCACCAGCAATATCCCAGGGAGCTAAGTCCTCCACATGATAACAATCAAAACTACCTCTGGCAACAAAGCACAATGACAGTGCTGCACTACCAATAGAACGAGTTCTAAAAAATTTATAATTATGTTCTTTTATTAAAATTGAAATATCGCTTGTGTACATATATTGTTACCCAACACAATTGGAGGCTAGTTTAAAACAACGCTTCGATAGCTTATCTCTAACATGGGCGGCATGTATTAGCGATATTTCAAATCCTAATACCGCTTCATTAACCTGGAAAACGTACACAAACAACTGATCTTTACAAAATCACATCTGATATCGTCTTTCTCTGTTTCCCTTGATGCTTAATGACTTGCGGTTTTATGTTATCAGTAAAGTCGAATGCATATATGTATCCGAGGTATGATTATAATGGACTAATTTAAATTTAATCTCATACAATATACACTTTCAAGGCGGTTTTAGACATTTTTATTATATTGCTGTTAACTTTATATCATAAATACAACTTTACCTTTTCACACTTGGACACCTGTATACGTTCACCATTCAGATAAGCACCATGACCTTTCCAAGCTGAATACATTTCATCAGTAATAGCATTATAAACAATGCCCACCAGCAACTCTTTGTTAATAGCCAAACCCACCGATATGCAACAATGCGGAATTTTATGTATAAAATTTGTCGTCCCATCAATTGGATCAATAATCCATGTGGGTGCATCTGTTAAATTTAACACTGCTTGTGAATTGTTGGCAGCAGTTTGCTCTTCCCCCATAAACATTGATTCGGGAAATTCACTTTGCAAATCCGCTATTATTAAATCTTCAATTTGTTTATCGTAAATAGTTACTAAATCGTAAAATAGGGATTTCACTTTATAATCGGCCTGAACTTTGCTATAACCCTGTCGCATAATTATACCACATTTTTTTACTACATTTAAAGCAACTTCATAATATCTCCTTAAAATTTTCTCATCGATTGAAGACATTTTTACTTTTTTTAAATTATTAAATAAACGGTGGGAGTAGTACGCTGTTTAATTAACTATTAAAAATTTGTACAAATTTCTTCTCTATATAAATGTATAAACTCGTACACTTGAAAACTACTTTTTATTTATTTATAATTTTGCAAATACCGCATAATCATACAGTTCGAGAGTAGATTTACACAGTTTGAGAGAGTAGAGCAAAGAGAAGCAAATATTATGCATTTAATATTAACGGAGTTTCTCTCATTGATTAACAGTTATTTTTATACGCAATATTATAATGATTATGGGGGTATATTGGTTTTGTTCAAAAGTTTGTAAGTACCAGAAGAAGTTGTGCCACACCTTAAAAGTATATATATTCTTAATCACCATTAATATCCGAGTTGATTTAACCCTTCTATCCTTGAGAGAATTTTTTTGTTGGGAATCTTTTGTTCGCAAAATTTGGCGCACAATCTTCGACATTATTTACAGATTCCTATTGCAAATTTCCCATTATTTCTGAACTCTTGACACGAATGTTCTGAAATAGACTGACCATACCTTGATTTAATTGGGAAGAATTTTCCTTATAAAATGTTTCACAATTATGCGCGTGACTAGTCTATACTGGGTAATAATAGTGCGTCTTTTAGATTGGGCGTTCATCTTGTTTTCCTTATTCTAGGTTAAACTAACCAAAGTTTAACTAAAGTAATTATCTAAAGGCGTATAGTCCTATTCAAGTTATAAACTTCGAGTGGACAGGCTTCTAGGTTATTCTACACTGGGCATGTACATATTTTTTCACGGGCCAAATACAATATGGAAATTGTTGACGTGCATACATAATACATATGTTCTTAAAGGACATAATTATACACCTGCCACACCCACCGTATAACGTTTGACTTGAGCCAAATTAAGTGTTTTTTTTTTACTTGTTTATATTAATCGGAAAATGGTATTATTTGAGCTATAAAACTTTTAATCATTATGCGTTTTTTTGTTGTTTTCGATTTATAATTATTGTTCATTTCCGACATATTTTTGTTGATCAGCTGAACGTATTAATTGTTCCAATTCTTGGCGTAACTTTTCACTACTCGCGCATATCAAGTCTGGCTTCGTTATGTCGAATTCTGCACCATAAGGGCTGGTTACAACACCACCCGCTTCACGTATCAATAAATAACCAGCAGCACAATCCCAAGGATACATGTCTTCGATGTGATAGGCATCCAAATTGCCAGCGGCCACCATACAAAGTGATTCCACCACACTGCCATACGAAAGAAATCTAAAAATATGAATAAAAAAATTCATAAAAGCTTATAAATATATATGGAGAGAAATAGAGAGGATGTATAGTAGTAACCTTCTAGATTGTGACCCTATAAAGTAGATACGTTTTATATGTTTATTACGAATACTACGCGCGTGCAGCAACGATATCTCGTAACCGACATTGGCTTCACTTATCTACAGACAAAAATAAAATAGACGAGCATCAGCAGAAAAATATAAGATGCTCCAGCTCCAGCTCACCTTATCACAATCGCTGACCCGTATCGGTTGGCCATTGCAGAAGGCACCCTGTCCCAATTTCGTCGTGTAGATTTTCTTCTGTATTGGGTTATTAACGACCCCGAGAACTATAATCTTATTTATAGCCAAACCAATCGATACACAAGTGTGTGGTATTTGTTTAATAAAATTCGATGTTCCATCAATTGGATCAATGAACCAAGTGGGTGCATTCGTCAGAGCTTTTGTGGTGTGATTATTTTTAGCTGTATCTTCTTCGCCAATAAACTTGTGTTCGGGATAAGCTTTCAAAATTTCTGCAATTAAAAACTCCTCAATGCGATTGTCGTAATCGGTGACAACATCATAGAAATCGGTTTTAATGTCAATACGTTTCGAAGCTTGATTGTAACCTTCAACCAACAACTCGCCCGCCTTAACCGTTAACGGATATATAAAGCTGAACAGTTCATTTACTAAATCGCTGTTAATTGTTGTCATTTTACTTTTTTATATTTAATAGATTATAAATAAAAAAATATGTTGGTTGCTATTGCCAGTGTCATGTAAACTAAAAACAAGTCACCGTTCTATTGAATGAATAAGAAACAAGTTTCGCTATATAAATAATTATTCTCTCCCCTTAACAATTTTCGTTATTCACTCGCTTGAGAACTTTTTGTTGTTGAGTCGTTATATCGAAAAAGGTAAACTTCTCGATTAATTACTGTTGCTGTTATTGTTTTGTTTTGTATTAGATAAACTCCGCTCAACGCGCGTATTTCATACTCATTATTTATATATGTATATGTATATATTTATGTAAATATTTAATTAATTTCGTACCTAATTAAAAATAACTTTTTCGCGGTAATCAGATTAGCTGTCCGTACAATTTTTTTAATAATGTTCACATAAGGATATATACACCAAATATTAATTTAGTTATAGTTGGTCAAGCCAACCATTTAATATTCTACACCACCTAGCTGTATCAGTAAACTCAGAGACATTGCCGTACAAGTCCCTTCGTGCAATACATTATATAGAAAAGGGATTTAGTTCCGAATTACACCTGATGCAGGGTATAAAAATAATATTTTAATCATGACAGTTACATTATGAAATCGAATTACACGATTATGCGATTTTAAATCAAACCACTGTGTAAATCTTAGATTAGTTTTATATCAATATTGACATTTACACACTTGACTGGTTTGGTCGCATAAAAATAGAAATGCTTAAATGCTACTCCCCCAATGGACAAAAGCATAATATTTCTCTCAACCACAAAAATTGAACCAATCAACTTGAAATTTTATATATGTATATATACCATATAGTTATAGTAACCATAGATGTGATCTTTATTTATTAAAGACAATCCTTGAGCCAAAATATACATATGTACATTATATATACAATATATGTACATACTTGACAAAAGAAAGAGGGAGCCATGTATTTATTTATGAAGATGTGAACTTATAAAAAGTTTTTCAATAAGGACATAACAAAAGTCTCGGCGCTTCAAATAATCAAGAGGCTTCAGTTCTTGAGTTCTAATTTGATCTTTTAAGCGGATAAGGCAGTATTTTCACACAAGATTCCATTTTTGTAATTGTAAGGGAACTGTGTAAAGTTATGAAATACTCTTTTCAGGGACCACCGAGTGGACCTGGACAAGGACCTCCTGGGCCACCGGAACGTGCTGGCCAGGAAAATTTGCATGCTTTGCAAAGAGCTATTGATACCATGGAAGAGAAGGGTCTTCAAGAGGATCCACGCTATACTCAATTGTTGGCTATACGGGCTACATCGAAACATCAACATTTGACCGGTAATCAAGTGAATATGTTACGAACACAAATAACCGCTTATCGATTGTTGGCTCGCAACAAACCGATATCGATGCAAATGCAACAAGTTTTGCAACAGGCGGCTGCGCAACAACAACAGCAACCCGGTGTTCTACCGCCGCATACAACAAGTCATATGGGTATGCCGGGACCAGCGCCTGGTTCCACTGGGCAGCAGCAACAGCCGGGAGGTAATTCTGGAACACCACCACAATGTCCAACACCACCATCCAGTCCGTATGGACAACAAATGCAGCCGGGAAAAATGCAACCACCACCGCATGCCCAACCGGTACAAATGGCGCCAGGCTCAGGGCCACCACCACCACCCTCACAACAGGAATTGCATCAAATGCCTAACGGTAGTAAGCCCTCAGTGGTAGGTCCGGGTCCAGCTGTGATGGCTGGAAGCCAGCCTCCGATATCGGCACCTATGCCAGCCACAATGGCGCCCCAGGGTGTTCGTCCACCCGGACCAGTTGGTATGCCGCCCCAAGGTGGTCTCAAACAAGGTGCTCCCCCACCTCATCAACCCATGCCCAAACCAAATCGTGTCACCACGGTGGCCAAACCTATCGGTTTGGATCCCATTGTTCTACTGCAAGAACGAGAGAATCGCATCGCTTCACGTATGGCATTGCGTATGCAAGAGCTGCAACGTTTACCGGCCACAATGCCTGAAGATTTACGCTTGCAGGCAGCCATAGAGTTGCGAGCCTTACGCGTTCTTAACTTTCAACGACAATTACGTACCGAAATAGTGCAATGTACTCGTCGAGATACTACGTTGGAAACGGCCGTTAATATAAAGGCCTATAAACGAACTAAACGACAAGGTCTAAGGGAAGCACGGGCCACGGAAAAACTGGAAAAACAACAAAAACTTGAAGCAGAACGTAAACGACGCCAAAAACACCAGGAGTTCTTGGCCGCCGTCTTACAGCACGGCAAAGATTTTAAAGAGTATCATCGTAACAATAAGGCCCAGTTGGCTCGTATCAATAAGGCAATCATGAACTATCATGCCAATGCGGAACGTGAACAAAAGAAGGAACAGGAACGTATTGAAAAGGAACGTATGCGTCGCTTGATGGCCGAAGATGAAGAAGGTTACCGCAAACTCATCGATCAAAAGAAAGACAAACGGTTGGCTTTCCTTCTGTCGCAAACCGACGAGTACATCAGTAATTTAACGCAAATGGTGCGCCAGCATAAGGATGATCAAAAGAAGAAGAAAGAGGAGGAACATAAGCGTTTGCTGCAATACAAAAAAGAATTGTTACTCAACGGAGAATATGTGAATATCGATGACAGTTGCATGGCGGCCGATTTACATGTTGCGGTCATTGAGCCAGCCACTGGTAAAAAGATTTGTGGTGAGGATGCTCCGTTATTAAAAAATTTACATCGTTGGCTGGATCAACATCCCGGCTGGGATTGGGCTGAAGACGATGATGATCAAAATTCTACTGAAGTGGACTTTCATAGAAGAGAACAACAACACAATAAAGAGGCAAGTGAGAGACAACAGGAGCATCAGCAGAATCAACAAGATATTACAAATGCGGAAAAAGGGAAGGCGGGCGATGAGGATGAAAAAGATTTCATTAAAAAGGCGAAAGTTGAAGATGATGAATATCGTACGGAAGAGCAAACCTACTACAGCATTGCTCACACTATACACGAAAAAGTGTACGAGCAGTCTAGCATTTTGGTAAATGGAAAATTGAAGGAATATCAAGTGAAAGGTTTAGAATGGTTGGTGTCCCTTTACAACAACAACTTAAATGGTATTTTAGCCGATGAAATGGGTCTTGGAAAAACCATACAGACCATATCTTTGGTTACCTATTTAATGGACAAGAAAAAGGTAAGGCTAGTAATAGAGAATCAGAGAGAGAAGAGCCCTTCCTGAGACCATTATATATCAAATAAAATATTATTTGCATCTATTGTTTTTTTATACCCTCCACATAAGATCATGCGTTTCTTCAACACCCAGAAGCGGACGTCAAAGATCCCGCACAGTATATATATTCTTGATTAGCATCAAAAACTGAGTCGATCTATGTACGTTCGTGTGTCCGTCTTTTGTTGCCATTATTATATATACTGTAGTAAATTTTAAGATAATAAGCTGAAAAAGGCACTTTTAGTGTCTGAACGCAGATTGCTATTTAAATTGGGCAAAATCGGCCAAGAGTCACGCCTACAATCGACAAAAATCTACTTATATGCAACAAAAATTGACCTCTGAACTTGAAATTTGGTATGCTTATCTATACTTATCCCATCCAGCGATGTGCCGAAAATAGGCGCGGTCGGACAACAGACGCCTACAATTTAGAAAAAACCACACCCGCCGTACAACTCGACTTGAAAGCTTGTACGTAACACACACTATTAGAGGGCATAACCTTACACATGTCTATTCCTGCCACGCTCACCATGTATGTAGATGTGGAGGGTTTTTAACATTTGGCTTAAGTCAAATTTAGCTTTCTTACTTGTCTTTTTTTTTACAACTATTTAGGTAATGGGACCGTACTTGATTATTGTACCATTATCCACGTTGCCCAATTGGGTATTGGAATTTGAAAAATGGGCTCCCTCTGTAGCAGTGGTTAGCTATAAAGGTTCACCCCAGGGCCGACGTTTGCTACAAAACCAAATGCGTGCCACAAAATTTAATGTCTTACTCACCACGTATGAGTATGTAATTAAGGATAAAGGTGTTCTAGCTAAAATTCAATGGAAGTACATGATTATTGATGAGGGTCATCGCATGAAGAATCATCACTGCAAACTTACACAGGTATTAAACACTCATTATATAGCCCCGTATCGTCTGTTGTTGACTGGTACCCCGTTGCAAAACAAATTGCCCGAATTATGGGCTCTGTTGAATTTCTTATTACCGTCAATATTTAAATCTTGTTCTACGTTTGAGCAATGGTTCAATGCACCGTTTGCTACCACTGGAGAAAAGGTGGAACTGAACGAGGAGGAAACAATTTTGATTATACGTCGTTTACATAAAGTGTTGCGGCCGTTCTTGTTGCGTCGCTTAAAAAAGGAGGTGGAACATCAGTTGCCCGATAAAGTGGAGTATATTATCAAATGTGACATGTCCGGTTTGCAGCGAGTCTTGTATAAGCATATGCAAAGTAAGGGTGTTCTATTGACGGATGGTTCGGAGAAGGGTAAACAGGGCAAGGGCGGCGCTAAAGCCTTAATGAACACTATAGTACAATTACGAAAATTGTGCAATCATCCGTTCATGTTCCAACATATTGAGGAGAAGTTTTGCGATCACACTGGGGTTCATGGCATGGTTAGTGGACCCGATCTATACAGAGTTTCGGGTAAATTTGAATTGTTGGATCGCATTCTACCCAAGTTAAAGGCCACGAATCATCGTGTGCTCCTCTTCTGTCAAATGACTCAATGCATGACTATTATTGAAGATTATCTCAGCTGGCGACAATTTGGCTATTTACGTTTGGATGGCACCACAAAAGCCGAAGATCGTGGCGAACTGTTACGCAAATTTAATGCAAAAGGTTCCGATTATTTTGTCTTCCTATTGTCCACAAGGGCCGGTGGTTTGGGTTTAAATTTGCAAACAGCCGATACGGTTATAATATTCGACTCGGACTGGAATCCACATCAGGACTTGCAAGCACAGGATCGCGCTCATCGTATAGGGCAGCGCAATGAGGTGCGCGTCCTACGTTTAATGACCGTTAACTCGGTAGAGGAACGCATATTGGCGGCCGCTCGCTATAAACTTAATATGGATGAGAAAGTTATACAGGCGGGTATGTTTGATCAAAAATCGACAGGTAGTGAACGGCAACAATTTCTGCAAACCATTTTACATGCGGACGATGCTGATGAGGAGGAGGAGAATGAAGTGCCCGATGATGAGGTGATTAATATGATGATAGGTCGTTCCGAGGAGGAGATTGAACTGTTCAAGAAGATGGATGTTGAGCGTAGGAAGGAGGACGAACGTCTGCATCCAGGACGAGATCGCTTGATAGACGAATCCGAATTACCCGATTGGCTGACCAAGGACGATGATGAGGTAGAACGTTGGCATACCTATGATGAGGACACCATTTTAGGTAACATATATATAATATACATTTCAATTTTTTTTTTTAAATTACAATTTAAATCCTTTCGGATTTTTTATACCCTGCGAGTTTACTAAAACATCTAAGTGGTGTAGGGTATTAAATAACATTTTTACCATTTTTGTTTTTTAAAAAATATCTTTAGGTCGCGGCAGTCGTCAACGCAAAGAAGTTGACTACACGGATAGTTTGACTGAAAAGGAATTGTTACGCGCCATTGATGATGGGGCCGATTTTGAGGAGGAAGAAGAGGAGGATGACTCAAAACGTAAAAAACGTAAACGTAAAAATCGCAAAGATGAGTCGGACGATGATTCCGTTATCTTGAAACGTAGGCGTCGTCAAAATCTGGACAAAAAGATTAAAAAACAAATGAACAAAATCATGTCGAGTGTTATTAAATATACTCATGATGATGGCCGTATTTTGTCGGAACCATTCATGAAGTTGCCATCCCGTCAACGTTTGCCCGACTATTATGAAATTATCAAACGTCCGGTGGATATTAAGAAGATACTGCAACGCATTGAAGATTGCAAATATGGAGACCTGGACGATTTGCAAAAGGATTTTGTGCAATTGTGTCAGAATGCACAAATCTACAATGAGGAGAACTCGCTCATCTATTTAGATTCGATTGAATTGCAAAAACTGTTCATAAATACCAGGCAACGGGTAACAGCGGCAGCGGCAGCAGGCTCCTCTTCCCATCCCAGTGGTAGTGGCAGTGGTAGTGGTAAGCGGTCACAAAAGAAATATACAATTTCCGATGATGACGATGATGATATGGATTAGCTGCCACTTGGTGTCATCTTCTCTTTGCATTCTCACAACACCTAGATTTCGAATGACCCATATGGGTACTACGCACGGTACGGTTGCTGATGCAATCCGGTCTCTAATTTATACATTTTACGAAAAGGATCGCGTTATTAAAGCAGAAATAATTGGAATTCAACATTCTTGGAAATCACTTTTCCCCTTAATTAATATACTTATTAATATACATATATGCTTATCAAATTTAAAGTATGCTTATATATTAAACGTATGGCTACATTAATAAAGTAAATTCACACACAAATAATATCAATTTATTTTATTAAATATATTGTAAGAGCAGTTCGGGGAAAAGCGAAATTATAAAGAAATTTGTTCTTTTAATCTTTTCTAGGGCGAATTCAATTCAGTTTAAAATAAAAAACAAAATTAAAAGTTGTTACATCCCATTATTATACCCTACGCATAAAATAGGGGATACACTAAGTTTGTCATTCTATTTCCAATACCCACAAAAAGGCGTCAGAGTCCCTACCAAGTATATTCTTGATCAGCAATAAAAGCCAAGTCTATCTATCTAAACAGTCTATATATGTCCGTGTGTCCGTCTAACGATGGTAAATTTTAAGATATTAAGCTGAAATGTTGTACAGATACAAACAATTCTAGTTTTTACATGCAGGTCGGTATTTTAATTGGGAAAAATCGTTCTATAGCCACGCCCACAATCAACAATTTGAATATTTATCTGCTTCAAAAATTAAGCTACGAAGTTGAAATTTGGTATATAATTACCCCATTCATCAATATGCAAAAAACGGGCATGGTTGGATAACAAGCACGCTTATAATTTACAAAAAAAAAAACATTATAAAGAGTAAAATTCAACTTGTAAGCTGATACATAAAACATACGTTATTAGAGAGCGTAATCATCTACCAGCCATGCCCACCGTTTACCCTATATAGATGTGGAGGGTATTCAATATTTAGCCTAGACCAAATTTAACTTTGACTGTTTAACAATAATTAATGCGAGAAAAACTCTCAGGGAAGTGCTTTGTAATGACATTAAAAAACAAGAAAAAAAAATTAAATTTGGCTTAGTTCAAATCTTAAATGCCCTGCACATCTTCATAAAAAGGTGGGCGTGGTAGGTACATGATTACCAGCCCTCTAATAGTATGACTATTACATAACATCTTGCAAGTCAACTTTTTTGCTGAGTACAGTGGTTTTTTTGTAAATTGTAAGCGTGTCAGTTATCTGACCACGCTCATTTTTGATACATCGATGCATGGAGTAATTGTAGGTATGTGTACCAAATTCCAACTTTTCGGATTTTGTACATTGTGGGCATAGCTCTTGGCGTATTTTGCTAAATTTGAATAACGATCTGCGTTCAGAAAGTAAAATTGTAAATTTCAGCTCAATATCTCAAAATTTACAACCATGACAGTGCCAACAACAGACAGACCCTCGGACACACGGACACGCATGTTTGGATCGACTCAGAATATATATACTTTGTAGAGTCTCCGAGGCCTCCTTCTGGGTGATGCAAATGACATAACAAACTTGGTACACCCCCTCTTATGTGGAGGGTATAAAGAAGAATATACGATGTAATCGCAGAATAGGAAGAATAATAACAAATTTTAAGTGAGTATGTGAAAATATAACAGTGAAACCACATTCCGGTCATAAGCGTTGTCAATAATATTCGATACCAACACTAACAACAGGCCCAACAAGCGCTAATGGTATAAAAAGTGAATGACAACACGCGCTGCACAAGCGAGAGTTTCTTACAATCATGAAGTTTTACTAATGGCATACATACATACACACGTTAAACAGGAATAACAACTAACACTAACACCTCGATACGCACATCTACATATTGTATCTTGTTGAATGACTTGCATTGAAGAGATCTGAAAAAGAGTTAAAGTTAAATATTAAGGCGGCCAAGACAGCGTTGACTTCTTCCAAAAGACATTTTTAAGGTAAGTTTTAGTAGCAAACGAAGAATACGTGGCTCAGGTTGTACTTGCAATACAAAACGATTTCAAATATTTGGATATTTTGCGCAAAATTTGCAATTTGCAATTTGGGTTTTTTTTTTGCACAAGAAAAATATAAATTTCAAAATAACTGATAACTGAAATAGTTGCATAAACTGCGGATTTAGTAAAAACGTTTCCTAGAAAGTTGATGTGCGTATAGGTGGATATAAAGAGAAAGTGGAGCATTTTATATGAAATTTACATAAATGTGATGAAGTGGAGGGCTGGGTGGCCCATGAAACAATCTGATCATAATTTACATAAAAATTGTCCGAAATGGAATAAAAAAACAAAACAAGTGATTATGTTACAGTTGGTCAAGATCGACCATTTAATACCTGACACCATTTGGTTTCACAAAGTATGCTACATTGTTGCAGAAGTTACTTCGTGAAATATCGTTATAGGGAAAGCCATTCTAAAATTGGTCCAATCCGGTCCAAAATTGTTAAAGCCGATTATTGAATTAATTAACTATTCTTCACCAAATTTTGTCAAAAAAATTCATGATTGAGAGTTTTCGTCATATAAAGACTTCCATTATAATAGATGGTCCTTGTACCAAATTTCATAGAAATACCTCAAAAAATGTTACATTTAGATGGATAGACAGAGGAACAGACGGACGTGATTAAATCGATCGGATCGGGTGCTTAGAAGTTATAAACATCCTTACAAGCTTAATATTCTATGTAAGCACAGGTGATGTAGGGTATAATAACATGAAAACACTCTATTTATATATATTTAGTTAAATACATACAAACATGTCCACATCGCAAGCCAATCTTACGCAAAGACGTAAGTCGGCCAAAATTAAAGCTAAACAAGTTACCACGTCTAATGAGAGAAGACCGACACAACCACAATCGCCACCAACACCATCTCGCTCATCATCATCATTAGCATCATTATTTGCGGAAAGGTCGGTAGATTGTAAAAACGAAAGATTTCAACGTTTAGGTGAAAACAACAAACTTTTGTATAGTAATAGTAGTAGTAGCGGTGGTGTTGGTATGGATGTCACGTCGGCCATAACAGCCCTGACTACCACAACACATACGTCATCGTTAACAACGTCAACAGCCATTACCACGTATACTCATACACCGATGGCCATGATGGCCGGCACCGCCGCCGCAATTTTATGCAATGGCAAGATTACCGCAATCGTTAATTGTTGTCGTGATGTGAATTGCAAACTGAATGTAACACCAATGCCCGCCTGTCCATTCAACGCACCACCACAAAGAGATTTAGCCAAAGAGAATAATAATAATAATAATAACAATAACAATAACAACAGCAACACTGCACTGAGTCATTCAGCTCAGCATAAACGCTCACTATCTTTGCAGTTCGCTCTTAGCACAACAGAAACAACAGATAATGCCAGACAACAACAGCAGCAGCAGCAACAACAACAAGAAAATGAAGAAGCATACCAACAACAATCAAATGAGAATACCACCGATTTAACTGGCAATTGTTGGTGGCCGACATGGCCGTCAGCATCACAGTTTGTGTTCCAAGTTCAACTGGATTTATTCAGTTGGGCTTTACTGTTGGTGGCTTTTTGTACACGTTTCTATCGCTTAAGTACACCACGCCACGTGGTCTTCGATGAGCTGCACTATGGCAAATTTATTGCCCATTACATCCGCAACATATTCTTCTTTGATCATCACCCACCATTGGGTAAACAGTTGATTGCTGGCTTGGTGAGCAGTATTGGTTATACGGGCAATTTTACTGTGTCACATATTGGTTCCAGATATCCCCAAAATATGCCCATCTTTTGGTTTCGCTTTCTACCCGCCCTCTTCGGCAGCATTTTACCCGCCGCTGTTTACAATCTTTTATTAGAGTCCGGTCTAACGCGCTGGTGTTCACTGTTGGGCGGCCTACTGGTGATCTTTGATAATGCTTTATTAACTCAATCACGTTTTATACTCATGGAGTCGATGCTGTTGTGTTTTTCCGTTCTCGGCTTGAGCATGTTGTTGCGTTTTCAGAAGACTCATTTCCCGAAAGCTTTGTGGGTGTGTTATGGTGTTGCCGCTGCTTGCCTTTTAACCTGCGCCATATGCATTAAGTATGCCGGTCTACTTACGTTCTGTTTAGCCGGTTATTTAATATTGAAACATTTTTGGGATCTGCTCTACAATGCCACTGTAACAAGTAAGTTAAAAATGAATCATTATGACCACCACATATGATGGGGTGGTATACTAAGTTTGTCTTTCCCTTTGCAATATCCAGAAGGCGGCATTAAAGATGCTCACAAACCTTTATCAGCATTACAAACTGAACATTTATGTCCGGGTGTCTGTATATGTATCTATTGTTCGTGGTAAATTTTGAAATTTTAAGCTGAAACTTTTGAATATTTTTAAAACACTCTTAGTTTCGATATGCAGATCGCTACTTAAATCATTTTTCTGTCACAAAAATTGAGCCAACTATTAAAAAAGGCTAACTTGGTCGGATAACAGATACGCTCAAAATCTACAACTTTCACTTGTTTCATCGTAGAAAATGATCTCATGTTACAGTGGCGGTGGTCATATGAATGTGATCGAATCGATTCCATTGTTAAATGTAACATGTATACCGCACCTGCTACTCATTTCAGCCCAATATCTCAATCATTCCGCATTTTATTTAAATACAAAATTGTTATGTCCTTATTGAAAAAACCCATAAATACTTTTCGGGTTTTGAGAATCTTTTGACATATGATGGGCGCTATAATTATATTATTTATAAGGAGGCGGACATGGCTAGATTGATTAGTTCCATTCTTTATATAAATATTTTTGGGTGTGAATGAATGGAATGAATTTTGCGTTCCATGGACAGACATTAAATTTTATCATTGACAAATTTTATATTCGTATAGATTGTGAATTTTTTTTTTAATCCTATTCCCTTTTTAATTTTTTTTGTAAACAGATGTCCAACTGTGCCTTCAGGCTGGTGCCCAATTTATAATATTTACCATAATACCGTTATGCCTTTACTTGTTCATATTCTACATACATTTGCGAACGTTGCATAGGGCTGGCCCCCATGATAGTGTCATGACGAGTGCTTTTCAAGCATCCTTAGACGGCGGCCTGGCATCCATTACTAAAGGCCAACCATTAAATGTAGCGCACGGTTCACAGATAACGTTACGTCACACATATGGACGCACGTGTTGGTTACATTCGCATGCTCATGTGTATCCGGTACGTTATTCCGATAATCGTGGTTCATCGCATCAACAACAAGTCACCTGTTACTCATTCAAAGATGTGAACAATTGGTGGATTGTGAAGCGGCCGCAAACAGATAGTTTGGTAGTGGATGATGTCCCAGATGTTATACGTCATGGTGATATCATACAATTGGTGCACGGCATTACCAGTCGAGCCTTGAACTCGCATGATGTGGCTGCCCCGGTGACACCGCGCTGCCAAGAGGTCTCCTGCTATATCGATTATGAGATTAATATGAAAGCGGAACTGTTGTGGCGTGTGGAAATACTCAACAGAGATTCCGTGAGTCTTGTCATATATTTAAAAAAAAAAAAAATTGGACTCATTCTAGTCCTGTTTTTATTGACTTTTAGGAAGGCCCCATTTGGCATGCCATCAAATCGGAGGTACGTTTAATACATGTCTCTACTCAGGCTGCTTTGCGTTATACGGGCCAACAGTTGCCGGAATGGGGCTTCAATCAACATGAAATAGCCGGCGATCGCGCTATTGACAATAAAGACACCATTTGGAATGTGGAAGAACATCGTTATGCTATAGGTTCACAAATTATGCAATATTTATATCCTCCACGTACTTGGTTTGTCATTTCATTTGCAACACCTCAAAAACGGAGTCGATCTAAACAAGTATATCCGTATGTCCGTCTGTTGTTGGCACTCTCACTGTCGTAAATTTTAAGATATTTTGTACAGATACTTTTGGTTTTGGCATGCAAATCGCTACTTAAAATGGGCATTATCGGTCAAGAGCCACGCCCTCAATCGTTAAGAAACTATTTATCTACCACAAAAATTAAGCTATTAAGTTGAAATACACACACATACACATACTCATAATTATCCCAATAAAAGTGGGTGTGGTCGGATAACAGATACGCCCACAATAGACTAAAATCAATATATCTGTCACAAAAGTTGACCTATGAACTTGAAATTTTGTATGCATATTTATAAATATACCTTCTATCGATATGCCAAAAATGGGCGTGGTCGGATATTAAACGCGCCCACAATTTATAAAAAACCACACTCAGCCTAAACCTTGACTTGTGCCCCTGCCACGCCCACCGTTTCTATGGAAATGTGGAGAGTATTTAAGATTTGGCCTCAGCCAAATTTATTGTTCTTACTTGTTTGTATTTAAAAGAATTCTCCAAAAAAAAAATAATTTTCATATATTTGCAGCTCATGATGAGCATGAACGTGAACAACAATTATTGAAGGCAGAAATGTTACCCACCAAACAAACGAAATTGACATTTTTCCAGAAACTAGTCGAACTGCAAATGAAAATGGTGTCGCACCGTAAAACGACGCAAACACACATGTACAGTTCGGAGCCGTTGGAATGGCCTCTACTAAGTAAAGGCATCGCCTATTGGGTTGACAGCAAGTCGAATGGACAAATTCATTTACTTGGCAATCTTTTTATCTGGTATGCCGGCTCTGGCGCTATAACACTCTACACAATTTTGGGCATTTTCTACCTAATACGACGTCAGCGGTTATATTATGATATCGATGAGGCAGAGTGGCAACGTTTCATTTCCATTGGTCACATACATTATGTCGGCTATTTAATCCATTATTTACCCTATTTCTTTATGGACGGTACCCTATTCCTGCATCACTACTTGCCCGCCTTTCTATTCAAAGTTCAATTGTTATGCTATGTGATTGAGCACGTGGATTATTTGTTAAGAAAATATTGTACAACAACATATCCAACTGCTGTTTCCGTGTATCGTGGCCTGGTGTTGTTGTGGCTGATTGCCGTCATTATGGTTTACATACGTTTCTTGCCGCTCAGTTATGGTTTTCAAAAGTTGTCAACATCTGAAGTTTTAAATTTACTGTGGAAGGACACGTGGGACTTTGTATTGCAAAAAGACTTAATTTTGTAATACAACCTATACAAAAAAACTGGTCTTTTGTTGCTGTTGCGCTATGTGCACTTTTATTGATATTGTTGCCGCCTTGCTGTTGCTGTTGTTGTTGTTGTGATGTTGAATTGAAAAGAACATGTACGCTTTTATGTTCATAGCATTTTTCGAATTAAGTTTATTTTACAAGATTAGAATTGTCTTTTTTTTTAAGATAATTTGTTTTTTATTGTGGTTTCGTACAATAAATTATCTTTTTTAATAATCTCCACAAAATCGCGGTTTATTGACATTCTTTAAAATTAAATTGTTTTCTTTTTAGAGGGGGGAGGTGTACTAAGTTTGTTATTCTATTTGCAACACCCACAAGAAGGCGTCAAAGGGACTTTACAAAGGATATATTCTTAATCTAAACATGTATATCTGTATGTCTGTCTATTGTTGACACTTTCACCATCGCAAATTTTAAGATATTGACTTCAATTTTCTGTACAGAATTTTCCACGCAGATTGTTATTTTAAAAATCAAAAAAATCGGTCAATAGCCACGCCTACAATCGACCAAAATTTATTTATTTGCCACAAAAATTTAGCTATGAAGTTGAAATTTGGGGCACGTGAAATCTGGTTCAGAATCTTCTTTGAATATATGGACATATGCTTAGTACAACAAAAACAAGTTTGGTATACCCACCATCACTTGTGTTTGGATAAATAGATCACTTGGTCAAAATGTTAGCCACGCCTAGATGAAGGAATGTTAATTTTTTTAATTGTGCTAATTCATTTGGCTGCAAAAAACATGCGCACCCTGTACTACCTGCTGTATAATCGTTAAATAAACAACACAAGCAACACTTTCAGTGATGTTCAAGCATTAGTACATATTGTATGTATTTATAGAGTTGTTTTCAATAAAGTATTGTCCGCAGCGGACGGCTCAAAATTGAATACAAAACCACGGTACACATAACTTAAACCAATATCCGAATCTGGTGGGAAATCTACACACAATTGTATATATTTTTGTGTAGACCAATAAACTGGGTTCTAGAAGTATAATATAAAAAAAAATTATTATATTAAATACTGCTTTGCATCTCCTAGCCGTTTGAAATTGCAACATAATATTCACGTACCTTTTCTACTTCCGACTCTAAACCGGACATACGATAATATATGTATAGAATGTGTGTACGTTTGTGTTCGCTTAAATATTCAGCTATAGTGGTGAGTAGAGATTTGTCCACTTTCATGCAAAAGCTGATGTCTAAATGCGTCAAATGTGGACACGCTTGCAAAAACTTTAACACTGTTTCATTTTTCAGAGAGCGTGCATGTCGCAAACACAATATCTCCAAGCGAGTCATTTGGGTGTAACGTTCAAAAAAGTCCGACTCATAATCACAGTTGCACAACGCCAATAGTTTCAATTTGCCATCATTGAAATATGTCAAGCCCACATCCCAGTCTTGAGTAAGCGGCATAAAATATAGATCCACCCCCAGGCCAATGATTGAGGAACTCTTCTCATTCAAAATGTGAAAGAATTCTTCGGTTCTATATATCTTATAGTCGTACGTGTCCACGTTCGTAATGCGACTAATATCCAAATTTTGATCCAACAAGACTTTTAAAGTGCGCAGTTGCGGCATCATTAACACATGATCCAACGCTGACTGCAGAGTGTTTAAGTTCAATTTCAATTCTTGCAGACCGGTACAGTGTGCCACGTCGGGTGTAAGAATTAAATGGCTGACCTCAAAAGCGCGTATATCCAGCACTCGTAGATATCTCAAATTTATTAACAATTCATTGAGATATTCGGGCCTCAGTTCAAACACTTTATTATTCTCATCATACAAATGCAACTCTTCCAGATATTGAAATTTCGATATAAAACATCCGGTAATGGGTGTATTCAAGCTTAAATATTTTAAATTCGGCAATAGTTGGGTCAACGATTCGATCTCCTCATCTTTCGGATAACACTCCATAACATTATCCTGCGATTCACAACGCTGAACGCCGGGTAATTGTGCAATACGCATCTCCTCCATTTCCTTAAGGAAGACGCTAAGGCAATCATTGATAAGGCGCACCGTATGAAAGTCTCTTCTCATGGCCTGCAAGAAGAATTCCAAATCATCTATATGTGGCAGTATGCTTGTCCAGTGATCCAATACTAAAATATGGTATTCGGGTTTACGTTTCCACATGCGTAACACAATGTGCCGAAAACGTTTACACACATTCGCCACCTGAACTTGCACCGGCAAATCATTGATTCTCTCGAATATACATTCCAAGCAATCGTCGTCCAAAATATTTAACGAAACTACACCGCATTCCTCTGAATAAATGATAAATAAATACCAAATAATGATGTGATAAATATTTTAGTAAACGCACCGCTGTTGCTTAGATTTTCTTGCATACTTCTAATCAATGAGAATAAGGTAAATAATGAAATGTTTGATATATTTTCGCCCAGGAAAATACAAGCACGTACATAAACTTCAAACAGTTCAAGTCGAATTTTATGTGCATGCTATTCAACATTTGCAAATTTTCTCTCACTGCCAACAAACAATTTTCCTATAATTATATATAGTTTTCTATTGGCTTGTCACTGGGGGTATGGACTAAGAGCTTCTTGGCAAGCACAGTAAAATGATGAAATTAAACTAAAACCGAATGCGTTTCAACTCTATGCTCTGATGCTACGAAGAAACGCCCAGCAAATATGTTCGTATGAACTGTAATTATATATATTTCTGAAATAGAACACCAATGTTCAGTATAGTTTGGATGTTGCAAACTTTTGAAATATATTAAATACGATTTTTTGATGCGTAGTAAAATTCAAGAGTCGATAATTTAAATCAGCTGAATTGTCTACGCGTGTTGCCATATTGGAAAAATTATAATAAAATCAACGGTGAAATATTCTCTCAAGTGTCGTGTGCAATAACTCTAAAATAGCATTACTGATGTGATTAATTAAAAATGATTTTTTCCGATTTCTTTTAGTAAACATTTCAAACTGGCTGCTGATAGTTTTGGTTTTTCAGATATGTTGAAATTCGTGGTAAGCGTAATACAATTTATTCTATCTCAACATGTGTTAAGTTCCCTCCATTTTTTCCATATTTAGTTTTGTTTTGGTTCTGGTTTTTATTCGAGTTGGTAATTTGTTTTTGTTTCTTCTCCTTTTTATTTTAGATAAAAATTACGCATGATTATCACTTAAATTACATAAATATTGAACGCAAAATTTATTTAGATTTTGTGCCAAAGTAAAATTATCTAACTGAACGTCAACTTGAAAACATAAAGAAAGTCCTAAAACATACCTATGACACTACAGTTGGAAAAAAAAATTATATAATTTAGTGCGAAAATTCATTTCATTTTTTCTTTCTTTAAAGTTAATATTTAATAATTTTTAGACTATTTCATTAGGTTCACACGTTTTAATGTTTTCTTAATATCTTCCATTTTATATTTCAGTTAACGTTTAGTGCTGGTCTATACACTGGCATCTACCTTAGTCAAAATTATGAGGTAATTGTTTGTGTGTTTATATTGTGTAGACGTAGCTCTCATCATATAAATTAAAAATTGTTCTAGCTACCCAAAGTTGATGATCCAAATAAAATGATTGAGAAAATAAAAGAAATAGCCGACGACCATCGCAAAAAGTAATTTATCATATGCTACCTTAATACAAATTTTATATTAACATTTAAGTGTTATGTTGTACACATTTTGAGCAATAATATTTGTAGTACCTATGACAAAATAACAAACTTTGTATTGGAAATGATTAAAAATTGTTTGAGTGTAAGAATTGTGCCGTTCATCCTTTCAACTATTCAATGCGGTACTAACCGCGAAGACGACTTTGTTTATACGGCTTAAGGCATGTCTGTAATGAATTTATTTGAATTTTTTTCATTTCTACAGAACACCTGCCGAACAAATCGTGCACGATGTTAAAAGAGAAACCGGGAAAATCATTAATTAGAATATGTCATATGGATGTATGAAGGAAGCATTTTGAATTCAAATAAAATGCTCAGTAAAAATTAAGCACATTCACATGAATGATTACAATTTGTTTATTATTATTAATTTGACTAATTCTTAAATATGGATCAAGTCTAACGCATCGTATATAAAAAGGTTGATTTAATAATTTTTTTTTTTTTTGTAATTCAACGCAAACTATTGCTTTGGTAGAATTTTTAAATAAATGAAACGCCACCACCATAATATTCAAGACGAGTTTGTGGCTCCACAAATGCTAACCAATCTGAAGCATGAGTGGGCAATAATCCCATGCTGTGGCATTTATAAAGAGCTATAGCTACATTTGCTAAATTGCCCAGAAAGTAAATAAACTTTTGTCCAGTACCCTGGGCACCTTCAGCCATTTTAGAGGTGACCTGTGTGGAGAACATAGCTTTAATCGGTCGTATCAGCATCATACCAATCATCATTATCGGAAATATGGATATGGAATTACCCGACATGTACATAATAAAGATGTTCATTGGTATCTGGAATATGGAACAGTTGGTGTGAGCTTTGTGCTTGTTTAAGAAATTTAATATTTACTTGTTTTAAGGGACCCAGTGCTAAATCCCATGATTTCTTGAATATTAAACGTTGATCTTTCACCACTTCCGTTTGATTAATTAGCGTATTTGGATTATAACCAGGAGGTGCGGGCAAGTCATTCGATTTGCTACAATTTTCAATAGAATTTATCAAATGATCAAATCAACAGCATTCTAAATGAGATAAGCAAGCAAGCAAGCAAGCAATATTTACTTGGTATTAAAATCCAAAGCCCATTTGTATTTCTTTGAGGTTTGCTTAGAAGACATTGTAAAATAATGTATAATATATTTTATGATATATTTAGTATAATTTAATTTATTCTTTTATTTTTGCTTTTAAGCCTCAAATGTTTACTAAAGAATATTTCTTGTCTAAATTGTACAAGAGAGAAAGAGAAAACCGTATTATAAATAACGTTGCCAGATTTCATAGTGCATACATATGGTATTTTTTTTAAGCATTCACTTTGCATTGATATCATTCATTTAATAGACAAAGTAGAGCATCAAGAATGACTATTTGAAACGATAAAAGAAAGCTTAAAACGGTGATTGGGGGGAAATCCTCTACAACAGGCAATAAATTTTCATACATAATTAAATCTTGAACAACTCTTCCGACTTCCACCTCCGTAACAATACAATTGAATACGGCACAAAAACGATCGAGGTTTCTTTTTCTCAATATGGCATAAAAATGTGGTGAATAAAGATTTTCAACATTTTGGCTGTTAGTTTGTTAATATATATTTAATTCATGATTTACTTGCTGGCTGATGCTTTATTAAAGTTGACTTTAAATTCAATTAAAGATGTATTTATATAAAGTTGTAATGTTTTTTTTTGTTTTTTTTATGTATGTCATTCTTTATTTTAATGATTCTCATTGATATGAGACAATGAACTTATTATGTAGCATCCTGCCGTTTATGTATGTAACGGCGAGTGCAATGGAAACAAATCTACGCATTATGTGTTAAACAATGCATATGGATACAATACACACACAGCACGAATATGTTTTATGCTTAAACTATTGATAGAAACATAAACAATTTCCTTTACAAAGAATGCGGAATTAATTTAATTTAAAAAAGTTGATATATATTAATAAACATTACGAATACAAATACAAATTAGAAAAGGAATAAATGAACTTAAAGAAATGTTTTTGTTTTTTTGTTTTTGTTTGCCTCGTTCATTCTGAATGGATGGTTGTTGTTTAGAGTGTAATCTGTTCGGTTGTTTGATTTTACCGCAACATATGTACGTACACACACACATTCTTTTTATTGAAATTTTTCACGTGAATTAAGTCCGCAGTGTTTTCTTTTTAAGAAATGTTTTTTCTTTTGTTTTGCTTCTTAATTTCGACAACCTAAAAAATAGGCAGCATTTGATATTAGTCATGTTTCTTCCGTAGTACTTGTTTTTGTTGTATTTATGGTTGAAACTTATTGGAATCTTTATTGTTTATGTGTTTTACTTTGTATTGTAACTTTATTTTATTATTTCTCATGATTTTTTTTTTTTTGGGAGAGGCTGTTCCTCTTGCATTTCATTATTATTATTATTAATGTGTTGTAATATATTATTAAACAAAAGATGAAGTTGTTGTTGTTGTTGTTTAATGTTGTTGTGGTTTCTCTTCTTGTTGTTGTTGTTGTATTTGCAGTTATAGCAATTATGGATAAATTATAGAAACATTTTAGCGGTTAGCGTTCTTAAGCTGATTGGACAACCAATCGAGACCTTCGTAGAGACCATCACCGCTGGTAGCACACGTCGCTTGTATATACCAGTTACGGTTTCTGAGTGAATGTAAACCAAGCTTATCCGTAATTTCGGCTGCGTTCATTGCATTTGGCAGATCCTATAAAAAAAAATATTATTATAATTAAAATTTCATTTTAATCCACTTTTTCGGCCAAAGCAGACACAAATGGACTCAGGAGTAACAACTAATTAAATACATTAATTACACATCATGGTAATTTTTCATAAAATTTTCATATTTTCCCTTTAACGTAAGTAATGTATTCAAATGTAAGGAGGAGTGATTTCTTATGTTCACAAAGATACCTTTCCCCTCCTTTCAACTTGTTTTATTTGTTATATATGTTACCTGCTTATTAGCAAATATAAGTAGAACAGCATCCCGGAGTTCATCTTCGGCCAACATACGCATTAGTTCCTCTCTCGCTTCACCAATACGTTCTCTATCATTGCTGTCAACGACAAAAATAAGACCCTAACCACCGCAGATGAAACAGAACACATATATATATATATATATTGGAGAAAATAATAAAAAGCTTTCATCAACGTAATACTAGAGGGGAAGTGCAGCCTTTCAGGCCCCATTACTTACTTGTGTATTTTGGAAGTAATGCCTCCACAAGGGACGGATTTTATCTTGACCACCCACATCCCAAACTGTAAAGCTAATATTCTTGTATTCTACAGTTTCCACATTGAAACCTATACGAGTAAACCAGAAGAGAAAAGAAACAGAACAAGAAGAAGCATAAACAACAGATCCCTCTCTCATTACGAAATTCATGTATTATACCGATGGTAGGTATCGTTGTTACAATTTCGCCTAATTTGAGTTTGTACAAAATTGTGGTTTTACCAGCGGCATCTAAACCCACCATTAGTATTCTCATTTCTTTCTTGCCGAAGAGACCTTTAAATAGATTTGCAAACACGTTCCCCATTGTTTTGTTCTTGTTAAATTAGTTACAGTTAATTAATAATTGTTGTTGTAATCGTGTTTTTAAATGTTCTTCTATTGGATAAACAATTTTGTTGTTTACACAAAAACGAACAAAACGAAAAGAAATGAAATTGTATGAAATGGAATTCTTATGTTGCACGCGAAACTCTTCCCAAAATACTTCACGTTTATTTGCTACAATTTACGGGGTTATAGATGAGTAGCTAGAAAAGAAAACAAACAAAAAAAGGATAAAGTTAAACACATAGAATGGACAATTCACAAACACAACATATTAAATTTATATATGAGCCGTTCAGTGCACACATCGATTAACTCCATAAAGAAAAAGTTGAGAAATGCGATGAAATAATTAAGTTATGACTATACCAAGTGCTTTGATACTTAAAGATTTTTCAAAAAGTGTGCACTGAACGGTTCATATATATGTCTCTCTTTACAGTTAATAAACCCCAAGTTGTTTAAATTGAAATTGAGAAGAAGAAGAACAATGGTTTATTCTTGCATTTCCATAATCTAAACTTTGAATAAGAAAAGCTGGAAAATATTTATTAATTTAAATAAATCTATTCTAAGATGACTCATACACTTTGTGACCATTGCAAATATTAGAGACCGAAATGGAAACGATATATCTTTCTTGTTCGCGTAGCTGTAAAACCCATTTCATACATTTTAAATAGGTAACTGTAACACATTTATTTCAATATCTTGATTAATGGTTTTACTGGCAACTCTTTCCTGCACTTTATTAGGAGTTGTTGTTACAACTGAACCAAGTCTTTATTTGATCTTACTGATCAACAACTCCTTGCTTACGGAAAGGCAAACTTAGTATACGTCTAAAGTTGGGTATAAAAATGACGCTCGTTTGACCAACCACATACGTGTTGATAATGGAAATAAACCAATTATGACTAATTAATAATCCATCAATTCCGAAATCGTTCTTGTAAACGTTTCTACAGACATCATATAGTAGAACATATATATATAAATATAAACTCATATACATGGCAATAAAATATTGAATAAAATTTAGTAGACACTAAAATTATTATTTATTAATATATGAGTCAGCGTAGTTTAAAAGTCCACTTCAACAATAAAACGGTATCACTGGTTAAAATAACTTTGGTAATAATTTTCAGCCGTGTGTTTAAATTGCAAAATGAATATGATGTACATCAAAACCAGACATGCTTGCGTAGCCTAAAAACAAAAGAAAAATCACGACATCAACGACGCCGTCATCTTATAGCTATTTGTTCGGATTTGTTCACTCAATAATTATTCCATTTTCATTAAAAAACTTTTCACACATTGTTTTACCTATTCTTCTCTTATTTGAATGTCACACTTTTTAACTTTTTGAAGAAATTAATTGTATAAAAATTTTTCTTAATTTCTTTTTGCCAACAGCACCACCCTACGTCATACGAACACGAAAAAGGAAACTTTACTTAACATAGTGAATATAACATAAAGCAACAATGAATAATTATTAGAAAATGGAGAATAGCCAATGATATAGAGGAAATCTAGTGTAATCATACATTTTTCACCACAAGAGAAATCAACGTATATTCATAACAGTATATCAGTTTTTTTTACTAATGAATATTATAAAATCTTATTATTTACAGATATATAACTTATTTTAATATTTCACTAATTTCAATCAATAATCATAAATATTTGCACATATGTAAATTATTCTTTTGCATGGTACTATATCTTTCCACAACCCTTTCTTATTTTATGCCGTGGTGGTGGTTAATACAATAATGACAGCATTACCAGGACAAACTTTTAGGCCTGATTTAAAACGTTTGTTAACACCCTTTATCGCATTTATTTCTGTCATATATATATATAGCTCATGAGAAAGCAATAATAAAGAAAACTCCCAATTATTGACAGAAACATTATCTATTGAATTGTTTTCCTGCTTCAACCATATCTTCCATACGCACCAAATTTAATCGAATGAAAAGCACACTGATTTATGTGAAAAGTTCCCAAAAAGAAAATCTTTTTAATATAAAAGATCACAGAGCATAAATACTTTTTTTTATGGAAATAATAGTACGTGAACTTTTTACTAATCAAACTTATTACAAGAATGAGATAAACTAATACATTTTTTGCCACGTCGTTAACATATACACGAAAGGGATAGCCATACTATTTAGGAAAATTTACAATGTTGCCACATAATATATATAATAATATATTTGCAAAAAAAAGCACCGGCTTCTTGGTTGAGGTGAATATTACAAAGAGCAAAAATTTTTTTTTTACATATAGTCACGTAAAATATGTGTTTTCATAAATCACCTTTTCCACGATATCCACTTGTTGAATTGCTCTTATGTAAAGAGAATGTAAGTAAATCGTTGTATAAGCAGCGCACGATATTATTAATTGTATGTACTTGTTATTAATTAATATTATCCGAAGCAACGCACAGATTTTTAATAATGCCGTCGTATTTTACAAAATACACCACGTTTCATAAATGGTGAATATTATTACTATCGGTGGAATAGGATAATAGCAGAGATAAAGTAATATTAGATGACACATTTTTTCTCAGTTGTTTTAAAAAAATCTAAGTAATTATATACTAGATGGCGCTTTTTATATTTTGCAAAAACAAACCGTTAAGGTATTATAACATGTTTATATATTACTTTCATTAGTTTTATACTTATTCTTTCGTTTATTGATTTTATTTTAGGTGTTTGTTTATTTCATGCAGTTGATTAAATAACCGTTAAATTGACTTTTATTTTTATTGAATTTTTTTTGGTAGAGAGAGCTATAATATATTATATTATTTCATATTTCAAGGTGGATGGAAAGTTTTTAATAGAATGGCTTTGCAAAACTCCTACTATAACAACGTATCGGGTAAATCTTATGCTAACTACCGTTGAAGATTTTAAAAAGGAAATGGAAATTTTGCTTAGAGAACGTTATGAAAAGCCACCCAAACTATTTATCTTATGCCAGGTACCAGAAATTTTATGTGTAGGAGCATTACAACCTAGCACACCATGCACACTCAATGCCTCACATCGAGAAGTTATTGTCGACAATTGTTGTGGATCTGCAGTACTGAGAGGAGCTCACATCTATGCGGTAGGTGTGCTTGCAATGGAAACGGGCACTAAACGAAATGAAATTGTAAACGTTTTTGCTGATATCGAGGGCAATTGCCGAAAAGGCTGCAATATACGTTATGGATCTGAACAGAAAATGTTTCTTGGTCGGGGGCGTATTTTAATGACAAGAAATGAAATATTTACGAATGAAATAAAATCTGGTATAGCAGTGGAGATGCTGAATACGATATCAAATGTACCATGTATGGGTAACTTGAGTAGCCCGAAAGCATTATTACAAAATTTACCATCCGTTGTGTGTGTCAGAGTGTTGAATCCTCAAAAAGGTGAAACAATATTAGATATGTGTGCTGCACCCGGTAACAAAACCACTCACATTGCTGAGTTAATGCAAGGTCAGGGAGTTATTATAGCGCTAGATAAGGTCTCCAAAAAGATCTCGTTGCTTAAAGAGAAAATCGAAAAGGAACAAATCAAATGTATCAAAGCATTTACGTACGATGGCACCAAAGCCTACGACGGCAATAGTGATTGCGGAGGTAACAGTTTACAATTGCGGCCACCTTTCAAAGCGCATACATTCGATCGCATATTATTGGATGCACCGTGCAGTGCTCTGGGTCAACGACCCCTCCTTAGCAATGACATAACACCAAAAATATTGCATTCATATCCTAAATTACAGCGCAAGTTATGGTGTAGTGCTGTCCCTTTACTTAAACCGGGTGGCTGTTTAGTGTACAGCACGTGTACGGTGAATGTGGCCGAAAACGAGGAGATTGTCAGTTGGGCTTTACAGAAATTTCCTGAACTGCAATTACACGAAGCTCAGCCTATGGTGGGTGGAAAAGGGTGGAGTTGTCCAAATTTAACGGAACAACAAAGTTGTATGATGCAACGTTTTGGACCCAATGCCACCGGACCAATAGATACCATAGGCTTCTTTATAGCGAAATTTATGAAAAAATAGATTAAAAACAATTTTTCAATTTTATTAAAACTAATTTATGTTTGTATTTTTTTTAGACATTTTCGAATCGCTTTTAATCGTAAACGCATGTGTGGGTGTTACGCTATATTTGTAATTGTACATCTAAAGAAATCGGTGCATTGCGCCTGATGATAAAAAAAAATTAAAAATACGACATTGGACCAGCTGCACAAATATATCTATGTATAAACTGCTCTGTGTTCATTCATTATATTATTATCCATTTCACTGGATAATGTTTTAATCTGTGCAATGCCTGTTGTAACCTTTAAACCAACCCTTTATTATAATGTTCGGTTTAGAATCAAAATCTGAATCGATTCAAGCAGTCTGTACACGTCAGTTAATGTCCGTCTGTCTTTTGATGAAAATCGGTTTGGAGGCGTGTCTTGGCTCAAAGGTGTACCTTATTGAAAATTTACTGAATACAATTAAACTAATTATAGCATAATTTTTTATTTTAATTTGTGGTATAGGGTATTAAATAATGGCGCATAACATTTTCATTTGTTTTTCATATTTTACAATCATGTACATGGCTCAATTGTACTGTCTGGTGTCCATTCAAAGGACAGTCAACTGTAGAAAATTTTTAAAATGTTTGATCCAATGTCGTTGCGAAGCAGCGATTATTTGAAATATGTTGAATATTATTTATAGCGGTGTACATTACCCATAAAACGAAGATGGGTGGTGTAAGTTTAGCTCAACTTTAGAATAATTCATTTTATCAGTAATGAAAATTCTATTTTTCTCGGTACATGAGCATTGTTATCATCAAATCTCTAAATTAAATCTTTTATATAAATTCCGATTATGTTAACATATGTATTAAAAGGTTTTTTTTTCGTTTTCTTTCAAAAATTACACCAATAACGGCAAACAAATTCCATTTGCTGTCAAACTGTAACCACCATCTTCGTTTCTCTAACTGTATTAAAGGTAATATTCCTCGTGTATTTATGAAATTATCAATACAATTATGTGTGCGTGTGTATGTATAAAAAGAAAAGATGTAATAGTAAAGTAAAATTGGTAAAAAATTATAAAACGAATACAGTTTCCCGGATAATTAATGTACATAGTGTTAGTATTACTAAGCTGGATAAAAGAAAATTATTTTTTCATTTTACCGTTTCGTGTTTTTTAGGCAAATTTTGCAATTCGTTTCATTTGGCAGGGTTGTTGCGATTTTCACGCAATGCAGAAACGTTTAAAATTCAAATTATTTTTGTCCATGATTGCAGTGTGTTTAGTGGTTTATTAGGGTTATGTGTGTGTGTAATAAAATTTTTTTTTAAATATACTCCTAAGATAATAAGTCATTGTATTGATGGGATGTGTGATGTTATAATAATTATGCTGCGATATTTAACGCCTTGAATTCATCATCGTGCATTTCGGTCATCATAAATGTACCATCCTGTAACATCAACACCACCCGTCGTGTACCGCCTAAAGCATTCGGAATTTGATGCATCAAAAAGACACACAAGCAGATTTATATATAATCCTATATAACAAATATTTACCTGGTGACGGCAGTTCTGCTTGTACTACTTCCGCCGGTATATTGGCCTCTTGGCCATCTGAGCCATCCCCAGTTTGAATACACAACTGATTGGTGGCCTGACCGCCTGCTGATTGCTGCTGTTGTTGGGCGGCAATCAATTCCTGATGATGGGCCAATTCATCTGCTGTCATGGTGACCATTTGTGTGGTGCCATCTTCTTGGGTCGTTTTCACCAAATACTGGCCAACACCTGTTTCCCCAGCCGCTGCAGCTGCCAAAGCTTCAGCTTGTTGATCGGCGGGTAATTGTGCTACAGCCTCAGCCACAGCATTGTCTAAGGTGAGTACTTGATTTTCGGCATCGCCTTCTGCCGCTGCCACATAAGCAAATTGTTGTTCGCCATCTGGTCCTTGTGTTACCAATATGGTTTGACCTTCAGCATTTTTACCAGCCACTTGATAAACTGTACCATCCTCACCCGTCACCAATAATGGGGTGCCATCCTCATTGGTGAGCATTTGATCTTGCGTTAACAAAATGTTACCCTCGATGGAGTCTTGCAGTTGCTGTTGATGTTCTTGTTGTTGCAGTGTCAGTTGTTGTTGTTGTTGTTGTTGTTGTTCGGCCAGTTGAGAATGTAATTCTAATTGTTCATCCGGATTACTAATGGCACCACCGGGTCCTATGATATTTCCTATTTATTGGGGAGAAAAAATAAATAAGTAATTTTTAAAACTGAACAACGACAACAATAACAACAAAACAATAGATTTATTATAGATTATTGAAAAATTGAATTCTCTCCACGGACTGACGGAACTTTTGCTTTGTGGAATTTAAAGCTTTCTGCTAAAGCTAAATAAAAACAGTTACCTGTAACGGGACACAATTGAGCTTGATGTTCTTCTTCTTGCACTGAAGCTATACTTGGCTGTACAGTGACTGGAACAGATTTGCGTGTAACCGTTGTGGTGCTTTGCCTTTGAGCCGGCCCGGACAGTTGTTGCACCTTTTGTATGTGTACTTGCGATTGTTGGCGGGCCTGTTGCTGCCTTTGCTGGTGTTGTTGTGCCGCTCGTTGCGCCAATACATCTTCACGGGTCATTACCTTTTTGGTAACCTTCAAATCACCCGACTTGGACAGTTGCAGTATTTTTTGTTCGGGCGTTACAGCTTTTTGCCGTATTGTGCCACCGCTGCCGGTAGTGGTTGCACTTTGTGATTGTCTGGGTATAATCATGCGGCCCGATGAGGGGGAAGCTTGAGCCACAGTACGTGACTGTATACCACTGGTAGTGCGCTGCACAGTGGGCGTGGTTGCATTACCCGCTGTTGATATTGTTTTTCGTTGTATGGTAGTGCCACCCGGTGTACGTACGATCTGCTGTTGAACTACTTGTCGCACTTGATTGGTGGCAGTTGCGGTGGATCTAGGACCTGTCAGCACCGCACTGCCGGTGCGTGCTTGTTGTGTTCGATTCAACACTTGTGATTTCGTTTGCGTTTGATTATTTAAGGCGGGCGTTCCTGATATGGTGGCACCAATGGTGGTGGCGGTCTCGTTACCGCCATTTATGCGTACTATACCCGACCTGGTTACTGCTGACTCGCCCTTAGAAAGAACACGAATTTGAGCTTCAGATTTTTTCCTCTACAAGAATTTACAAAATGTAACGTATTTGTTTGTCATGGCTCTCATCACTCTCCACAAAAAATCACGCAAACACATTCCAAGCTCGAACAATTACTTGAAAATTTTTACTTACCGAGGTAGTACCATTAAATCCCGGCTTTCTCACCACACCCGATGCACTCGAGTCTTGTGTTATAATAACTTCGGCCGAATTTGCATTCGGATCAATGCGCCCCCCACTCGTGCCATTCACTTTGACATGTTTTAACTGGAATTTCAAAATAGAGTAAAATTGATGAAATTGTATTGTCCAAGCTGAGGACTTTTTGTTTTACATTATCTTGCTTAGTTTTTACTTCCACAGACACAGCGTTACCATATTTCATGCGTTTTAGTGTGTGTGACGGTATTAAATCTTCCTCGAGATCTTCCATGGTGGAGGTGGTTGTAGCTGTATGTAAATCACTATTATTGGAGTCATTGAAATCGGAATCGTCAAGTTTTCGTTTAACAGCCACACTCCCGGTCGACCAGTCTTTATCTGGTTCATTGCCAGGGCCTGTGTCCGAATTGGGAGAATTCATAGCTGAATTGGAAGCATCTGTCACCCACTGCTTCACCTGGTCCATAGCTTTAGTTTTGGAAGTACGTTGCGGCCTCTCTGCAGACGGTGATGACATTTGCGATTTGTTGATGCCCTCTGGACTGCTGGTTGAGGTATTTACTATGATCTTTGGTGATATACCATCCTTTTTGCCCAACTCTATTGCTTTTGTACCAGTCCCTTGCTGCTGTTGTTGTTGCTGTTGTTTGGCTTGCAGAGCAGCTCGGGTTTCTTTTTGACGGGCCAATTGCTTTTCGAACGTCTCGAGAAGATGGGGGACATTTTCCAAATGGGAGGCAGGCTCCCATGTATTTTGTAATGATTGCGTTTCCCATTTAACCAAATATTCATGCATACGCCGGCGAGGATTGAAACGTTTGGCAACTATTTTTTCAACATTTTCTTCAATATATTCGTCACTGTTAGGAACGGAGCGTTTGGCACGACGGCTACATACCAAAAAATAATAACAATAATAAAAATAACAACTTATCACCTTAAAAAAAACATTTTATATTTATTTACGTTAAAAGTTTATTAGTTGCGGCGGCATTGCCGGTGTTGACTGCAGATTTATTTTGTGCTTGCGTTGTTGTTGCTATTGGCTTTTTGACCACTTTCTGCATTGCACTATTGTTTAATGGACTCTTATTCACCGATGTCTGATTTTCCGCTTCCGACGACGTTTTATTATTAACGGGCAACTTTATGGGAGGCTTTAAATTTGTTACTTGGGGTTTGGTTTGCGCCAAAGGTTCTAAAAAAAATTGTTCTATCTATGTAAAGAGATATATACGTATTTAATCTGACACGTACTTCGACCTGGTGAAACTCCATCAGCGACACTATTATTAACAACAGTTTTCGTAATCTTAACGGGCATTTCTTGCAGACTGCCCTGACTGACTTTAGCAAATGATTGTATAGTTTTACCCGCCACTATCCAGGTTTCGCGTAGACTTTCATCCATCTTCACCCAAGTCTGGTATAGAGCCCAAGAATTCGGGGTTGCAGTGGTACTGTTATCTCTATTATTGTTCAATTGGGTGGCCTTCCACAGCAGGAAAGCCCATATTTTGGGTTTAGTATCATTACATTCACGTACATTGTTATTCTCCTTGAAGCATGGTTTCTGTTTGTGTTGCTCGAACTCCTCAACAAAATGGAAGACTGCCAAGCAACGACCACATACTAAAACGTCCATTACAGCCATGTCTTCTTGAGCCACTAAAATATTCTAAATAATTAGACTATGCTCCGCACAATAATTGAAATAAAAATTTACCCTTTATTAGTTTGGAGTGCTTTCCTATTTCAGTTGGTGTTATATCTCGCCCTACCATTTTACGCTATACCTGAACATTATAAACACGATTAAGTTAATGATTGAAAAAAATATTTTTGAAAAAGTATTTATTTCCTACTATTTATTCCTTAGATGCAACTCTACGACTCAATATTATTTGCTGTATATATATATATAACCTGTCCTTTTTCAAGCGGTAAAACAAATGTGCATATGTATTGCAATGCATCCACCAAATGCAATAAGAAATGTGTAAAAACAAAACATAAGAAATGAACACAAATTAAAAATGGGTCCGCGTACACATATACAATATAAGGAAATCCCGGGAAAAGAAACATTATCGCGTCACAAGTTTATTGATATTTAAGAAAAAACTTATATTTCATTAAAAGACTGGCCAAATCAAAACCAATCATTAAAGAAATTGCTGCACTTTAAGATTGTCTTCACCGAACATCATCGAACATTTAAATCGTTTATATCGCGCTTCTCAATTATCCTCAATTCTATCAATTTGTTATTAATTATTAAAGCTATAATCACTTTTTTTAATTTTTGCCACTTAATAAATTACAAAAATGTACATTTCTTAACACAGGGAATTAAAAAAATTATTGTAAAGCTATCATCGTCTTGTTTATGCACATTACTCGATGCATTTTTTTATTAAACTTTAATCATCTTTTAAATTAAATTTTTTATAATTTTTTATTAACATTTTTATTCAATATTTGATAAATTCCTTATTAAACAAACTTACTTCCTATTTTAATGTGATTCTGCAACAAAAATTTTTGTGAGAATTCTATATACAGCAGCAAAAGTAAATTAAAGCAAATTCCGTTCGCCGTTAAAAGTAAGCAGTTCATCAACCAATTATTCGTTGTGGTGAATTTTTTCAAGAAAACGAAACCAAATCAAAATGTCGGCAGAAGCATTTACAGTTTTTTAGGCGAACGGAATGATGCATGTTTTCATAAAGCAGAGATGTTACGCAATATTAGATATTAGATTTACATTTTATATTAGAAAATCTTATTGGAATTGCTTATACTATTTCTTCATTATCATTATTTCAAATAATCATTTGTTTCCCATACAATTTATAACATTTACAAAAGTGTTTCTAGTGAAAGTTGCTTAAGATAACAACTCACCATAAATGTTATAATTTTCTAATCTTCTTCTTCTATTTGAGTTTTGTTTATATGAGCTAGATAGCCGGTTGATGAAATCAGATTCTCAGAGCTAGTAGTAGGAAAAATGGATAATATGGATACTGAAGAACCCAAGGAATATCGCTGGGAAACTGGCTATGAAAAAACTTGGTATATTATTATAATTTTTAATATTTTTTCATGTTTATTAAGGTGTTGTGATATATTTTACTTTTATAACATTAAAGGGAAGCTATTAAAGAAGATGATGATGGATTGCTGGATGGTGCTATTGCTGAGATTATACAAAAAGCCAAACGTAAAAGGCAATCTCAAAAAACTATGCAAAATAAATTAGGCATGATGCGTCATTTATATATAATCTTAGATTGTTCCGAATCGATGATTGTGCCAGATTTGAAACCGACACGCATGTTATGCACTATAAAGGTGTAAAATGAAATATATTTATCGAAATAATGGTACATTTATTATAATTACAGTTGTTGGAGATATTCATTTCCGAATTTTTTGATCAAAATCCGATTAGTCAAATGGGCTTAATTGCTTTGAAGAGTAAGAGAGCTGAAAAAATAACAGAATTAACGGGCACTTCAAAATTACATTTAAAAGCTTTGGAGGGGTATGCTTCACATATATATCAATATTAAAAAACAGTTATTTTTTATAATTTGTCTGGCAGTTTAAGCAAAACCACATTGACCGGCGAACCTTCTCTGCAAAATGGTTTAGATTTGGCTTTAAAATCTCTGAAAGTAGTACCTTCTCATGCGTCCCGAGAAATTCTTATAATAATGGGCTCCTTAACCACTTGTGATCCCGTTGATATAAATACCACCATTGAGGTATTAAAACAAGAGGGCGTTCGTTGCTCGGTGATTTCTTTATCAGCGGAAATTCACGTTTGTCGACAGTTGACCCAACAAACGGGCGGTAATTATGGAGCTGTGTTGGATGATGCTCATTATCGTGATCAGTTGTTGGCCTATGTAGATCCGCCACCATCCTCACAAAGTCAAGAAAACTCCTTAATTAAGATGGGTTTTCCACATCACAAAACAGCCGCCGGCGGTAAAGAGCCGCCGCTATCAATGTGCATGTGTCACATTGAAAATACCGAAGAACCCAGCAAACTAAGTACGGCTGGCTTTTATTGTCCGCAATGTTTTAGTAAATATTGCGAGTTGCCGGTTGAATGTCAAACGTGCAGCTTAACGTTGGTGTCTGCTCCACATTTGGCACGCTCCTACCACCACCTGTTCCCCATACAACGTTTCACTGAACTCGCCTACAATGGTCAGGCGGCCGTCTGCTTTGCCTGCCAAAAACCCTTAACCGAAGCCACTGACAAGCACGTGTACCGTTGCGAATCGTGTTCGCAAATTTATTGTTGCGATTGTGATGAATTCATACATGATACGCTGCACTCGTGCGTCGGCTGCAATACCATACCAGGCGTGGCAGCTCAAATACATACGCGTAAGCCTCAGGCCCCGCAAACTATGATGTTGGACAATTCGTTGGGTCAAAGATTTTAAGTGGAACTGATCGTTTATTGTTTGTCAATATGTTGGATAAACAAAAGAGCAGGAAAGAGATAATGTAAACTGTATGCATATGTAGGTGTGAGTATGAGTGTGTGTGTGTGTGTGTGTGTGTGTGTATTTATTTATAACAAAACCGTCAACAAGTTAAGCACTTTTTAATTAAAGCAAAGCTTTGCTTTAAATATAATAAAGTCCACAAACGTAAAAAATATACACGCTCACATACAGATGCACGCAACAGATACTGTGTGAGGCCACCGCTATATGGTTTTACTACATTATTATTTGTAATCGTGTGCTTGCATATTAACATTAAAACACATCGAAAGCCAGTTAGTTATACTATACAAAAAAAACCAAAAACCAAAAAACAAAAGTCTGTTTATAGAATATATATAAAGAACAACAAAAAAAAACGTTTTTTTTTTGGTTATTGTACAATACACTTTTATCTTTGCGGTTGTGGGTACGGATCCGTTTGTATTATAAAGAATTTATAAATTTTAATATTTTCGATTCGATTCTGTGAGTACGTATCAGTTAGCATTTTGATAGCCAAGTTTAAAGTAATTTTTATCGTGTTTTCTATTTTTATTGAAATTAATACCAAAAGCAAAAAAAAAAAATATTCGCTAATTTTTTATAACATTCTGAAACAACTTTTTTTATATGCAAATGGAAATGTTGCTCTGGTGTGTATGTGTGTGAATTTTAATGTTTTAAGCCAAAAAAAAAAATTCTAAAGTTTAAGTTTAGGTTTATTGTGAGACTTTTTCTTTTTAAAAAGAATTTTTATACCCACCATCTATGAAGACTTTACAAAGTATACATATATATATATATATTCGGAGTCGATTTAGCCATGTCCGTACGGGTGTCTGGGTCACGCCCACAATCGACAAAATCTATTCACCCGCCACAAAACTTGAACTATGAACTTGCAATCTGGTGTACACATTTAAAATTAGCCCGTCCAACGATGTAACAAAAATGGGCGTGGTCGAATAAAGTACAATTGAAATTTTATCACGTTCAACCATCGATGTGCCAAAAGTGTTATGTTGTTGAAATACAAATGAAATTATGTTCAGATTTTCCAACTTAAGCTCCAATGCGTTCCTCTCAATTTGGAAATTGGAAAGCAGTCCACTGATGTCGTTGAATTGGATAAAGAACGTCATTAAAGTGAATAAAAGACTGCGTAACGGCATTATTTGTAATTTATCAACTTATATGACAAATATTTCAAAATAGAACAGTTATCTAGTATGTGTGTGTATCTATAAAATACCAGTTTATTACGTTTTTACAAGCAATCAAGTTTAGATTTTTATAACCGCCATACCTTGATTGGGGGCATTTGCAACACCCAGAACAAAACGTCTCTACAAAGATCCTGCGAAATATCTATACTCTCCTACCTTATGTGGAGTCTGTTAAAAATGTTATTCGAAAAGAGTTTAGAAAGTTTTAAATAATTTTAATTATTTATTATACTCCCGAAATGGCTTTAGGTAGGCCATTGGTTATTTGTGGGGAGTATATAATATTTGGTCTAATCCAAAATTCTCTTATTTAGTTGTTTTTCATTGTCCTTTCTTTAAAAAAAGAAAAAAGCTGATATTTTACATAATTGATGCAGCCTCATTAAATAGACTTGCTCACTGCCAAGGTAAACATTTATTATAACCTTTGCAGTGTCCATCTTTATTAAAGCAATTCTTCTCTTCCGTTTAAGCTAACGCCCACTTTTAAATATGATATGACATGACATGACAGCTGTTAATTATCTTAAGACAAGTTTTTATGTTGAACGAAATGAATCAATCTTAATGTAAACAAGCGAAGAAAAGCAAAGTTGTCTTGGACAAAGTCTTAAATACCTTCCATGTCTATATACAAATGATGGGTGTGGCAGGTAGATGTTTACACCCCCTAATAGTGTTTGTATTACGTCTCCACTTGCAAGTCGAGTTTTACGCTGAAAACAGTGTTTCTTTGTAAAGTGGGTTCGATCACGCCCCTTTTTGGCATATCGATGAATGGGATAATTATATATATGTATTCTATATTTCAATTTCAATCTCAAAAGTAAAGTTTTTGTGGCAGATAAAGAGATTTTTTTGAGCAAAAACTAGGAGCGTATATTATAAAAAAAAAATTCAGCTCAACATCTTAAAATTTACATACATACGGGTGGATGGACGGACATAAATGTTTAGATCTACTCGGTTTTTGATGTTGATCAAAAATATATACATTTTGTACAGTCTCTCACGCCTCTTTTTGAAAGTTATTCCATCTTTTGTGGAAGGTATAATAAGCTACAGCACCTCGCTCTTTAATGAAATATTATGCAGTTTGAATCATATCTAATTTACATATTTATACCCTTGAAACAAAGATGGAGGTACACTACATTTGTTAGTCCTTAGAATGGTCTTAATTAGCAACAAAACCCTACATTTAAATCTCCATCGAACTAATGTTAATCAGAATTCAAACTTTAAGAGTGAAACTGATTCTTGTTTTATATTCATATGAAGGTTAGAGGTTTCCAACACATTTTTATTACCTATTAAATATAACCTTACATGGTAAGAATAATTGTATTATTATAGAATTGATTAAATGGGCAATAACTCAGTTATAGAAAAGTTTTCTCTACATGGTAATAAACTTGATTTATCCAACAATTAAATAATAATTTGTATTAATTATAAAAATTTATGTATTGTTTGAATAGAATAGATTTACGAGCGAAGCGGCGTGAGTAAAATATTTCGTGTTAGCAAGTGTTTATTTAATAATGTGGTGTCAGTTGAAGGAGTAAAAAATTGAATTTGGTTTTAGCCAAATCTTAAACACCCTTTATGGGCATGGCTGGTACTTGACTACGCCCTCTAGTAGTACATGAATCAAGTTTAAAGTCGAACTCTGTACCAAGGTTAGTTTTTTTTTTTAATTTGTGGGCATGTCTGTCATTTTGGGAGATCAATTTTTGTGGCTGATAGATAGATTATAGATCTAAAGTGGGCGTGACCCTTGAATTATGTTGATTATTATAAATTATTATACATTCTATGTGAGAAGAATACGTACCGGGATGTATTTATCCTCATAAAAGTAATAGAAGGGTGCTAACGGTAAACTTATTATCTCTAAATAGTAATAATAGCAATAACAATCGGTAAAAAAAGTTATACTTGACTTTGATCAAATCATAAACACCCACCACATGAAAGGTGTAATTGTGGCCGGTACGCTAAAGCAATTTCTCAGTAGAAACTATAAATAAATCCTTTCCCAGTTCTTGTTTAATTGTGAACTTCTAAAATCAACCCTTATTGAAATGTTTTTGTCAATATTTTGCAATTGAGAAATTGTTTACCATAAAAGGGCCAATTGGACGTACAGACATGGCTACATTAATATTGAAAATTTCATTCTAATCAATATTATATAATATATGATAAAGAGTATGTGAATTCTTTGGTGTTTCCTTTTGAGGGGGTTACATATATTTGCACAAAATATATTTACTTCTAACTTTAAAGCGAGTGTATTATAATATCTATAAACGGTAGCAACAGGGCTACAATTGTTTTCATATTTTTATAACCTGCACGTAAGATAAGAGGGTCTACTACGTTTGTCATTTCAATTGCGACAACCATTAGAAGGCGGACAATCTCTGGCCATATATATATAATCCTCGTTAGCATGTCCCCATGCATCGTATGCATGTCCCCATGTCCGCATGTTCGTTTATTATTGTTGACACTCTCACGATTGTATCTTTTGAGATATTAAGCTGAAATTTTGTACAAATACTTCAAAATTTCTGCAACGCTGTTTAACTAGGGTAAAATCAAACATGAGCCACGCCTACAATCGAAAAAGATCTATTTATTCGCCACAAAAGTTGGCATGGGGTATTTTTGTTTAATGTAATATTTTACTTTGGTCAAAATCGATCATGAGCCACGCCTACAATAAAAAAGATCTATTTCATCAATATACCATAAAATTAAGCTACGAACTTGAAATTTGGTATACATATTAATAATTACCCCTTTCATCGAAATGCTAAAAATGGGTATTATCGAATATCAGAGGAGCCCACAATTAACAAAAATCTATTTATTAGCCATAAATTTCATATTTGGGACACATATTCATAATTAGCTTATCCATCGATGTGGCACAAATGGGCGTGGTCGGATATTAGATTCGCCCACAATTTACAAAAAAAAACCATACTCAGCATTAAACTTGATTTGCAAGCAAAGCTACATAGTGCTTACGTAATTAGAGGGCGTAATTTTATACCTGCCACGCCCATCGCTTGTGCGTAGATGTGGGGTGTATTTGAGATTTGGTCCAAGCCAAAATTAGTAAAAGGACAGCCGGACACACGGACAGGCATGGCTAGATCTATTCAGATTTCGATATTTTGACACCTTGCATGTGTTGCAAACGTAATACTAAGCTTAGAATGTCCTCGATTTCAACAATTCAATTGGTAATCACAACTGAAAATCGTGCATTTCTCTGCAATATTTCGTGCGAAAGTAAGTAAAATTTTGAGATACTTTGCTACCGAATGTTTTAAGAATTTATACACCTGACATTATAAAATATGACGCTAATATCTTAACCACATCGCCAGCAAGGTTATTTAATTAATTGCTTCATGAAGCATACTTGCCCACTAAATGGATAAAGGAATGGACAGTATTTGCAGCAAATTATGGAAGGAAAGTATAGATATCGATAGTTTGTAAAACACTGATGTAAACCATATGCCGTGACATATTATTATTTGCAAATAATCATAATAATATTTTTCAATTGATATTTATTATGACGTCATAATTAATGTTAACAAATATTCAATATATGAAATACTTTGTCACAGCTACATATCCACCTGGGTATAAGATAGGTAGACAAAGTTTCATTATCTTCAACAAAACTCAGTTACACTGCACACCATGTCATCGACATTGATTGATGTTTATACAATATTGGAAAAAAAGACAGATAAAAACAGTAATAAATTAGAGGTTAAATCACTTAAGCCGCACATTAAAACTGTTCAAATTAATAATAAAAACATGGAGAAGTATATATTAATTAGGTATATTAAGACCGTTCATTCCTTCCTAATAAGTAAAGAGTTAAAAAAACAGGGACAGATGGACAAGCGTGAATTCAAGTACGAACGGATAGAGTTCATGAATGTGAAGCAATTCCATCTTCTTTTAAATGGGCGACCATTTCAGAGTAAGGCTTGTTTTTTGCTTCATGTGTCATATAAAATAAAAACCCACAAGTGCATTATATCTAAAGGAAGAATTTAGGAAGGAAGGAATTTAGGAAGAATTGTACGAGGGAGGACCTCAAGGTAAACCTTACCCTTCCAGATGAAATATTTCCCTTCTTCTGTCCTTAACTTCGTACGGGGGTACACCTTACAGTTAACCTAATACATACGTAACCGATTAAAAAGATGTATAGGACAAATGAAAGCCAATTAAAAGCATTTCATATCGTCTGAACAAGCAATTGCAATACATACATATTTTTAATAATTTATAAATTACATAAGTAAATAATTACACAGAATTCAAAAATGATTTCAAATAAATTCAATTAATTCGAGATTCCACCCAATGTGATTTTTCGCAAAGGACATAACAATTTTGTATTGAAATAAAACGCCAAATAATTGAAGTATTTGGTTAAAATTTATTCCAGGTATAGTACACATGTTACATTTAACTAGAGAATTTGATCTCGTTCATATGACCATTGCGAGCACGTTAGCAGCGATTGAATCAATTTTTACAAAGTGTACCAGTATAAGTCTCGTACCAACAACTCTCTCGGACATTTAATAAACCATGTGCCCAAGAATTGGTGTAGATTGGTGTAGTAGATTAAAAGGCAGCAATTAATTTTTGATTCGAATTATTCAGCTATTGGAGCTATATATACATACAATGTCTTCTGCGCCTATCGCTGTATGGCTCAGTTTATAGGAGGGTTATTATCATAACTTTAAATCATATCACAATAACGATTACCCCGCTTATCTTTTATTATTAAAATTGAGTAACTCATGTTACAATAACAACATCAACAATAAGGTACAGGGGAAAAAGCAATTTAATATCAGTTAAGAAAAATTCGTGATCGTGCTTAACACCGACGTCGTATCATCGTCGACTTTTACATTGTAGAAGCTTTAATGGCCACATTGGCACTTGCCAAGCTATCAGAACAACTTTTGAGTGTTTAACGGTCGGTTCAAAATTTGTTAACAAGAACTTTATCAAAATAAATATAAATAAATGTTTGATTTCATTGGCGATTGGTTAAGTAACTATTCAACTGTGAAGTGTGAAAATATAAATTAAATAGAAAGTGTGAAAATAAATATAAATTAAATTTAAAAATAGTTTAAAGAAAAATATTTTAAGGTGAATTATTTGTTTATGTGTTTTATTTTGTACGATTCTTTTTTTTTTTTAATTAATTTATATTTAATTTGCGATGAGTTATTTTATAAGGAATTATGAAAAATATAAATTTATAAAATAATTATAATATAATAATTAATTAAAAAGTAAACAACAATTTTTTTAATCCATATCATCGAAAAATTATAAAAAGTTTGATTTTTATATGAAAGAAAATATTTAATTTAAATTACAAGATACAAATAGAGGATTTTAAGGATAAAAAATTGATATTAAGAAATTGTTATGAAAAATAATTGAATGAAAGTTGCCCAGCAAAACAGCAAAGATTGTCTACTATATGGATTAATTAAGATTATGTCGGAAATAAGCCCGTGTTGCGTTTTAAAAGTAAATAAAAAAAAAAACAAATTTGGCTTGGGCCAAATCATATATACTCTCCACATGTACTTACAAACAGTGGGCGTGGCAGCTACATGATTTCTCCCTTAAATAGTGTATGTTTTACAAGTCAGCTTAAAAGTTCGAGTTTAACTCCAAGCACTTTTTTTGTACATTATGAGCGTATCTGTTATCCGACCATGCCCATTTTTAACCCATCGATAAATGGTGTAATTATAAATATTTGCACTGAATTCCAACTTTATAGCTCATTTTTTATAGCAGATACATATATTTTTATGGATTGTGGGCGTATCTGTTATGGGACCATGAACATCGCTAAATGAGGTGATTATAAATATGTATAATTCAAGTCAAGTGTCAACTTCATAGCTCAATTGTTGTGGCAGTTGAATAGATTTTTTATTTGGGGCGTGGCGTAGGGTCTTTGAAGCTTCCTTCTCGGTGTGACACACTTAATATACCCTCCCTCTTATGTGGAGGGTATAATATGTTCGGTAGAATAGAATTTTGACTTTTCGTAATACAATTGCACCCCACCTTTCCAGTGACTTTTCTTTAGACCCCATATAATATGAATTTTATCTTTGGCTATTATAAATTCAATTTTTAGTTTTACTTTTCTTATGACTTTTCATTAATCTGTCCTATCAAGATATACGCAATGTTATGCAATTAGCGTAACATTGAAAGCCCTTTACAATAATCAAATTATTTGGACGTCACGTACACCTCTTATAGAATACCTCTACGTTCAATTTACGTCAATATATTTTCTTTAAGTTCTCATTTATTAATAGAAATTCATCATCAACTACTTTATATAAGTTGTTGTGATAACCCTTTAATAACTTGATAAATTTTATATTGATAAGTATTATTGGTTTTCTTCTGAAGTATTTTATAACTATGCTTAGGATAATCCAAATAATCTAGTAAGAATAGCCAGGCACGTATCTGTTTATTACAATGTGGGGGGCTTAATTTTTTTTTTAACAACGAAGGATCAAGTATTGTAAAAGAGGTCCTCTAGGGTTTTACTTAAATTTACCGTTATAGACAAAGTCTCATAGAAAAGTCTCCTTTCTTTGAGGAATGTTTTTCAATTTACATCTCAATCGACTACTAAATATTTGGTAGAAATATTATGTCAATAAAAGGTCAAAAATTGTGTATTTCTGAATGGCAAATCATTTTGTTTCTTAGAAAATTATGTGATGCAAATTAATTAAGGAATTCAAAGCCAACGCCTTCTAGAGATCAATAAAGTTTACACTCTATAACACCCCTAATTATTCCGGTTCGTCTCTAGGGTGTAGAAGCATGAACACTAACGTAAAATGTTGGGGGTTTGCTTGACTTGGTATGTGCAATACCTAGAGGCAAATACCGGTTAGACGTCGCCCAAGACGCAGACCGAAAGTTCTGTATTTGGTGCACAAACTGGAAGCGCAGAGTATTTCGAAACGTTTTTGCATCAAGCCAAAAACAGGTTGTAATTAACCAGTAATGAATGAATAAATGACGTGATAGAAATGTTGTATGAAATTAAATGATCGCCTTTAACCTAACATAACATTTGCACTTGTTTTAAAGTAAGAAAACTAAATCTTGCTATTAACCCAAACCTTAAATACTCTACACATCTACGCATACACAGTGGGCGTGGAAGGTATATGTTTACGCTCTCTAATACTGTATGCATTACGTATTAGCTCGCAAGTCGAGTTTTACGCTGAATATTTCGTAAATTGTGGGTGCATCTAATATTCGATCATGCCCATTTTTGGCACATCGATGAATGGGGTATTTGTTAATATGTGTATCAAATTTCAATTTTATAGCTCAATTATTGTGGCGGATTATTGGATTTTTTTTGATCGTGGGCGTGGCTCTTGACCGATTTTTCCGAATTTAAATAGCGATTTGTAAACGTATCGAAATTTACGATCATAAGACAGTCAACAACAGAGGGATACGCGGACATACACTAGATCGACTCAATCTCAGATTCAGGGTTTCTGACTCTTCGTTCTAGGTGTCGCATATGAAATGACAAACTCATTATACCCCTATCTAATGTGGAGGATATAAAAATGACTGTTTTATGCTATCATTGAACGTGATGTGATTATTATTATAATGTCTACTGAGAATATTAACCGGTATAAACTTGACGGGCGGTTTTATGGTTTTATTACAAACCCATTAATATATTATTTCACAACAAACCGTTTACATGCTCTACATAGTATATATACAATGTATGTCGTTTGTGGAATGTACTTATTTAAAATAGGTTAAAATAATATAAAATGATATAAAATTTATAAAAAAAAATGATAAATATTTTTATATCTGACAAAGTATCGCACATATATATAAGTTTATAATTGCAGTATACGGATATACTTTAGACATACTGTCAACAAGACCATTGTGTGATATTAATTATGATTGAAATAAATCGGAGATTTTTTTTGGGTATTTTTTAATGCTTTCTACTAAAAAACAATTCAAAATAAGTGAAAGTTTGGGACCCTACACGCTAAATTGAATTGCAGAAGAAGTTATATATGTGTAAAAGGTGGTGGGTCTTATCTGAGACAGTGTTAAACGAATTTGAATTGTGGTACTTATAATTCATAAAGATGAGGGCTTCTCTCGATGTACCTGAAATGGGCGGTATAGGATAACAGACACGCCCACAATTCACAAAAAATAAAACATTTTAAAGCAGATCCAAGCTTGAATGATGATGTCTCTCATAGACTATTAAGTGGCTTAATTAAGGATCTGCCATGCCCATATTTTTTTATTTTTATATGTGAAGGGTATTTAACATTTAACTTAGCATCCTTACCTGTGCTATTCTCTATGCAACTACTTGGTAATATCAAAAGCGCGTGGCGTTCCCTTTTGCACCAGGTTAAAGACCCCAGATTGTACGCCGATAGTAATGATTGAATAAATAACACGATGCAAATGATGAAGGAAATTAAATGATCGCCTTTGATTCATTATTATAAAAGCACTTGTTTTAAAGTAAATAAATGAAAATGTTATAGTCGGTCAAGGCAAGTTACAGTCAGTTAATACCCTACCAAACCTTAGTTCCACAAATTATGCTACAATTAGTGTAGTTTCTCACCTAAATGTATAGAGGCGAGGGAAGGTAGTTGTGGAAGGATTAGCTTCTTAACTCCTCTTTCTTTCACTCTCATATAATTTTCATATCTACTGTGTTTCTCCATTGATTTTGACCCTTAATATCACTCTATTTACGATAAGATTAAATTTTTAAAATAATTATCACACTGTTGCTTTTTTGATAAAATCTTTTTTTTACAGATTATAAGAAGTTTAAAGAAAAAACCTAGAAGGATAAGTGTAGAATAAAACGGCGAAGCACATAAAAAATATAGAACAGTAGTGCAAAATACACACAACAATGAATAAATTGTGGAAAGCATTGACTCGGCGGAAAACGGAAGATATTGAAGAGAAAGAATCAAAATTGGCCAGAGTGCTTAATCTGTTCGATTTAACGGCTCTGGGTGTGGGTAGTACTTTGGGTTTGGGTGTTTATGTATTGGCCGGTTCGGTAGCCTATTATAAGGCTGGTCCAGCTGTTACATTATCATTCTTTATAGCCGCTGTGGCCTCAGCGTTTGCTGGTATATGTTACGCGGAGTTTGCTGCTCGAGTACCCAAAGCGGGTAGCGCCTATGTTTATAGTTATGTTACAATTGGAGAATTTGTGGCCTTTACCATTGGCTGGAATTTAATTTTGGAATATGTCATTGGTAAAGAAAGATTCAATATGATCACAACATGAATATTCAACACATTCAAGCGCTTGATATTTTATTTCAGGTACTGCTTCGGTGGCGCGAGGCTTAAGCGGTTACTTTGACTCTCTGATACACAATCAAATGTCGAATGCTCTTAGCAAAGCTCTGCCTATTAATGTCAGCTTTTTAGGAACTTATCCTGATTTTTTAGCCTTTTGCATGGTGCTCCTGCTCACCTGCGTCTTATCGTTTGGTGTCAAAGAATCGAGTTTTTTAAATAACATTTTCACCAGCGTCAATTTGTTAACAATTTGTATAGTGATAGTGGCGGGTGCTATAAAGGGTGAGTGAAGAGTCCAGTTTTTGATCCATTAGAATAATTGTGAAATATATTTCTACTACTTTCAGCTGATCCGAATAATTGGTTTATACCCAGTGATCGGGTGCCGGCAGGTTTTGGTAGCGGCGGTTTTATGCCGTACGGCTTTGCCGGGGTTATGGCTGGTGCGGCGAAATGTTTTTTTGGTTTTGTTGGTTTCGATTGCATTGCCACCACCGGTGAGGAGGCCATTAATCCGAAACGCAACATACCCTTAGCTATTGTCATCTCTTTGATCATAATTTTTTTATCATATTTTGGCGTATCCACGGTATTAACAATGATGTTACCGTATTATGAGCAGGTAAGATAGCAGTCATATTATGTATCCTTCGATACTCGTACTCATGTGGTGCATATTTTTAGGATCCAAATGCTCCATTTCCGAATGCTTTCGAGAGTATTGGTTGGAACGTCATTAAATGGATCGTTACCATTGGTGCCGTATTTGCTTTGTGCACCAGTCTTTTGGGTGCCATGTTTCCTTTACCCCGCGTCCTATATGCCATGGGCAATGATGGCATTTTATTCAAAAAATTATCTTTGGTAAATGATCGCACTCAAACTCCTTTACCAGCTACCATTATATCGGGCATATTTGCAGGTGAGTAAGAAATATAGGCATGCCAAAGCCCTCTAATAGTATGTTTATAGTGTGCTTACTTACAAGCTAGATTCTGAGGTTTCTCTGAAATTGTGGGAGTATCTGTTATCTGACCATTTTCAACAAATCCATAGAAACGTTCTGTATAAATTACAGAATTTTTAACTTCTTTGTTCAATTTTCATAGCTGTTAGATAGGTTTAGGCCAATTATGGGCGTGACTATAGCCCCTTTTCAAAAGCGTGCGTATATTCTGAATCAACATCGACTACTGAGTCGATCTAACCATATTAGTATATCCGTGCGTGTGTGTATGCTCTTCTGGTCACAGAAATTGAGACATTCGATTTCGATTTATTGGTATTGAAATGAGGAAAATATATACTCCTCAGGAAACTTTACTGCATCGATGGTGGATATTCAAACCTGCCACGCCCACTGTTGTAGATGTAAGGAAGGGTATCTAAGATTTGGCTTAAGACAAATTGATTTATCCATCTATCTATCCACCCATGTTTAGACCTCTTCAAATACAATAATTTTTCTTTTGCATATATTTTCAGCTATAATGGCCTTAATTTTCGATTTGGATCAATTAATTGACATGATGTCCATCGGTACACTTTTAGCCTACACAATTGTGGCCATTTGTGTTTTGGTTTTACGCTATCAAGATGAGATTATGATCGATGTATCCAAAACTAGCACTTTATCCTTACCGACGATTTTAAGGCAATTGTTCAATTGTAATCGATATCGTACACCCACCACACTGAGTTCAGCCATCACCAAAATCGGCATAGTTGTGTTCGCTGTTATATCTTTAATATATTGCAGTTTAGATAAAGTGTACGAGTGGGACAGTGTACCCGGTCGGGTGGCTTTAAGTGTTACGGGTGTTGTACTAATTTTGATCTTAGTGATAATAGCACAGCAACCGGTCTCCACCATTGAATTAACATTTAAAGTACCGTTTGTGCCGCTGGTGCCCGGTCTTAGTGTTTTGGCAAATTTATATTTAATGTTTCAATTGGACGTCTTTACCTGGGTGCGTTTTCTCATTTGGGTGGGCTTGGGTTATATAATCTATTTCGGTTATGGCATAAGGTACTCGACCCAAAAGCAGAGGAATAATAATCAACAACAAAAGCAACAGCAGCCACACCATCAGAACAATTCAATGAAAATGCAACATCATGAGAATGCTGCTTTCGAACCCGATTGGAAAGTTGACGTCAAGGTGATAGAAAAGGCGTAAACTTTCGCTTAATATTAGTAAATGGTTAACTCGAACTAGTAAGCAAACTAAATTTGGCTTAGGCCTAATCTTAAAAACCCTCCACATCTGCAAAAAAAAAAAGTGAACGTGGCAAGGTATGATTATGCTCTCTAATAGTGTATAAGGTTTATCGAGTTTTACGCCGAGTGTTTTTTTATAAATTGTGGGCATGTCTATTATCTGACCTCGCCCATTTTTAGCAATTCGATAAATGAATTAATTATAAATACCAAATGCATACCAAATTGCAGCTTCCTAGCACAATTTTTGTGGCAGATAAATTGATATTCGTCAATTGTAGGCGTGACTCCTGACCGATTTTTCCCACTTTGAATAGACATCTCTATAAGAAACTATAACTATCGATCGATTAAGTTTTTGATGCTGATCAATATATATATAAATATATATTTTTGACTCTTCCTTCTTAATATTGCAAATGAAATGACAAACTTAGTTTACCTTCTTATGCAGAGGGTATAAAAAGTGTCCTATATACACATACAAACAAAACTGCACACATAATAGAAAAAGTGTCATTTGGTATTATTTACAATCACCATTGCCGATATTTGGGCGGCACTAACTTATAACAGTACTCGCACTATGATTTTTCTTTATATACATACAACATACTCTTATATGGCTTGTATATCATGTAAGTTTATGTGCAGACATTTAGTCCTGCTGACTATTTAGTATGTACTTGTATTTATTACACGTTTAAGGGGTTCTCAACATGTATCAGTACCTAAAATATTTTTATTGTTAAGAAAACACGTCAAATTTCCCATACCTGTCCAACAGAAGTACTTTGCTTTAGAAAAAAAAAATAGTCAATAAACAGATTTTTTAAAATATTTGTGATATTTGTAAATTTATAAACAATATTTTACTTTAAGTAGTTATCGATTATAATCTAATTCTACAATAAGCATATGTTTGTATGAATAGTTAAGAAAAATTTTATAATGGCATAAATATAGGATTGAATATAATTTTTATTAAATATTTTGTTTTTAAATATTGCACCGCTTGGGTTAATTATACCGATTGTTCCATCGAGAATAACTTTTTGTATCCATTTAATCATGTCCATCTGTCTGTCCAGTTGTTAACTGTTTATGTATTAAGTTAGCAAGCTATAGATCGCATTTTTTGACGGATTTTCCAATATTTAACATTACTCTTGGCCCAAAAAGGGAAAACTTGTGAAAATGTATCGGATCCGAACAGTTTTAGAACCCCCCCCTTTAAAATGTTTCACATGGTGGCGATTTCTGTTTCGCGATTCGTTAAGGTCGCCGACGCCTCCTTCTGTAGTGACTAACTTAGTATACACCTCATGTCTGAGGTGCAGAATATAAAAAAAATGTTTTATGTGGCTTAAGCCACGTCTTGGATAAACTTTGAACTGATTAGATTCAGGTGACTCCCTTTGGCCTACAAGTCAGTATGTTCTTGTCCCAAACTTGATCATTAAATAGGAAAAAATTACGCTCTGTAGATTGAACAATATGGACGTACAACATTTCTTTATATGACTTGATGGTGTAGGACAAGGGTCGGCAACTTTTTTCAGTAGTCGGGCATATATCTGATATACAAGTCAGGTCACTACGGCCGGCTTCCATTTAAAAAGACGACTTTTACGAACATATTGTACATAATAGATATAAATTGAGTGTAAAGTTTACATTGCAAATGTTCAGCTTATTATCTTACTGTAATTTGGTACATGAGCCGAATCTCCAGTTTCCTAAGCCTTGGTTTAAATGAGCTTCTGTGAAACATTAGACTGAGTACAGAATTTATCCTTTAACAGTTTCAGCAGTAGTTTTTAGACATTTGCACGCGAGCACCTCATGGTACCCGCGGCCACCGCGCTGCCGACCCTTGGTGTATGAATAAACTTTCAACCTCTAGTCGATGATGTTATTCTGATTTTCATGGACAATGCAGTAAGTGAATCGGACACACACTCAGACGTATAGTCTCGAGGCATACGCTGTGTGACTGGTGCGTTTCTAATGCAGAACACACTTAAATCAACAGTTGGATAATGCTAGCAATAGCGGCGGCGGCAGCAGCAGCACCACCCTAACGTTCACTGACATTATTTTTAATGAAAAATTTACGATCTTTATGTCTTGTTGACATTTTTATCATTATTGAGAATTTTTTTGCCCTTTTTTGACTATTTACCTTAACACGCGTATTATTTGCTGCATTTCGTGGAAGGACTAAAACAAACCAAAAAAACGTTTGATTTGTTACGCTGCCAGAGATGAGAGTAAAGGTTGTGAAATTCTGTAAAATTCGTAATATTTAGATTTGCTTAGTTTCATTTTAGTTGGCATTTGATCCGTGTTAGACGACGCGTTACACGATGTGTTTCAATGGATAAGAAAATTATTTATTTTGTTAACTTTTTTTCTTAAAGAATAAAAATTTAAAGGACAACTCGAAGCGATGAAATTTTAATTGAAATTGACGTTTGATTATATAAAGCTTTTTATACGTTAAAAAAAGCGCCACCACTTAAAGCTCTCAAGCTGTTTTATACATATATTCTCTAAAGTCTTTAAAAAAAGCTTTAATAAACTTTTTCTTATTGTGTTCTTTATCTAGAGAAAATATCAGTGCTGTGTGTGTGTTTGTTTGTTTGCGTTCAAAAAACATTAAAAAGCTTAATAATCAGTAAAAAACAAACGTTTTTTTTTTTGGTTCTGGTTGCTTTTGTTTTCATTATTTTACAGAGGGTTGTGTGTTATATGAAGCTGTCCTTGTTCTTCAAATAGTTTATTTAAGGCCAGGCACGTATACAGAACAAACGCTGAACTATGAAAGCACAATAATAATAACAACAACAATAATTCTCTGTATATATGCAGAATAGAGGCAAAGAATATAGAAAAGGAAGAAGAAGAAGAAGAAAAAGTTGCAACAGTAGTGTTATTATAAATTTTATGTATAAATAAATCAAATGCAATAACAACAAGTGAAAATGTTACAGTCGGTCAAAACCGACTGCTTAATACCCCCTAAACCAACCTAGATCCATACATTATGCCAGAAGCTAATTAACTATTCTTCGCCAAATTTTTTTAAAAAATATTACGATATATGAATTTTTGTCATACAAAGATTTGCCTTGTAATAAAATGTTATATGGGGAGCACTTCTTAAAATGGTCCAATTTAGTCCATATTTAATACTGTTCCTCTTTAAGGCAATGTATGTGTTTGTACCAAATTTCATGGAAATAACTATAAAAATTGCACCTGTAGCTGATGTATAAATTTTAATGGAAAGACAGAGGTCCAGACGGATATGGTTAAATTGATTCAGATATTGATTCTGATCGGTATAAACGGTACAAACAACCGCAAAAGCTTAAGAAACCCTTTACCACAAGAACAACAACAATAACAACAACAATAACTATGATAGCATCACTAATAGCGGGAAGAGCGCAAAAATTTCCTCATTTCAAGAAAAAAAAAATTAAAATTTGCTGAGAGACATAGAGAGCATTGAAAAGAATGTGTTTATGGATACTTTATAAATGCGTATGTGTGTGTGTGTCTCTGTGTTATGAAAAGTAAAATCACAAAACTTAAGAGTAAAAGGAAAAAAAGAAAAAAATGGGAATACAGCTTTTTGTCCCATTCTAGTGCATAAGAAAATTAGGTTAAAAAAGAATTAGGTTGCTACTTGCGCTTTTTATTAGCAAATATGTAAGTCTCTTGGCGAGTAGTGTGTGTGTGTGTGTGCTTAGAATTTAGGGAAGTTGTATTAAGTTCAGTATGTGAGAGCTATGCAGACGCTCACACACATAAACACATATACACACAGTGCAGACCAGACGACAAAAAGTTAGGCAACAGTTGATGAAATGTGTGTGAGAGGAGCGGCGTCGCATGCATATGCGAGGGAAGCTAAGCAGACACATTAAGAATTATTCGCAAAATGTTATTATTTAGTAATAATTTAACGGAGCAGGTTTAAGGTTACACAGCATTTATTTCGTATCAATCCTGTTGCTTGCGTTCCGGTATTTCTCTTTGGTGTTTGTTTTGTTTTTGTTTTTTATTTTATTATAAGTGAACTAGTGAGTTGCGTGGTGAAAATCTTGATGCATGAGTTTATAAAAAATAAAAAAAGTGTATGTAATAAATTTTTAGATGTTCGTATTTGTGTTTTATGTGATAAATGATGTTTTCTACATACACACACACACACACACACACACACAATAGAATGTATTTGGCGATATGTGGCTTGCGTGTACATTTGATTTCCCCCTTTAAGCATTTAGCGAAATACAAAAACAAAGCGGGGAGAAAATTTTGCACAAAAAAAAAACACACACCCATACAAATATGTACATATACACACTGTATGCACACTAAGTATTTAGTTAGAAGGGAGCCATGAGTGTAGACGACGACATTGACCATACTTACGGTTTGATCTCTTTTTTTTTTTCATTTTCATTCTATGGCTTTTATAACAACAGGGAAGGGGAGCCGAACATTAAGTGAGACACAAAGTTTTGTTATAGAAAGTGTAAGTGCGACAGCGACGGCGGCATTTACATGTTTGGCCTACAGACCCATTTTCATTTCAAACCTGGTGCGCTCGTTATACAAATCATGGTCAAATTACACATAAATAATAATCAAATTTGAAAAAAAGACAATAAAAAAAAAAAACCATTTTGACAATAAATTACAAATAAAAGATTTGAAGAAAATTTAATGAATTTAAAATATTTATCAAAAATCGTGTACAAGTAAAAGACATAAACATACATACACATACCTTTATATAAATATAGAGAAAAAAGTGTAAACGTCAAGTACAAGTACATGAAGGCACGATTAAGTAATATGAAGTGAAGAAGTGAGAGAATATAGAAGAATATATAAGAAGCAGCATGAAACTGTGAAATATCTATACAGAAATGAAATAATAATAATAGTAATAACAACAACAACAACAATATCATTTCGTATTGTGTGTACATTTTAATAAGCTAACGGTTGTGCCTCTGTTCAGTGTAGGTGTGAAGTTTTCTTTTTAAATTTTGCAAATTTTTTTTATATACAATCGTGTAAAAGTAAAAAAAAAATAAAAATAAAAAAAATTCGTATGAAAAAAAATATTTTTCAATTTGTTGCCATTGTTGTTGTTATTATTATTATTACTATTATTTAATTTTCTTTTTAAGCAAAATATTGTTAAATGATAACAAACTAAAGGCTAATAAATCAAGAGACATGAAAGCGTGTGTGTGTAAGAAAAAGAACAACAATAAGAAAAAATTAAGTTTTATTTGAAATATTTGAAGCGAAAGTAAAAACTTTGTTTGAAAAGGGGAAAAATAAAGTGTGCGTATACAGCGGTTATAACGAAAAAATAAATAAATAAAAATAAAACAACAACAACAACAACAACAACAACAACAACAACAACAGCAAATAACTGCAATAAATGTATATAGATACTGTAGTGGTGAACTAACAGATAGAGAATAATTCTGCACAAAAAGTGAAAAGCGAATAGTGTGCGTAGTGTGGTGTAGTGTAGTGTCGTGTACACATAGAATTGAAACGAAACTCGTACAACGGTATTTCGTCTGGTCTGACTGTGTACTCTATACTTATATACATAAATTGAAAAATTTTATAATAGCGCACAAACTCTATTGATTCATGTTTAACCGATTGCTTGGTCGAAAATTAAGTTGATTTAAAAAAAAAATTAAATTTAATGAAAAAATTCTTTTTTTTTAATAAATATTTATTTTATTCTATGTGCACACCTACCAGCACCAGTCGTAATAAAACTGCGTTGAATGCTTTAATAAGAAATAAATTACGCACACACGTACAAATAGTTTTAGGAGCCCTCTCCCGCTAAAGAGGAGCGGTACCTAATACGTACTACATAAATATATATGCATAAAAAGAAACTAAAACAAAACAACAACAACAACGACAACAACAACAACATATAAAGAATTCGCTCTCTTTTGTATTGCAGAGCAAACCAGCTCTACACCACTACCACTACCAATAATAACATGAATAAAATTTTTTATTTGAATAGAATACACGGGCATAGTTAACTGAGTGTGTGCATCTCAACGCAAAAAAATTATAAAAAAACGAGGAAAAAAACCAAATTCGGGTTGGGCAAAATCATAAAATACCCTACACATCTACAAATAGTGGGCGCCGCAGGTTTATTATTACGCCCTATAATAGTGTATGTATTACTATTATAGTATGGTGTTTTTGTGAATTGTGGGCGTGTGACTGTTAACTGACCACGCCCATCGATTTATTTTATAACCGTGAGAGCGCGAACAACAGGCGAACTCCCTTACAACTAGTTTTGGCTTAAGCTAAATCTTAAATACACTCCCACATCTGAGACGGGCACATGATGACACATGATTACGCCTTCTAATCTACTTGCAACCCACTTATGGGATTTTTGTCGATTGTGGGCGTGGCTCTTGACCAATTTTGCTTAATTTTAATAGCGATTTGGATGCAGACGTGTCTGTACAAATTTTCAGCTAAATATCTCAAAACTGAGAGTACCAACAATAAACGCACATACGGACATCTGAAGGTACATATATAGATCGACTCAGTGTTTGATTCTGATCAAGAATATATATACATTTTGTTGAGTCTCTGACGTTTTTTTATGGCTGTTACCAATCGAATGATAAATTTAATATAAACGCCCCATGTTATGCGGAGAGGGTATAAAAATAATAAATAAAACAACAACTACGGCTATATACGTAACATTAAGTATAGTGCGAAATAAAACGAAAGAACGAACAAAGAATGAAACAAGTAAATAACAGACAAAGCAAACAACAATAACATTAATGTATTGATATATATGCATATAATGGATGTGTGAGTGTTTGTGTGTCATATGAAAATCGAAAGCTCTCACATGTTGCCTTAAGTTCTTGTTCCTTTTTGTTGTTCTTGTTGATATTTAATAGATTTGTTGGTGTTGTTGTAAAAGAAGTGTACACATAAGCACTTAAGCCGTGCATTTAAAATTATTTTGTTTGTTTTGTTTTTTTGCTTTTTTGCTAAATGGTATCAATAAATAAAATTTAACTTCCTGTACGTAATTATACTCTCCACATAAGATGGGGAAGTTTGTCATTCCATTTGCAACATCCGGAAGGAGGCGTCAGAGACCCTACAAAGTATATATATTCCTGATCAGCATCAAAAGCTGAGTCGATCTAGACATGTATGGCCCTGTGTTGTTGGCATTTTCATAGGCCAACAACGCATAGATTTTGAGATATTAAGCTGAAATTTTGTACAGACACTTTTAGTTTTTGCACGCAGATCCCCATCTCGATTTATCTGCCATAAAAATTGACCTATGAACTTGAATATATATACATACATATTTATACAATATCAACAAATTATGAAATGCTTCTATTGTTGGTGCGTTTTGTACTTGTATTAAATTCATTGTTTAATTCCTAAACTCTTCTAACACCAACAACACAACAAAAAACTATTCTCTATTCTAACGTTTTGTTTAGTTTTTCTTCCGCCTCTCTGTATCGAATTAAGTTTTTTTTGTTTTGTTCTTGGTTAAAGTGTGTGTGTGTGTTATTTGCGTGTTTTGGTTTTGTGTCTCTATTTTCATTATCATCAATATTGCTGTTCTATTATAACCACACTATCATAATGATTATGGGGCTTTGTTGGTTTGGTTCAAAGGTTTCTAAGTAGCAGAAGGTGTGGCTCGCCCACCCTCAAAAGTATATATATTTTGATCAATAACTGAATCGATTTAGACCCTATGCCCGTCCGAGTGTCTGGATAAATTTTTGATTTTTGCTGTTTGTTACTCTCACGCCCGCAATGTAATATATATGATCTTTAAAAACAGCCTTTACAACTTCTTAAAAAGTGTTAAAAAAATGATCAAAGAACAAAACTAAAAAAAGAGCGCTAAACTCATTTGTTAAAACCCTAGACTCGGTAGTAGAAACAATTCCTACAACTAGTGTGACCCAACGTATGAGTCATGCGGCAGATGGATGTTAAACATGTGACTCAACGTATGTGGTACACGGCAGTGAAGCTGTTAAGCTGGGAAGGATTTAATCAAAAACAAAGCAAAAACAACAACAAAAATAAAAACACTCATCTAGTTGCAATAATGTAGCATTAGTAGTAGGTGTCCATGTATGCATTTTTGATTTTTTCTCCGGCACTCAAACGGCCGCTAGCCGTGAGATATCGTGATATATTTCGCATTCATAATTTTCGAGTTTGTCTAAAGTTTAGTCTTGCAAATGGGAAAAGTCGGTTTAATGTTATGCCCACAAAAACATTCCAAGGTGTGAACCTAAAGCTTTTAGCACCCTCACCGTTGAAAATTTTGGGATATCATGTTGAAACTATGTACACATATTCACCATCAAAGGCAAAAATGGGATAGGTAACATGAAAAGGGGCAACATCGGTCTATGGACTGGCCACGCAGCTTTAGAGAGTTCAACATACTAAGCTTTACATTTCGATTCCAGTAAATCAATTTTTCTAAATAAAAAAAGAAAACCGAAATTAGTCCTTTATTTTTATATTCTAACGGTACATGAATGAAAGAAATTGGACCAGTCGTTCGAAAGTTATATGAAAAAGAAGTTTTGTATCATTTCTTTTGAATAATTTCATAATGTGTAATTAATATAAATTGTTTTTTATATAACACACATTTGTACGTGCAAGCACATCACGCGACTTTTGCATATATGTATATATGTGTTATATATTTCGTTTTACTCCTCAACTATTGACACAAATGTTCTGAAATTTGGTAGACTGATCACGCCTTTAAGCAATTGCCTGGAATTGGCATTTTAATATGTTTTATTGTACACTTATGGAATTGGCTGATCATGTCACAACATCATCACACAACATAGAATATAATATAATGTAACATAACGCATGTGTATGATATTAGGTAATGATTGTGGGTGTTCTAGATTTGGCATACCCCTAATATAGATCTTTTTACTGGTATTATTGTTGTTGTTATTTTTGTGCGCCAGCACTCCGAATTGCTTACAGTAAGCACCACAACAACAACAACGTAATTATCTTTTATCATCATTATCTATTTAATATACTGGTATGTACTACTCTCGGCCCTCAAATCTATCTTTATTATAAATTATTGACTTGGGATTATAGGTATGAATACTTTGGATTCCTAAAACACTAAAACAAGATAAATATATCTATGCCCAGGCATGTCTAGGCATAATTATAGCAAGAAAATCTTTCCACTTTAGTCCAAATTTGTATTATTGTATATCGGTCTAATTTTGCTTGCCCTGGATAAAGACTTCTTATAAAAAGAAGAAAGTATAGTATAACTTGATTAACAAAATTCTGAATCGATTTAGGTAAAAAAAAATACTCCCGCTCGGCAATCTTTGAAACAAAATCAATTTTTTTACAATGATAAAAATAGCTAGAAAGACATTGTCCGTCTACCACCATTTGCAGCTAGTTCTAGTAAATGGACGTTGGGGAGTACGCGTATTTACTGTTAATAATGGAAACACACATCCGTTCCCGGTGTCATATAATAAATGGCTCTTTAAATTTTGAATATTTGATGAGCATACTTTATCTTAATGTTCCGCTAACTATAGCATCTTAAATATAAAATCTTTAAGATTTCAGAACAATTATTGTAATGCCAACCCAATCCGATACGCAATTCGCAATGTCACGATTTATACTATTTTAAATGGTTTTGATTATAATGTTGAGGCAAATAGGCCGGTTATTGTAAAGGTTTAATGACATTAAACCTGGCAAAAGTTCCGATAAAGATAACATTTTTATCGTTGTAAAATTCACAAACGAACAACGTTTGAAAATTATTATCCAGTTGGTGTTCGCAACTTTAAGGGCGCTTGCTCTAAGTTTTTGTTCTAAAATAATCGTCCTACGAGATAGGCTGTATTATAATTCGAGTCAAAATATTCACTAGTGAATATTCCTCTGCTAGTGCAATAAAGTATCGGTCAAAGTACCGAAAGTATTGCAGCCATAAAAGCTTCATTCCACAATCAAATCGAAATTGGATGATTCCACGCCTTTTACAGGAATTGAGAATTTGGGAAATTTCATAAAAGTTTTGTCTTATACCTTTAAAAGGTCAAATTAACTCAAGAAATGATCATTTGAATGGCTGAAATTTATCTTAAGTTATGTTATGTCCTTATTGAAAAACCTTTAATCTTGAGGGTAGGGTAAAGAGAATCCCAAGAGATTATCCATTCAGCCTACTGGTATAGTTTATAACTTGATTTAATTGCTAGCCTATAAGTATGTTATAAGGAGTATTAAATACACGCGTAAATATTCTTTTTAACCTTGTATTTCTACTCAGTTATTCAGGTGTTGCTCCTACTAGATTGCTATCACACCTAAAATATAATAAAAGGAAATTTCAATTTTTCTTAAAAAAGGAATAAAATTTATTCACTCACACTCACTCGCTTACGTGTGATCGATAACTAATGATTGATAAACGTTATAGTTTAGGTTGAATTCTTTTCGATTTAAACATTTTCCTTCTCCATGTCCTTTTTGTAAAGTATTTATTATTAAGACAAAATGGTGAATTGCCATTACTATTGTAGAAGACTTTTTCCGTTCTAACCTAAACGAAAAAAAATAATAAAGTCTAAAAGTTTATTTTTCTCTTTAAAATTTACCTTCGTGCCTCGTTTTGTTGTTGTTGTTGTTGATGTTGTGTTTTTGTTACAAAATTAATGCGAAAAAAAAACCCATAGTTGGTATAATAGCACAACAAGTCGAGTTTGTTTGTTGTGAGCCGGATGGGGTGTCATACTAAAATGTTTACGGTTTCACATGGCGACGATCTCTGTGGTTTATAGATTACCAACCAACCATGCCACCCAGCCTTTTTGCATGCACTAAGTTGCTGCTGACTATTTTTGAAACAATCAGCAAAGACTATGTAGGCAAAGATGTATATATATATATATATATATATATTTAGAGAGAAAGAGAGAGAGAGAGAGAGAGAGCGAATTAAGCAAAATTTGCTCAAAGTGGTGTTGTCCCCTTGCCCCAGTACCCAACATACCTAGAAATACTTATACATAAACACACACACACACCCAACCCATGCACATTTGCTGATTTTCGCCTGAGGTTGGTGTTAAGCTAGGAAGTCGTAGAATTCTCATCCACATGAAAATGGCATATATGTATAGGTGTAGAGAAGCGAAGAATGACAAAAACACAACAAAATAAATAACAACACAAACGACATAATACAACAACTACACACATACATATGTATATAAAGCAAGAGCTACGAACGAGTAGAATAACAAGTTTTTTCATAAATACAATAAAAATTATACAAAAATCGCATACAAAACAAAAAGTTAAATAATGTCTCAAAGAAGGAATGATTGAGTAACAGAGTGACGGAGTGAAGAGTTAAGAAAGCACAAGAAAACGAGAGTAACGTTAGTAAATACCCAAGATAATGATGATGATGATGATGTTCATTAATATGTATGTTTGCATCCACAAATGGCTGAACTACTACTTCTTGTTTCAAGTTATCCCAACGTAACTTTTCATTGTAATATATACTTAAGTGAGGAAACTTAATAATGAGTTAAACATATGACTCACTCACACAGCAAAGAGACAATTCCAGCAGCTGACAAACATCTCAATGGATTTTGTTGTTTGTTATTTACTTTGCTTGTTTGTGCTTTTTCTAGTTATTTTAATATTCTTAAGCATATCCGAAGTGTCCAAACTATGGGTCGCACATCAATTTGGACCGCAATTCCAAAGAATTTAAACTCAAAATAAGTTGCAATGTTATAGAAGGTTATAACCGATTTTATATTATCCTTCCGTATAAGATTGGAGGATCCGTATATGATTGGCATACTCATGGTCGTAAATTTTGATATATTGAGCTGAATTTTTATATGGACATTTTTAGTTTCTGCAGGCAGAACAGTATTTAGGATGGGCACAAACTTAAATTAGAAAAAATCGGTCAAGAGCCGCACCCACAACCAACAAAAATCTATATATCTGCCACAAAAATTTAGATGCGAATTTGAATTTAATATGCATATCTATAGTTATTCCATTCATCAATGTGCGAAAAATAGGCGTGGTCGAATATGCCCACAATGCACACAATGCACAAAAAACATAATACTCGTCTTTCTTATTAACGCGTAATGCATACACTATTAGAAGACGTAATCACGTACTTTTCACGCCCACTATTTGTATGTACATGTGCATCACTAGTATTTAACAAATTTCATTTTTATAGCTAAAATGTTGTGGTAGATAAATAGACTTTTGTCGACGCCTTCTTTTGGGTGTTGTAAACATCGATGACGCCTTCTTTTGGGTGTTGTAAACATCGATGTGGCAATGAACGAAGAAGTGTTCCAGACAAGCCCACAATATGCAAACGAACCTTATTTAGTAAAGATTTCGCTCGTTAAGCCAAATATAAATTTCTTACTTGTTATCTGTGATTTTTCAAATTTAAATTAGGTTATTTAACCCTTTTTTTATAACGTACCAAAATGTGACATTGAAAAAATAATTTGCTCTCCACTGGAGAATAATCAATGCATACGTTTCGATGTTTGAAGAAAAACAAACCGGGTGTCGATTATCTTCAAGCAGCGCCATTACACGGCCAAGTCGTGTTTTATGGTAGCCTTAGTGTTGGTGCTTTGTGAAGAACGTGTAGAGAAAATATTTTGCCGTATTTACGTATCATTTTATTTCACATTAAACTTTACTTTTACTTTTGTTTTTAATATCGTTACATAATGTTTGATAAGCATGCGCGGTCGGCTTTTTTTATTCTCACTTTTTCTTTGTTCCTCTTTTCATTTATTCGTAGTTATGTATATAAAGTTATTATATTTCTAGTACTGCAGTACCTTAGAGGCTAATGAATAACAAAATGGATGAATATTCGGTGCCGGTGGAACCGATTTTCAGGGCTTGTACTGTTAATGCAAATAATAGCAGCAACAGCAATAATAATAATAATAATAATAACGGAAATATGCATCAACTTCATCATCCCCATCCACTTCAGCGCCATCATACACTACCAACGCACCATACACAACATCCACAACATCCACAACATCAACATCATCACCACCATCACCATAAAGATCACATGTTGGCAGCTGGCAGTACACCCAGTACGACAGCATTTTTGTATGAGACCCCTCAAAATGCAAAACCAGACATGACAATGGCCAAAAGTGATTACACCACCTTCACCAGCTGCATACAACATCAAGCTGCTCTGTTGGATCCACGTACCGATACCAATATAGACGCCAACTTGGATGCTGCTGAATCCATGGCCAGTTTGAGCGGTTTATGTGATTTGAAATTTACAAATACCGCCAATCTAATCAACAGTACTGCTGGCGGTGACGGTACTAGTCCAAGTAGCGCAGTTGATCATTTACATACGGATACAAACAATTTTAAAAACCTACCTTTACTGCCTATCATTGAGGCTAATAATTTGTTGGTAAGTGGAGGGAATGTCAGCAGACCTGGTAGTGGGTCCACTGGTTCTGCAGATAATTTAATTAAAACTGTTGATATTTGTGATAATATTGTGGCACAAATTGCCAAGTTTTCACAATTGAAATCGGAGAGTGATGATGAAAGGGAGTTTCTAAAGGAGGACAATTATGTAGCCTCGATAAAGCAAGAAATATTAACGAGCACTGCCTCAACTACTACATTTATGGGTGGCGTCACTACCAACAACATCACAACTAGCAATTGTTGTACACAAATAGCAACTCCAGCGGCTCAGATGGCAGACAATACTCAGTTAATGGGTTTTCATTTGGGAGTTCAGTCTTCTTCCACCACCACCGACAACAACTCTACAGCTCTGATGAATGCTATAAAAAGTCCAATAAATACAACAACGAATAGAATTTTGAGTGCTGCCGTTAATGCCACCAGTATAACTACTACCCCCACCACCCCTATTACCACCAAAACAACTAGTGTAACCACCAATATCGGTGCCATTGTTACAAGTGTTACCACTGCCAGCAACAACAATGGAAACATCATTGCCATTACCACTGCATCGGAACTACAACCGGCTGCCAATGGTATCAATAGCCAGCAATGTTTACAGCAGAATAATCAAAGGCAACAGCAACAGCAACAACTACAACAGCAGCAATCATCTGGTAACGTAGCATCGAATTTTCACAGTATTGAAGAATTAGGAGCCCAACCAAATACCACACGAATGTACGGTGGTCAAGTATCTTCCATTATGTGTTCCAACAAAACCAACATCTTCCTTAATACCATATCACCTGCCGCAACAAATTTACATACAACAACTACAACTGCAACTACAACATTGTCATCGTCAACAACATCGGCGACAACCAGAAATTGTAGAGGAGAACAATGGAATGAGAACAGTGATAGTAATGAGGCTAGTTCATCGGGCGATGAACATTTGGGTTCAGATTTCAATGATACAATATCTGGTAAGTAGTGCAGAACTTTCGCAAAACTTTCCCTATTCCTTCCGCATTCCATTATCGCCCCCTGACGTTCTTAAAACATTTCGTAATTCTCCATTAGAAGTTGAACGTTAAGGCTTTAATTCGGCGATTGAAAAGCTTTTTAACCTTAATCAAAGTATATCCTTCCTTTCCTTCTTTAAATCATACGCTTCCTTCTTTTGTTATTTGCAGAATTTATGCCTGAGGATGAACCTCTTGGTACGGGTAAGTTAAACCCATTTGTTCTCTTATGTTATAGTTTCAAAATATTTCAAAATTTTGGCAATATTTTGTTGGAAAGGAACGTGTTGCTGCTGCGTAAGTAATATTAAAAGAAAACTTTTATTGTATTATCTTATAAAAAAAAATTGTTTATTTTTTTAATCCAAGATAATTAATAAAGTTCACTTTCTTAAAAATAAATAGCGATGCATTAAAATGGTCCTGTTGTACTTTGCTTCTTTGTTTCTAGCTTAAAAGTTTATAAGTATTAAATAATTTTCCGAAAGAGTTTCGATCTGGTTGAGCGTGCCTCTAAAGGGTCGCGCTCTAGCGAAACGCGGGTTTAAATCAAAGTGAGAAACAAAAAGAAACTGTTTTCTCAGCTAGAATTTGAACTCACTTGTTGCGTTGGACTAATAACCCAACAATTAAGAGTATTTCCATGAACGTGAAGGGTCGTTCCCGATAGGCGAATTGGCTTTAAGCTTCTAAAAAAACCATATGTTTTAAATTTTCTATAAATAGCAATATTTTCGGCGGGAGTTTTTAGTTCTAAAGCTACTCTCTGAACTTACTCCTCTCCAATCTTATAATTTAATCATGGCCCCTTTAGATCTTACAAAAATCCACAAAGAATCGCATTTAATGTAAAACGCGACATGCAAGCTGACACGTAATATATTAGAGGGCAGAATCGTAAACCTGCCACGCCCACCTACAAACTCGTGGCACTCGTGGAGGGTATGTAAGATTTGGCTCGAGCCATATTTACTTTTTTTCACATGCTTTTGTGAACTTCACCTTAATTCGTGAACCTCTACGCAACGAACACATAATTGAAATAATTCTCAGTCAAACTTAATAATTGTACAAGGGAGAAAGGACGAGGAAGAGAGAGAAATATTATCAAGAACAAATATTAAAACAGACCTTCACCATATCCTTAAGTTGAAGGAGTCAAAACAAGGACTATGTCCTTGTACGACTATGCCGCCGCACAGAAGCCGAGAATAGTTAACATTGGAAAGTGTTTGATAGGAAAAGCCGCTAAGCAACATTTTACCGATAACTAGGAATGCAAAAAAAAAAAATGTTATGTTAACAATGACCTTCAAATAAAGAAAAAAAACCACGAGTTGCCTTCACTTTGTGCCATCCGATGCATATAAATGTTATAAAATGCATGTTACGGCATTTTGTTGGTGCATGCCCATGTAATAGGAGAAAGTTTTCGCAGGCCATATATATATATGAATACAACCATATAAAAGCAAAAACAAAACAAAAAACAAACAAACGATAAATCTATGAATGAATGAAAATATTGTTATTGTTATTGTTGTTGTTTTTGTTGCTATTGTTGTGTTCGTGCATGCGTGCGCTTGCCATAGTAGGCCAATGTCACCCAATAGAGCAGCCATGGCCTGATTTTCAGCGCACGCTCACACATTTATGTATTATGCACATGCCCATGCACATGCACATGCCAAACACATACATCATAAATAACATGTAATCATGTTCGAGAGCAAGCATTAAGTGCATTATTTAATATAATCAACAACGACAATGAACAGATGTATAGCTGTGTATGGCTGTCTCTGTCTCTACCTCTAATGCGATTTTTTTAGTATTTTATATACATACACATACGTATAGTTCTAGACGATAGCAGCGAAATGTTAGCGCTTCAGTAGACAACTACGATGACTTTGACCCATTTTTTCCATACAATGTACACAAAATAAATTTATAAAAATAGCAACAGCAACAAACCATAAAAAAAAAGAAGAACAAGAAGACTACACAGTTAGAATGAGTGTGTGGTGATATTGCTGGGCTGTGAGGTGCCGCATACACTTGCCGCTTATGCTCTGCATGTTATTGTACTACTCGGAAAATACAATATTATGTAGTGTAGTGTAGTATAGCTATGTGTGTGTTATAATGTCTTTCTTCTAAAACTAGATCAATGTCAACTATGAAGCCATTATAACCTTCGTACGCTTTGTAAGCTAATATTGTGGTTTAAGATATATGTATATATGTATGCATATATGTGTGTGCGTATGTTTTTACATATGTTAACAACATATGGATGTTTAGAAGTGTGAGCTAGTGTGTGTGTGTGTGTGGTGTATTAGAATATATAGCTGCTACTGCTGCTGAATCCTTGTATCCAATTTCAATTTCGTATATGCGGACTTGTGTATGAGTGTGTATGCATATATATGTATATGTGGGTATTTGTATTAGATACTTATATTGCATTTATAGCGCTTGAGCTTGACCCAAATGTTTTTCTATAAGCCATAATACAACAACAACAACAACAACAACAACAAGTAGATAGGGGTGGTGGAGGAGAAGGAGAAGAAAAAGAAAAGGTATAATAATAATAATAATAATAATGTAAAATTAATAATTAACAAGAGCAACAACAAAAACAACATAAACTTTTTTATAAATCAATTAAGCAGTTGACACTCATCACTGTACCCTACACTTTCTTCTTCTTTTTCGCAATATTTGTATTATTTGAAAAATTTGCCGCCCTTTCTCTCACTCTCTCTCGCTCTCTTCGTGCTTGACGGGTTAACTTCTAGGTTAAAGTAGTACAAAGTCTAGTATACGGAGAATTTACCTTGGCCCATTTTTTTACACATTAACTTGCACAATATTTTGTAATAAATGTCAATGTTAAATATTTCTTCTCTTTCTCTCTCCTATACATATTGAAATATGTTGCTGCTTATAATAAATATGCATTTATTTATATAGAATATTGCAATAATATAATTGTTGTTATTGTTGTCTGATGAAGGCCTTTTTCTAATATTAATTTATAGTTAGTAAACGTCTCGTGTTTATTTATTCTATCAAACTGTCAGTCCGTCTGTCCTTCTGTCTGTCTTTATATAAATCGTTCATTCAAACAAAGTGAAACGATTCATTCATTGCATGATTATAATTTTTTTATCCTCACTCCTGTCTCTGTGTGCCCTCCTCTATGGTATATGCACGTATATCTCACTACTGTTTAATATGCATACGTATTTGTATATATGTTGGTTGGTTGGTTGGTTGGTTGGCTGGTTGGCTGGTTGGTATTGCCACCATAATATACATAGTGTTGCATGTCGAGTTTATTTTTCATTTTTTTTCATTTTCCTAAGTTCGAAATGCAACAACATTGACATTGGTGAATGTCAGCGCAAGGAGAATTATTATTTGTTGTTTTTGTTGTTGTTGTTGTTGTTATTGTACATTTGCATTTTGCGTTAATAGAGGCCAACTAGTCTAGATAAATGAACATCAAGTAGGTTAGAAACAGATGCTAAAAAAAAAAATCAAGTGAAAATGTTTCAATCGGTTATACCCAAACATTTAATACCCTACACCACTTAGTTCTCTGAATCATGCTTTAATTAGTTTAGTTGTGTCAGTAAGCACGAGGTATTGCCATATAAGTCACTTTGTGAAATATCATTATATGGAAAAAGGTTTTAAAAATTATCTGATCGGGTCCAGATTAAGCTTAGCAACTATTCTTTATGAAATTTTATTCAAAAATATTAAGCATAACAAATTTTCGTTATACAAAGACTTTCTTTACAATAAGACCTTATACGAGAAGGGGTTATAAAAATAGTCCGATTCGGTCCATTCTCAAGAGGCTTCCTTTTTGGGCCAATATATGTTCTTGTACCAAATTTTATTAAAATATCTTAAAAAATGCAAACTGGAGCTTGTACATAAATCTCCATAGATGGACAGACAGAAGGACATACATTAAATTCATTGGTATAAAAATTTTTATAAAATTTATTTAATAGAAATATCGATTATGATTGATTAAAATATGTAATATATATATTATATATTGTAAGAAGAAACGAAAAAAAATGGATTATTTCTGTCTTATAAGAAAAAGTCTTTCTAGGGGAGTTAAGCCATCTCCAGTTTGCTTTTACCCGATGTATTGGTTTGTTGTAGGGGGCTTGCGTAATAATTCATTAATGAGTGCATTACATGTAACGCGTACCAAGTAATTTACGTGAATGCGTAAATAATCAAAAACACTTTATTCTAGAATTATTATAAGAACAACAATAATAACAACAACAACAACAACAGCAATAATAACTTTGAAATCATTATAAATGCAATAATAACAATAATAAAAAATGTAACTAGGTCAGGGTACATCCCAAATACAGTGTACAAATGACAACAACAACAACAATAACAATAATAAAAAAAAAGAACAACATGAGTGCAGCGATTACAAAAGAGTCAACAGACTGTGAAGGAGGGTGGGAGAGGGAGAGAGAGAGCTAAAGCAAATAAGTGGGTGGGGGGATAAAGTGAGACAAATTAAAAAAAATTTATAAAAAGAACCTGATGCGTACAATAGAAATTGAAGGAGGTGACGCGTGGAAAATGCCGACGATTTATGACGGAATTTTAACTTCTTTTAGGATAACGACGTTGATTTGCTAGGAATGAAAATTTCATAAAAATTTTAACACATTTAAATAAAAAAAAAATGTGATACAAAATGTATCACTATCACTGTCACTGTCACTGTCATCATCCCCCACAGACCCTACTCTCTACTCTCTTCAATTCATAATACATTATACGCGTTTAAAAGAATGAAGAGAGATGCCGTAACATCTGAGAGCCTTCTTGAGTGTGTAGAGTATGAAAAAAGGAATGAGTTGGAGAGCAACACTGCACAACGTACAATGTGTGTGGGGGTGTGATGATTTAAAATTCACTGCTGTCGTGCGCACAGAGTTGCCACACCATAGATTTTAGATGTTTGTTTATTGTGTGTTTAATGTTTATAGGTAAGAAGAGTATGTGTGTGTGTGTGTGTGTGTGCAATGTTGCATTTTTTTTTTTAATTTGGCCTTATAATGAAAATTTAGTACAAGCAGCGCTGTTTACAAATGTAGCACAAGGTCACATGATGACCCAGTGGCATACTTAATATTATTTAATGACAATAACAACAATAACAACAGCCACCATATCAGTTATTTAGCTGCTGCTGCATCTACAAGTACTGTTGTTGTTGTTCCTCTTTTCTTCAATTGCAAGCCAAAAATAATAATAATAAGAAAATAACCAGTGAAAATGTTACAGTCGGTCTAGCCTAATCATTTAATACCCTACACTATTTAATTCGACAGAATTGTGCTACAATTAGTTTAGTTGTAGCAGTAAGCTCAGAGGCATTGCCATATGAGGTAATTCGTGTAATATCTTTCATATGGTAACAGCTTCTAAAAGTGGTCCGATCGGGATCAAATTTGGTACAGCCAATTATTAAGCTAATTAATGACGCTACACCAAGTTTTGTTTAACAATATTAGGAATTGCTAGTTTTTGCTATATAAAGAATTATTTTGAATAAGGGCGTTATTGGGAAAATGTTCTAAAATTAATCCGATCTGGTTCAAGTTTGTTTCAAGTTTGTTGTTTGTGTTGTATTACGCTAATTAATTATTCTACACCAAATTCCTTAAAATGGGCAGGGGTTCTAAAAATAGATTATTTAAAAATATTTTCAATATACAATAATTTCCTTTTTAATCCAAGAGATGTTCTTGTACCAAATTTTATCAAAATACCTTTAAGAATGCGATCTGTAGCTTAAGCACAACATGGACATTAAATCGGGCAGATTTTGATTCTGAATCGATCGGCACAATTGAAGGTAATATTCAGTTTCCTTTGCCACATGTGCCACCCTACACGATATACAAATAATAACCATTCAAAATTATATAATAAAATTCAGGCCAATTGTAATATATTTTGGGGGCGATGGCCGATGGTCTTTTATCTATATCGTCTTAACAAGATATGTATATCAAATAAAAAAAAAAGCTTTACGCATAAAATGTGTAGGTTACCTGTTTGGCTTCACACCAAATCATATATGGGGGGCCGCCCAAATACCTTAAATTATTATTCTTCATAACATATTCAATATGGGCATCAAATAAAAGAGATTGTTACGTAGAATGCTTTAAGCAATGTGTTGTAATTTCAAATCAACTATCACTATAAAATAAACGCTTTTAAAAAGAATTACTTTAATATTGTAATTAATTATTTGTGATTAATGGGGTTTCATTAGTTTGGTTTTATTAATTTTTTTTAATATTCTTGTTATTGTATTAAATTTAAATTAAATTACATTACGAACTTGTTGTTGCTGTGTGCTTATACTGTTTAATTGAATTAGAAACAATTTGTATTGTTTGGCTTTTTGTTAATAAATGACCAACGAGGTTAGAATTTGTACTTCAAATTCGACCGTTAGTAATAGCAACATAAAGAAAATGAAGAATAATTGTAAGGTTTTTGTAAATCAGGTTCAATCCTCTCAAATAAGAAACAACATATAAACAAATGTTGTGAAGGCTGTGTTTAGTATTCTTTTTAGTTAAACGATTAAATTTATAAGAGTGTAGTATACAGGCTGAGGAAAAACAAGGACAATTCATACCCATTATATTCTTCACCAAATTTCGCAGTCGTATTAATGTTCATTTATGCGAGTATGTTGAGACACTCTCGAATCCAATTAATCATAATTATTTCATTTCAATTGTACAATATTTTGATTGTCTTAATAATGTTGTGTATTCATCTTCTTCTTCTTCTGTTACTACTATTATCTTATCATTGCCTTAACGATTTGTTTTTTTTTTGTTTTTTTATTTTTTTATGTGTGTTGTGGAAGGTCTTAAGGGATATATGATGTTTTCTCTCTTCTCCTTCACAATTCACTTTTTATTGCACGATTGCGCTTGCATTTTTATTCTTTAGTGTGTATTTTTGTAACATATATATATATATGAATGCCGCCACTAACATAGTCATACGACAATAATTTGCATTCTTGAGTCATTTTAACAAGTCTACTTATGATACTCATGAATTCGCTGTCCAAGTTTTTGAGAAATCCAAAAAAACGCTTTGGGGATATTTAGAAATATTCTGTACTATGTGTTTGTCATTTCTTTTGATCACTTCGATATTGTTGTACATTGATACTGGGGGGAATTGTAAGGGATTCAAGCGAATTGGAGGAGAAAGAAATTGAAAAGAACTCAATTAGAATTGAGATAAACTCAAGTGGTAATGCAAATATATCAAACGGAATTGAAACGTATTCAATTGGAATTGATTTTTTTATCGAAAGGAATTTGAGTCCAAAAGGAATTAGGGGGAATTCTAATGAAATTAAGAAAAAGTCACTCGTAATTGAAGTGAACTCAAGTCGTAATGCAAATGGTAATGCAAAATGGAATTGAAAAGTATTCAATTGGAATTGTTTTTTTATCAAATGGCATTGAAATTAAAAAAAAATTGTAGAACACTAAAATGGAATTGAAAAATCTCTATCAAAATTTTATATATCCTAAATGGAATTGATAGTAACTCAATTGGAATTAAAAATAACTGAAATATGTACTTGATCTCTTGTTCTTAATACACTTACATATGATACACTCATATACATATACAAATATATTCAAAATTGTTGTAAAAATTCATTATTCCTCAAAAATATAGAATGATACAGTACTAGAATGATTATGGATTGTTTCGAGGGACTTATTAAGCAGCCACACAATGTTTTCATTTGCGGTAGTTCTTGCATTGTTGGCCTCACGTGTGAATTAATAAAACTCATATGGCTGGCAATATTCGTATAAATACCACCTACTTCATAAGCACCACAACTGTCACCATAAGAAACGATACCAGTGAGGACACCTAAGGAAGTAAAAACGGAAACAAAAACTTATGCAATAAGCTTTCTTTCAAACACAATTAGCCTACAATTCGTAAAGGAAGGTATTTGTCCAAACACGAAGTTAATGTTGACGCCGCGTGCAGCGGACTTCCAAACAACTATTAAATGAAAAACGTGTTGATACACTTCCCCCTGTTATGCATAAGATACCAAAACATTGGTAGGCCCTCCAAACTATTTCAAAAAGGAAGTTACAAAAAGGAATTCGCTTTTTTCGTTTCAGTTTCAGTGGTGACCAGGCATATGTCTTTCAAATATGTAAATTAATAAATGAACAGACAGATTGGACCAAGGTTTAAATAATCAATAGTTAAATAATAAATCAAATCTCTCTCTCTCTCTCTCTCTCTCTGTTTCTCTCACCGTTACAAAACAATGGTCCGCCTGAATCCCCTTGACAACCATCATGTTCCGCATCGTCAGGATTACCAGCACAGAATTGTTCTGCACTTTTTTCTGTATATGCTTCGCTACAGATATCTTCATCTATAATCCTCAGGGTGGTATAAACGATTTCATCCGGCATGGGACCATGCTTTAAAGAGCGAAACAACAAAACTTATTAAATTGGAAATCCTCAATACCTACCACCCTCCCACACACACACACACACACACACACACACACACACACACACACACACACACACACACACACACACACACACACACACTCTGAATATTTCGTACTTCGTATATTTGTCCCCAACCGATCAACACACATTTCGTATTTTCTATGAGGGACATTCGATTTAAATGCGTTATCGCTGTAGTCACGTTATCGATTTGTATGGGTTTCACTAATTTTATTAAACCAATATCATTTAGTATCACATCCTCCATTTCATCCACCGTGGCCACAAAGTGTGGATGTGGAATAATTACGGAAACATCCATCACTTGGCCAAAGGGTTCACGTAATAAACGACGAGTTGTACCAACCACCACCTCTAGTCTGTGGGCCTCAAATGCAACTGAAAGAAGACACCGAAAAAGAGAAAGAATTAACAAAGAACACAAAACATATCAATTAATTAAAATTACGGCAATGAGCGGCCGTTACAATATAATATGGACTGATTATGGCACCGCTACAATAGTGATTTATGCCAAAAAAAGTGTACGGTCCAAGAATCTTCCTTAAACGTATTGATGCCACATATTTGGTGTAATGTGGATATTCTGGCCTGAAGCCTCCGGTTACCAAAAATATCTCATCAGAAGAATCTTCAGAAGTTGAGCCTGAACCCGCTGGAATATTAGAATTTTGACCTGAATTTTGACTTGTTGCAAAACTGATTGTAAAAAGTATTAAAACTTTTACAGAAAAATTTGACATTTCTAAATTTGGAATTTAATGATGTTTGTATTTACAATATATACAAACATATTTTTATTTGTTTATTTGTCTCTTTATACCCTGCACATAAAATGGGGTTATATTAAGTAAGAGACTTTTCAAAGTATTTATAGTCTTGATCAACATCATAAACTGAAACGGACTAGACATGTCCGTCTGGATGTTTGTATTTGAAATTTTGTACGATCACTATTTAAATTTGACAAAATCGGTTAAGAGCCACGCCCACAGTCGACAAAAATCTACATATCTGCCAAAAAAAATGAGCTATGAAGTTGGAATTTCGTACCCACATTTATAATTATCCCATCCATGGACGTGCCAAAAAAAAAAATGTACTCGAATAACAGACACGCCCACAATCGGTAAAAATCTATTTATTCGTCGCTGTATATATATGAGCTACAACGTTGGAATTTGCCATATTTATTAATACATACTCCAACCATCGACGAACCAAAAATGGGCCGTGGTCGGAAAATAGAAACCCTCACTCTCACAAGGAACTTTACTCGGCGTAAAGCTTAACTTTTAAGATGATACGTAAAAATACAATATTAGAGGACACTATCATATATCTGCCACGCCCACTTCTTGTACATAGATGTGGAGGGTATATAAGATTTGGTCTAAGCCTATTTTAGTTTTTTCCTTTTTTTTTTTGTTATTCTCCTATAGTGACATATTTTTACAGTCAAGGGTTTTATTAAGCGATACGGTTAGAATAACTTAAAAAATGTTGTCGCCTTTTATATTTTTTCTTCCCTCCCTTTCTTTCCCAATTCTGATTGATAATAATGTTTAAAAATTGTGGGCGTGGTTTTAACCTTAGTAGAAAATCAGCCATCTTTCATACAATAGTTTATAAGTGATTGAATGATTCGTTCTCTCGGCAGTGTTAGCATTTTGAAGAAGACAACACTGAAATGAACAATGAAACTACACCAACAATCTAGAAACTAACAAACTTTCCCCAAAATCAAATAAAATCAAATATCATGCATGGTGGTAGGTGCACGTTTTACTTTGTTGCGCAACATCATTCTTCACTCTTTACTTAACAATCAAACAAAATTTACGCACTTTCCAATTTATAGCCCAGTCTACGCATGTGAATGAAGCAACTGTTTCATGTTTTATGGTATATAAGGTTTTATGAATTGTATTCGTGGTATTCGTGGTATTGTAGTATTTTCTTCCCCTCTCTTCTTGATGAACGCTTTCATGTAACTCTGATGAGTTTGCGTATAGCATTGAATTCAGGAAAGATGTTATGTTTTTATAGCTGAAGTAAATCAAAACTAAGTTCATTTCATTTACAACATCCACAAAGAATCCCCCGGAGATCAAAAACTGAGCCTAGTCCGTCTGTTGTTGGCACTCTCACGGTCATAAACTTTAAGATATTGAGCTGAAATTTTGATAGACACTTTCTGCAGACTGATTTCTACTTATATTGAGCAAAATCGGTTAAGACCCCAAAGCCTACAAAATTCTATTTATCTATAACACAAGTTAAGATGTGTCAAAAATGGGCATAGTCTAATGATAGACACGCCTAAAATTTACAAAAAACTGTATTCAGTGCAAAACCAAGTGTTTCCCGAAGGGTGAACACGCGTACCGCTTTGCGCTTTGAAGTAATTTGTGGGGATACTCGCTGTACAAAGCTTTGACTGATTTTAACTGTAATTCAGGAGTAAAACGGAATAATTTCCTGTAGCATTATCGCTTCACCGATTTTTAACAAGCCATTATATTCAACTTTTTTTGGGGCATGAAGTACAAAAATTATACAATGGTTAAAAAATGTTTCGAAAGTTTGATAAGCACTTATTTAGGGCAACTGTAATCTGAAACAACAAATTTTTTGTTAATTAAATGATTAAATGATTTTACAAACAGTGGGCGTGGTAGGTTTAGGATTACGCCCTCGAATTTGGTTTCTAAAACTCTTACGTATCAACTTGCAAATCCAGTTTTTTTTACGGTTTTTTGTAAATTGAGGGCTCGTCTGTTATAAAACCATGTCCATTTTGGGGAGGATGGGGTATGGTTTTCAAAAGTTTGAGAAGCCCTAATTTAGAGCAATTGCAATTTGAAACAATAAATTAATTTATTTATATATAACATAGGCAGAAGTACAGACATTCGGATTTTTGGAAAATTTTTCAGATTTTTTTTTAATTTTTCTTAATTTTTTAATACATTTACAAATTTGAAAAAATATGGCAGCTCTTTGCTATTGTTACTATTTTTATATATTTTCTCCTTCCTTTTCTCTCGCCCTCTTTGATTTTGTTTATTGTGTTTTGTATGCATTTTATAGACGGAAATCTCTTCCACTCGTTTTGAGCTCTTTTCGCAATGAATAAAAAGCTCTTATATTTCATTAAAAAAAATCTGTTGAAATTGTTGTATTTTGTGTGAATATGTATATAAAAAAATAAAAGACTTCTTCCATAACTAATGCGACTACATTTATGCCAGACTATGATAGTAATCAGAGTGTATGAAGCGACATGTTTATGCTTTATTATCATATACTGTGGTGAAGTACAATAACTAGTCTTGCTATATACTATGTTTAGAAATTTTCTTCTTCTTCTGTTGTATTCACCTCTATTTCAAAGGATGATTTATAATCATAGTTGGGCCTTTTAATAAGAAAATCCTACAGAACCAGTAAAAAACTAAACTTGGCTTGGGCCAAATCTTAAATACTCTCCACATCCACATACATACATGCAGTGGGCATGGCAGGTTTATGATTACGCTTTTTAATAGTGTATGCATTACGTATCATCTTAAAAGTCAAGCTTTACGCTGAATAAGGTTTTTTGTAAATTGTGGGCGTATCTGTTATACAACCACACCCATTTTTGTCTCATCAATGAATGGGATAATTATAAATATTTAAACCAAATATCAACTTCATAGCACAATTTTTTTTTTGGCAGAAAAATAGGTTTTTCTTGATTGTGGGCGTGGCTATTTTTTACCGATTTTGCCCTCAAAATTTGCCCTCAAAATAGTTATCTGCATGTAGAAACTAAAGGTGCTTTACCTGTCAAAATTTTAGCTCAAAATCTCATAATTATGATCGTGAGTGTGTCAACAACAGACGGACTCACAGACATGTATCTAGATCTGCTCAGTTTTTGATGCTGATCAAAAATATTTATACTTTCTAGGATATTTGATGCTTCCTTTTGGGTGTTGCAAATGGAATGACAAATTTAGTATACCTTCCATCTTATGTGGAGGGTATAAAAATGTTTTATAAGTAGGCATGGTGATAATATTCTTATTATCTTTATGGATTACCATTAAGAGAAGAGTGGACAACAAGCTTAGCAACTTAAAAATGTGACGCAATTAGACTAATTGTTGTTGTTGTTGTTGTTTTTGTTGTTTACGTTGATATATGAGCAAATCAATGCAATCGATATAGAAATTAATGTGATTCCAGTCAACGCATACATATATATACAATTTTGTTGCTTTTGTAAAAAAAAAAATGAAAATGTTATAGTAGATCAAGTTCAACAATTTAATACCCTACCCTACTTAGTGCCACAAATTAGTTGTATCAGGAAATTTAGAGACATCGTCGTAAAAGTCACCTCGAGTGAAAACATTATATGAAATGGGGTTCTAAAAATGATCCGATCGGCTTGAAATTTGGAACAGTAAAATATTATGCCAATTAACTATTTTTCAGCAAATTTTATTAAAAATTATTACGAAATACGCATTTTCATCATATAAAAATTTATTTAAAATAAAAGCATTACCTTGGAAGTCGTTTTAAAATTAGTTCCATGGGCTTCAAATTTATCTTAAGTAATTATTAAGCTAATTAAGTTATATTCACCAAATTTTGTTAAGAAATATTAAGAATTGCGATATTGTGCCATATAGAGATTTTCATTATTATAAAACCTCATATGGGAAGAGGTTATACAAATGGTCCGATTAGGTTCATTTCCAGTAGAAAACATATCCTTGTACTAAATTTCATCGAAATATGTCAAGAAATGCGATCTAAAGCTTAAGCATAAATTAACATGGACAGATGTACAGACATTGTTAAATCGGTATAATTAAGGGTGGGTGTGGCATATGCCGTTTAAGAGTTACAAACATCTGCACAAACTTAATGTACCCTTTTTTTTCCAGGGTGTAATTAACAATAAAGTGTGGAAAAAGAAGAAGAAGAATCAGTAATAGCAGCAACAACTCACTTAAACATAAAATTATTGTTTTATGGTATAAACCAAATATTAGATACCTTCCCTACAACTATATGAAAATATATATTTATGAATGTTGAAGCAAGAAGGCGCATGAATGTCAACTTACTGGACCTATTCGTGCCTGAGTTAAGTTGAGTATAAATGGACTTACCGAAGAGAGAGGACTCAGCCAGACCTATGTATAGCAAAGTAGAATTTTTATACTCCTTACAAACAGAATGATAAACTTAATAAAATCGATAGGTACTCAAATAAGTGACATAGCGTACACATCTCACCCAAGTTAAGCGGCTACTATGCTAACGAGCAAGCAAAGCAAAGCAACGTAAGCTTTATAAATGATTGTGTAGTTGAGCGTATTGTTGCTGTGCACATGCATGCATGTGTTTGGTTAGGGTGAAAAGTAGGTTAGTGGGGCATCATATCTAACAAAAACGTCAACAACATATGTACAGGCAAATGGACACACATACCCAAATGACTGTGTTGTTGTTAGCATTTGAACGAGTGTGCGTTGAAAAATTATTCATTTTTATATATTTGTGTGCAATTTTTCTTTGTGCGTTATTTTGTACGCAATAATTCTGAATAACAGAAATGTATTAAAAATTTCCAACCATACTCCATGAATCTTCTTCTTCTTCTTTTACGAAGAAATCTTACCAAACACAACAAGTATTCAGTTGAAATTCTTGTCGGAATTGTGTAATTGTCTTATCTGGCAAATGTTGTCTGGATTGGTTTGAGTTTTTTTTTTTTTTTTTTTTTTTTTTATAATCTAAACAACCCCAAAACGAAAACCGGTCGTAAGCGGTGTTACTTTACGTTTTCTTCTCGCAATTTGCTAATTATTGCGTAATTAAAGTTTTATTCTTATACTTTTTACATTACTAAGGAGAATATGTTCTGTTGCACATAGCAAAAGGAGACATCATAGTGATCAGTTGTTGTATAAGTGTGGAGGGTATCTCAGTCTTGCTTTATGCCATATATAAATTTTAAGATATTGATCTGAAACAAACACTTTTAATTCCTGCATGAAGATTGAAATCGGTCAAAAACCACGCCCACAATCGATAAAAGTCTATTCAACTGCCACAAAATTTTAGCTATGAAGTTGAAATTTGGTCCCCACATTTATGATTATCCCATCCATCGGTGTGCCAAAAATGGGCGTGGTTGTATAACACTAAAGCTCACTAAGGATTAAAAAAGCGTATGCAGCGGAAAACTCGTCTTTTAAGATGATACACAATACATGCACTATTAAAGGACGGAATCATACATACATGCACATTGTTTGCATGTACGTATGGAGGGTATTTGAGATTTGGTGTAAGCCAGGTTTAGTTTTCTTACTTGTTGTACAATAACTCTTTTGCTGAATTGCATTTATTTCCTCATTCACTTTGCTTCACTAACATAATATTTTTTAGAAAAAAAGAATATAATTAAACAGAAAAACTGTTGATTAATGTTTATAGTTTTTCCGAAATGCATCATGAATGTTGTTATGTTAGTGGGTGCAAAAAAATTGGTTACTGGGTCATTATTTATTTACCATTTCATTGGAAAGAAAAGTAAAGTAAAAAATTATATTTGACTTATAACAAATCTTGTATATTATAAGCAGTTATAAAAACCATTTAACACCCTACACCATTTAGTTCTACAAATGATGTCATAATGAGTTTAATTTTATTGGTAAAGTCAGAAAAGTCACTTCGTGAAACAATATTATATGGAAGGTGGTCGAATTAGGTCCAAATTTGTTTCAACAAATGTTGTCAAAAAGTATTAAAGAATTGCAAATTTATGTCATATAAAGACTTCTTTTATAATAAAACATTACATGGGGAGGGGTTCTAAAAATGGTCTAATTTAGTCCATTTTCATTAATGTTGAAAAAAGGACCAAAAATTAATGTATAACAGTTGTAATTGTATTTTATATTGTTGTATAACAATTTCTTTTCTTATATAATTTTTGAAAAATCATTGTATAACAGTTTTATTTTCAATATTCATCAAATAAAATACTCGTATAACAGTTATAAATATATTTGTTAATTAATCTATTAACATTTTCTATTGTACTGTATACATATATGTACCTGCCACGCCCATTTTGGCCTAAGCCAAATGTAGTGTTCTTAGTTGTGATAAATATGGTGGAGGGGGGACAGACTGACCGACTCTATTCATATGTTTGTTGGATTATTTTATTAATTTTCTTTCTTTCTGTTCGTTTACTTGCATAATATGTGCGACACAAACGTATAATAATCATTATCTTTATATGCGAATATATTGTCTGTATATGTTTAGAGAATCTCTCCTTCCCTCCTCCTTTTTTGCCATCTTATCAAGTGTTGTTTGTACATTTATAGTATAAATCTCTGTGCTTGAATATTATATTTATATATGCATGTGTATAAATATGTGTAAGTGTGTGTATGAATTGTGTTTGGCATAATAACGAGCGCAGCAAAACTGAACGCAATGCGCAACGTTAAAAAAAAAAAACCTTGACACACTTTTTATGAGCGCGCGCCATACTACATATTAAACAAAAACAACAACAACTAAAACAACAACAACAACAACGACAACAACAAATACATATACAAATGAAAAGAAAAAGAAGAAGAAAAAAGAGCAAATATAGCAACAGCAACAAACAGAAAATATATGCATAAAAACTTAACAGCAACAATCTGTAGTTGCTGCTGCTACGGCTACGGCTACGGCTGCTACAATACATTCAAACAACAACAATAATAACAACTAGTCCAACACAAGTACACCTAAAAACACAATCATTGTCGTGTATGCATTTTTTTCATTTTGTTGTATGTTTCTTTGTTAACTAACTAACTGAGTGATTGATGGACTGACTGACGGACGGACTCATCGACTGACGGACTAATTCACTGGGTGGTTGGGTAGTTGACTAGAGATGACTGCACATACATCTCTTTCTCTTTTGCATTAAATGCACACTCGTACGTTCATTTGCTCTTTGCTTGTATCTTCAATTCTTTGTTTTCATATTCTCTGAATGTATGTATGTATGCATGTGTGTATGTATTACAACGACACGTTATAAGGCAAAAGCACAAGCAAAACCAAAACCAGGGCCACAAACGACCGCAATTTCATTTTCGAGGAGGAGGTCAGTACAAATAAAACAACAATAATAATAACAACAGCAAAACATACATACATCTTGTCAATATGACGCGATGAGCTTAAGTGCATTTTATTTTATTTATATTTGTAAACGTTGTGTTGCTGTTGCTGTTGTTGCTGTTGTTGCTGCTGCGGTAGCCGTTTTTTCTGTGTTTTTTATTTTCGTTTATTATTTTTTTGTAATTTCAAGAATAAAATTGCATTCAATGCAATATATGCACACATATATATATGTGGCTGTATGCAGTATTTACACATTATCACACTTGTTCTTACGTTGCATTATATGCGTTCATGTGTATGTATGTGAACATACATTAAGGCTTCTATACTTTATGTTACAGTACTTATGGTTCAGATGTTTGTCAGTTATAAGTTTTACTGAATCGATATAACAATGTCCGTCCGTCCATCTGTCTGTCCATCATATCTGTTCATCTATTCCATACATGTATTTTCATGAAATTTGTTACCATGACATATCTGGGCTTAAAACTCAGGCCAGCCATTAAAAAATGATTCATTTTGAAAACCGCTCTCTATATACAGCGGTGGTTGGGCCTTTAGGGGGAAACGTTTTTGGATTCCCTTTGCTAATGAAAACAGTTTGTGTTGTAGTTATTTGGCGATTTTGAGTCCTCCAGGCATTATGGAATCTCCCGTTATTGCTTAGTCCAGGTTCGGTTACAGCCACCACTCTAGGTAGGGTACTAATCAACAAACGTTCCTACACGTACAATTTATTCCCTTTATTTATTAACGTTTTTAATAGCTTCGAATGTGTTCGTTGTACGAACGAATGCAATGCGTGGATATATATAATTATACCCTACACATATGATGGCAAGTATACTAAGTGTGTCATGCCATTTGCAACATCCAGAAGAAGGCGGCGGAGACTTTACTATTCTTAATAAGTATTAACAACTGAGTCGATTTCGACATGTCCGTGGATATCGTATAGACGTGCACGCAAATCGCTATCAAAATTGGGTAAAATTGGTCAAGAGCCTCGTCCATAATCGACAAAAGTCTATTTATCTGCTACAAAACGTGTGCTCTGAAATTAATATTTGGTACGCATATCTTTCATCGATTTGTCAAAAATGGACCTGGTCAGATAACAGACATGGATAAAAATATGTACATAACATAAACGCCCACAATTTACAAAATATCGTATTAAGCGTAAAACTCGTCTTTCAAGAAGATATGCAATTCATACACTATTAGAGAACGGAATCATGGATATGTCACGCCTATATAGATGTGGTGGTTATTTAAAATTTCTTTACTTTTTTTTCAATTTTTTAGACGCTTCTAAATTATACCGACTTAAACATGTCCATCTGTCTGTCCATGTAAATTTGTATGCAAGTTAGAGGTCGAGTTTTTTTTAGATATTTCGCTAAAATTTGGTACAAGGACACAATTTTGGGCTAAAAAGAAAGCTTATTGAAAGTGGTCAAAATCGAAACATTTTTTAGAACCTTTCCCCATATGTTTTATTATAAAGGAAGTCTTTACATATATGACGAAAATTCGCAATTTTTAATATATTTGGACAAAACTTGAAGAATAGTTAATTAGCTAAACAATAGGCTATAACAAATTTGTACCCGATCGAGACATTTTTAGGACCCTTCTCCATATAGCCCCCTTATATGAAATAAGCCTTTATATGGCAAATATTAGCAATTCTTATTTATTGACAAAATTTGGCGATTAATAGTTTATTATTAGGCTGTATCAAATTTAGACCCGGTTGGCCCATTTTTAGAACCTGTTCCCATATAAAAATATTTTACTTATAAGGCAATACCTCGACTTCACAGATACAAATAAGTGGTGTAGGGTTTTAAATGATCAATATTGACCAACTGTTAGATATTCCCTTGTTTTTATAAAAATTATTATTTTTTTTTAATTGCCTCTAAAAGAATTAATTGGTCTCTGTGTGCAAATATACACGTTGCCGGCTTTGCGTGCTATGAAGGGCCTTTCATGATAATTTCTTAAACATTTCCACACCAAAGATTTACTAAAACGATTAAAAACGTGCTGCCTAAGTGTACAGTGTGACAGCAGCAAACACAGATGAATTTGGCGCAGAACTCCTGTGTTGGGGTAGAATTGACAAAAAAAAAAATAAAACAAGCTTAATAGTATATGTGCCACGCCCATAAGTAGAGTATTTAACTGTAAAGGGTATTCAAGATTTGTGTTAAGCCAATTTGAAGCCTTTTTACTCGTTCCATGTGGATCTCATTATATAATAAATTAAACGGTTTCAGTAATGTGTTGTTGTTGCTGTTGTTGTTGCTGTTGCTGTTATTCATTTTGTTAACATTTTATTTATGATGCATACATTTTCAAAGCATTTAAACATTCATTTAGTCAATTAGTCAGTGAATTAATCAGGTGGTCGGTCAGTCAGTCCGTCAGTTTGTCTTTGGCTTTTGTCCCATAATTCATTTTATTTAGTTGTTGGTCAGTTAGTCATTTCATTCATTTAATTACAATATGTACTACACTGAGCGCATACAATGTTAGGCTTGATTTCAAGGTTTTGTTTATGGCACGCATACACACCAGTCGGTATATATTTTTAATAGGGTAACAAATACACACGTTCGGTGGACAATAAATGCTCTCCTCTTACAGATTGTACATGATATTTAAAGTTGTGTGAACCTACATGTGAACCTGTAAGTGTTGTTAATATTGTTGTTGTTTTTCCCTAATTTCTTTTATTTCATTGAAAGTTTTATTAACAAAAATGACACATTAAACCATATTTAGTTTAACTCAAAACTTAAATACCCTTCATATTTACGTACAAAGAGTGAGCGTGGCAGATACATGATTAGGTCCTCTAATAGTCTATTACGTGTCATTTTAAAAGTACAATTTTTAATAAATAGTGGGCGTTTCTATTATTTAAACACGCCCATTTTTGCCACTCGAGTAATTATAAATATGTATATCGAAATTCCAATTTTATATTGTAGTTAAAGTTATTGAGGCAGATATTTGTCTATTTAGAGAGTATCTGTTATCTGACCACGCCCATTTTTGGCATGAATGGGATGATTATAAATATGTGTACCCGATTTCAACTTTTATAACTCAATTTTTGTGGCAGATGAATAAATATTTGTCGATTGTGGGCGTGGCTCTTGTTCGATTTTGCCTAAATAAAAAGCGACTGCGTGTAGAAACGTCGGTTTCCGTTTAGTATTGACCATGATCAACAAAAATTGATGTTTACATACATGGGTCTTCCATAGATATTCGAAAAATGGGCCAAATCAGATATCAGACACGCCCACAATATGTAAACAATTTAATTTTTTTCTGCAGAATCTGACATGGACTTACACATATTATATTATATTTAGAGGGCTTAATAAGGTATTTGCCACGCCTACACTTTGTTTATAGATATTATTGGGAAACAAAAGTTTTTGTATCAAAATTATATTATTTTTGCAAAAAAAAGAAAAAACATAATATAGGTTAGAATTGCAACATTTCACTTTGTTTTGTGTAAATATAGGATGACTTGTACAGTTTTTGAATTTCACGAAATTTTTTCTTTTTTTATCAATTTTATGAAATTTTTTCTTGTCAATAGTTGTTGCAATAGAAAAAATATTTGTTACAACTCAGAGAAATCAATGCACAAGTAATGATAAAAGTAAAGACAAACAATATTACATGCCCTACATAAGCACTTAAGTATGTTGCAATGGACGAGGCGAACCTTGCCCAATGACTTCTTTCCTGGTTTGACTTTCATTTGTTGTCAATTAAAAACTATTTGTTGTGTTACGAAAATGTTTTAGATTTGTTGCCCGTAGGCTTGCCGTGATTGTGTATTGTGTGTGCGTTCGGTTATGAAATGTGTTAACACGTTGTTACCACATACTAGGCATTCAATTTATTAAACATTGCTCAAGTGGTTGTTGTTGTTGGTGGTGTGAAATTTTGTTTTATAGGCCCTTTGGTAAGCCCTTCATGTACAGTTGTAATAACGTGTAAATCCATTTACAATAAAATAGTTCCTCTCTCTCTCTCTCTCTCTCTCTCTCTCCATTATTAAGCAATACTTTTTTTTATTCACACCTACCCTTCTCTATCTCTCTCTCTTGACCAACTAGCTTTCAATTATTGACCAACCATACGGTATGTGTAGGTAGGTAAACAAATTTCTCTTTAAACCATTTAAACATTGATATGCAGCGTTGGCAACTGACTGAAGGTTTGTGTGCTAGTGGACACCTAAAAAGTTTTCTGGTGGTTTTTTGTTTATACCTCAATGTCTGCTATTTCGTCATGGGTCTGTACATCCATTGTCCAAATTGGTCACTTTAGTAAAAATTGAGATTTTGAAATTTTTTTAAAATCCTTTTTTTACAAAAAATTATCACTCAGGAGATGTTTTCTATAAATACATGCACCGCGCCAATCTTACCTCTCCAGATGTATAGAAATTACTTCCTCCTTAGAAAACATATTAAAAACTACCCATCATCCCAACAGTTTTCTATATTCGAATGAAATCGGTTTAAAGCCAAGCCCACAACTTTGGTGTAGTAAACATAAATTATTAGATTCATTGATGCTTTTTACAATGAAAGAAAAGTTTTCGAATGATATGAACATTTCACCGTTAACATCCAAATGAATACCTGACACGCCCATATGTAGGAGTGTACTTTGAATTGGGTTTAAAACTTACAACTCTTCTATCATATAGTGATGGGGTGTTACTAAGAAGAAGGCGTCGGAGATCTTAAAAAGTACGTATATTCTTCTTCTTTTTTAAGATCTGAGTAGATCTGGACATGTCTGTCTGTTGTTGGCTCGCTCACGCTCGTAAATTTTGATTTATTGTGATGAAGTTTTATAAAGACATTTTTATTTAACTAGATCGCTATTTAAATTTGGGCAAAATCGACCAAGAGTCACGCCCACAATCGACAAAAACCTATTTATCTGGCAAAAAAAATTTAAATATAAAGTTGATAAACCTATTGATAAACCTATTTGTATTTACTGGATCTATAAATGTGGCAAAAGTGGGCGTGGTCGGATAATAAACTCTACCACAATGTACAAAAAAAACTTACTCAGCGTAAAACTCGACTTGCAAGCTTATACTTAATATATATTGTATTAGACAGCGTAATAATGTAGCTGCCACGCCCACTATGAAAAGGGTGGTGAAGGGTATTGAAGATGTGGTATAAGTCAAATTTAGTTTTCTTACTCTTGTTGGACTTAAAATAAAATAAAATACTACAAGTACACATCTACCTACTTGTTGTTGTTGTTTTTGTTATTGTGGTGTAAACGAAAATGAAAACGAAATTAATCTCACTAACATAGACCTGAATCTGTTTTGTGGTTTTTAATGTTTTTTTTTGTATTTTTTGTTATTACGTTGCGTCGCGTCATATAAAAATCTAGGTCAAGCAAATTTCTCGTAACAGTGCCAACAGCAATGTTAACGTCAACCAAACGGCGACAACAGCAGTAACGGCAACGGCAACGGCGACGTTATTATACAATAAATAACAGAAAACTTTCAAGATACGAAGAAAGAAAGAGAGAACAGTCTACTGTTATTCTCTAATTATTATTATGAGAATATTTCATTACAGTAAAGTAGAGTTGCCATGTACAAAAATTGGATAATTTTTCGATTAATTTTTATGAAAAAATTTTGAAGCCAATCTATAAAAATTAAATAGACGAAATAAATAATGCAAGGATCAAGTTTGAACTTGATCAGGCCACTCTGACGGATTTTTGAAACAGTAATAGAGGAAAATGGCTCAATTTCGAATTGAAATGAATTCCACATGTAACATTTTTTATATCCACGTGCTTTTGGAGAATATAAGCTGTGAAAAACACCAGGCGCTCAGTAAGACAAGTAGAAGTCTCTTATTAAAAATTTTTATTAAAAATTTTTTGTTCTTAAATATTGCACCACTTGGTTAATTATACCGATTGTTCCATCGAGAATAAGTTTTTGTATCCATTTAATCATGTCCGTCTGTCTGTGCAGTTGTTAACTGTTTATGTATTAAGTTAGCAAGCTATAGATCGCATTTTTTGACGGATTTTCACAATTTTTAGCATTAGTCTTGGCCCAAAAAGGGAAAACTTGTGAAATTGTATCGGATCCGAACATTTTTAGAACCCCTCCCCCACGCGAGCACCTCATGGTACCCGCGGCCACCACGCTGCCGACCCTTGGTGTATGAATTAACTTTCAACCTCTAGTCGATGATGTTATTCTGATTTTCATGGACAATGCAGTAAGTGAATCCGACACACACTCAGACGTGTAGTCTCGAGGCATACGCTGTGTGACTGGTGCGTTTCTAATGCAGAACACACTTAAATCAACAGTTGGATAATGCTAGTAATAGCGGCGGCGGCAGCAGCAGCACCACCCTAACGTTCACTGACATTATTTTAAATGAAAAATTTACGATCTTTATGTCTTGTTGACATTTTTATCATTATTGACTAATTACCTTAACACGCGTTTTATTTGCTGCATTTCGTGGAAGGACTAAAACAAACCAAAAAAACGTTTGATTTGTTACGCTGCCAGAGATGAGAGTAAAGGTTGTGAAATTTTGTAAAATTCGTAATATTTAAATTTCCCTAGAAGTCTCTGGTTTTATGGTGTTTGTGCTTTGTTTATAATACATACCACCTCACATATGCTGGCGACCTCATTGTGTACTGCTTTAGTGTGCTGTTGTGTGTTCACAATTGCAAATGAAACGCAAACGTTAATAGTCACTACACACACTCATGCATATTTAGACAACAGGAGTATTATTTCATATTGAAAGCAAAAGTAAGTTAATGTGGTGTGCAGGTAGGAAGAAGAAGCAGAAGCAGAAGCAGAAATTTTCAGAGCGTGTGATTTTGGAAATTTTTATTTTTTTTTCGCCCCTATTATGAAATATTTATACATAACTGGTTTCTCTCTCACAAGTGATTACAGCGCTCACTACCGTTTATTGTAAAATTAAAGCTTTCTCTCCACACACTCCATCTGGTAGCTATGAGTGGCTGGTTTTGGTGTTAATGTAGGTTATGTTCTCATTATCATGAACAGCTCCTTTTCCGCACATATTCACCTATCTACCGTTTTGTAAATTTCGTAACAAGTTTGTTGCTTATAGAGAGAGTTAGAGAGAGAGAGAGAGAGAGAGAGACAGAGAGACAGATTTCATAATAGAATTGCGGGCGCCTTGGGATACGCTTCTCGCTTCAACCTTAACTGTTGTCTTGTGGCTGGATTGTCTTGAAACCGGCATTTTGGAGAAATACAAAATAATTGTACAACAACTTCTTTCATTATTCTCCTTCTTGTTGTTGACATCCGAGATCCGATACATTCGAACACATTTGCTGGATCATCTAACCATAATTTTACTTCTTGTAAATCGTAAATCATTTTTTCTTTAATAATAATAGTGTCACTAGGACTGTGTTTGTTGTTGTTGTTATTGATTCATATAAAAATGATTACACAAGCTTTTCATTTATATTTCAAGTTATACAGATTTTTCTCAGAATGCATGGCTATGAGTGCTTGTTATTTGTCAGGATGAGAATATAATTAAAAATCTATTAAAACACTCTCGCTCGCGGTAGCAGAGTTAAGCGATGAATTTGGTACTGAGATCAAATTGTTGTTTTTTGTATAACTGCAAAATTAGTTGTCATAACCAAAACGAGGGGAAATGTAATAGTCGGTTAATGTCGATCATTTAATACCTTACACCACTTAGTTCCACAAATTATGTTACAATTACACCTAATTCTCTTTTTGCACGAATTTTTTTTTCACGAGTTAAAACAAAAAAAAATCTCTTTTAACACGATTTTCAACTTTTTCTTAGGTCTGGAATTAATTTATTCTTCCATTTAGCCAATATCTTTTTTTACATAAATTTTTTGGGAATGTATCTATCGTGTAAAAAGAGAATTTGGTGTACTTCATTTGTCAGGCATTATTAAGTCGTTTCGTAAAATATCTTTACCCTGAGATATATGTAGATTTTTATATCCTCCACAAAATAAAAAAGGGCGGAGGTAGGTGTACAAAGTTTTTTATTTCGTTTGAAACACCCACAAGAAGGCGTCGGAGATTTAATGATATACTTGTTCTTGATCAGCATTAAAATATGAGTCTATGTAGTTGTGGTCGGCTGTTCCGTTCGTACAAGTGTTATACAAACTGTTATACATATAATAAAATTATTATAATAATTGTTTACAGTTAAGTTATATAAAATGTAATAAAAACAATAAGTATAACTGTTATAAAAACTGTTATACTAACTATTGTACACAATTTTACATACATATTACATACATACATACATATAAAATTATTATATTAATTACTCATAGTTTAAGTTAAATTATAACTGTTATAAAAATTGTTATACTGTTATACTGGAATTGAAAATAATTATAAAGTTGCTTTAAACATATGTGCTTACATTATTGTAAGCAAAATATGCTAATGGGTCTAAATCAAAAGTTAAGTTTTAAATATTATGTTGCTGATTGTCTCATATAGTTGGTTGGTTAAAATTACTGGAAGTTTTACTATAAATGTATACTTTATACATATATAGTCATGGTGGTGTTTGTTGTTGTTGTTCTTGTTGCTTAAGTTAAGATTGCAAGTAATTGAATTAAGCGGCAGATAACATTTGGTGGCTAGTATGTATGCCGGTTCAACGTGTGCCAATTGTTACCAACTCCGTTCCATGCTAGCATGAACAATTGAGTGCTTAGTGTTCATGTCTATGGCTAACAAAGTTAATGTCGTGCTAATGTCATTTCTTAACCATTTAAGCTCGCTCACAGCAATTGCAGTTAGAGATAGATTATGGTGTTGTTGTCGTTGTTATTACTTCTTGGAAGACGGTTTCTCAATATGATGATTTTTTGGTTTTTTGGTTTCTTTTTATGATTTTATTTCTTTTTGTTTTTGTTGTTGTTGTTGTTCAATTAGTTTTTGGACAATGCTATGTTTGACTGTTGTGTTAAGTTACTCAACACGCATACACCAACACACATATGTTTAAATACTTCAGCTAAATATTCATGTGCTTTGAGGTTGCGGTGTCTGGCCTTTGGATTTGAATAACTACTGGTTTCTCGATTAGTGTGCTACACCCAAACGTGCTCACTTGTGTACAAAAGTATAAAATATATGAAAAATGTATTACTTTGTTCTATATAACAGTTTCATTTTGTTTAACGCATGAAAGAATGTGGTTTGGGGTAGTAGGGTGTTTCATTGATCGCTTCCTATATAATAAAAGTTTCATTTCATAGCCATGTATGAATGTATGTACAAGCATATGCTTCACAGTGTTATTTACGAAATCAAAGTCAGCTGGGTGACAGAGTATTTGTATTTTGTATTTGTATTATTTGACAGACAGACAGACAAGTAGACAAACGTGTAAAAGTGCCTCTGGAGGGTTTTCCCAATAACAAGTACCAACAAACATATACTTTATACTGGTATTATATGCATGATGCATACACAACTATGTTATAACTGTTATAAAACATAAGTAAGCTTTAATAAAAAATTGTCATCGAAAAAGAAGAATTGAATAAAATTGAATTAATCGAAAATTTACAAGTTTCTTTTAAAACCTAACTGTACTAAAAAAAAATCAATATATATAACTGTTATACAAACTGTTATATACATATCAAAATTGTTATATTAATTGCATACAAGTTATATAAACTTTATATACAACAAACACGCCCACGATTAAAAAAAAACTATATTTGGCGGAAAACTCGGCTTTTTTTGTTAACATATAAAATATACACTTTCAGAGGGTGTGGATGGTTCAGGTGGTGCATTTAAGATTTGGTTCAAATCGAATTTATTTTTATACCCTTTACCTTAGGGAAGAGGGTATATTCATTTTGATCATCCGTTTACAACACATCGAAGGAAGCCTCGGAGCATGAAAAGAGAAATCGTTTGAGACATGCCCGTCTGTTGTTGGCACTCTCACGGTCGTAATTTTTGAGATATCAAATTGAAACTTTGCATCCATATTCTTAGTTCAATTTCGCTGTTCCGTATTGAAATTGGGCAAAATCGGTTAAGAGACACGCCCACAATAAACAAAAATCTCAACATATCTCGAAAAAATTGTATCTTGAAAAAATTATATATCGCACAATACTATGCCTAATAAGGAAATATACGCAATAATTTAATGCAATAGAAACTTATTTTGTAGAGAGTTATAAAAGGTGGAGGGTATTTAAGCTTCGGTCTTAACCGAGCTTTGAAATCTTGTTTTTTATTGATTTGTTATAATTGTTGTTGTTTCAAATGTTTATTTATAAAAAACTATATCAAAAAAGACAAAAAACGATATTTTTGTTGTTACTTCTTTTTACGCAATTTACTGTTATGTTATGTTATGTTATGTTATCTTTTTATTTGAACACGAATGCTATACAAATTACACACACACACTCGCATACACACAAAATTGATTGTTACCTTACAACTTGAAATATGTTTATTAGTAAACGAGTATGTATATGTGTGTGTGAATTGTATAAGTATGTATGTTTATGAATGTTATGTGTGTCAGTGGGTTTATGGTTCATTTTTGGTTTCCTTTTCATTTCAAACACCAACAAAAAATATACACAATTTAAATTATTTTTATTTTTTACGTATAGAGTATAACTTCTTTAAGGCGTATATATATATACGATATGTATGTAAATGTTTCTTTGTATATATATCATGTATAGTATAACAGTTTTATGTTAAAAGCGTTATATATTAGTAACGTTTAGTAGTAATGTATCAGTAGTACTAACTGTTATATTATCTAAAATATGCTTATATTGTTTAATAGTATAACAGTTTTATGTTAAATGTGTTAATAGGTAATAATTTGGTAAAGTTTATACGTTTATAAATAGTAATGGATAAGTAATACTAACTGTTATACTATATAAAAGTGCTTATCCTGTATAACGGTATAACAGTTTCATGTTAAATGTCTAAGTATGTGACAAATTAAGTAAAGTTTAGTAGTAATCGATAAGTAACAATAACTGTTATACAATGTAAAATATAATTTAAGGCAAAAAAAATTTAATATATTCTTGTTTCTGTTGATTGTAGTTATATAGTGTATATTTTCAATTCTTACGAAGCTGTTATACACATATATGTATATAAAGGGGGAAAAAATAGGAATCGAAACTGTAATAAAGTGTTATAAAATTGTTATAAAATGTTTATGCCCCACACCGCAAGGTGGGAAAGGGTATATTAAGTATAGTGCGGTTATTATAACTTATTTTAGAACCCCTCCCTTCGTAGCGCTCTTATTTGAAATAAGTCTTTACCTATGACGAAAAATCTCAATTCTTAATATTTTTTTATCAAATTTTGATGAAGAATAATTAAGTGACCTAATAATTGGTTGTAGTAAATTTGGACCCGACTTGACCATCTTTAGGACCCCTTCCCATATAATGCTTTTTAAAGAAGTGAGTTTTCATTTGTGGAACTAAACGATGTAGGTCTTCATCGACTACAACATTTTCACTTGTTACACTTTTCTTATTTGACTCATTAAAATGTCATTTTGGTGTTGGAAGAATTGATTCAAAAACATTTTCCGAATCGTTTTATTTGTGTCATATCTAGTGCCCGTTCCCAGAATTTTCATTTCATGCTAAATAATTAGTGTGCTGCTTTAATCTTCCGTTCACTTTCAAAACTTGTTTGCAGCATATTTGTATTTCCTCTGTTTTTTGTTGTTTTTGTTTTTGTTTTTTGTTTCTTTAAGTATCTCTCTGTGTGTACTCAAAATGAAATCGAAAGTTTTTAATATTTAACTCATAATACATCTTAATGGCACTAACAGTAACATGTTAACAACAACAACAACAACACTTGATTGTTTATTGTTTTTTTGGATGATGGACATATATTGTCTCGTGTGTAAAGGCCACAATATTGGGAGAGAGGGAGGGAGATATACGGGCATAAAAGCAGAGGAAGAAAAACGGCAAAAAAAAAAAATAAAAACTCCCAAAATATTCAACACCTTCACAAACAACTTCGCACACACACACTCACACACTAAAATAAGTCTCGAATGGAAATGTAAACTTTCCAAAAATCCACACCCATACATAACATCAACTAAAATACAAAAAAAAACAAAAAAACGCAACAACAAAAAAACACTATTGCGAAATCGTTTATAAACTTTAACAAGTAAGAAGAAGAAGAAGTATTTAACTGAAACCAAATCTTGACCAACTAACCAACAGCTTCATACCACAGATAACATTTTATGACTGACACTCAGTTTTTGCTTCTCATTATGGGCGTAAGGCGTAAATAGTGGGCGTGTCATATATAATATTTGTATTATGTAACAGCCAATAAGTTGATTTCTACGTTAATTAACATTTTTATAAGTTGTGGGCGTGGTCTATATTCCGACCACGCCCATTTGTACATAAAAGGATTCTATAATTATAAATATGTGATAAATTGGTAAATCATTGATAAATTTTTTGTGGCTATGAGAAAAATACAAGAATTGAACAGGAGTATATAGAGACGGACAAAACGAGATCAACTCAGTTTTTCATGCTAATCAAGAATATATATACTTTGTACGATCTCGGACGTTTCCTTCTATATATTTCAAATGGAATGACAAACTTAATATACCTAGTATTACTAAGGTGTAGGGTATTAAGAGCAAAAGTGATGATGAGAAATGAATTGAAAACGCACAAAAATGCACGTGTGCTAAGGAAGCATAAGACAAAGCATAAGGTATACACAAAGTCAATCAGTTAAGAGCAAAAGTTAATCAGACAGAGAGCAAACGCAACACTACGTAAGACAAATAACAACAAAGAAACAAACAAAGATCATGCACGAGGCGGCATAACTAACCAAAGACAAAAAAAAATGTGATTTCACTTACAACACTTAACATTATCAGCCAAAGGCACCCATAACACTCTTTAGCTCTAAGCCGACTGGGTTTGTTACTGATGATGGGTATCATTTGTAATATATTCCCACTACTGGACAGAACTCTGATGTTGAACATAATTAAATAAAAAAAATTAAAAACAACTAAAAATATTAAATTTACCTTAGGCCAAATCTTAAATATCCTCTATCTTCAAACACAAAAAGGGGCGTGGCAAGTAGCTGATTTCCCGCGGGTCCGTTATCCGGCCATGCCCATTTTTAGTACATCGATGAATGCCCTAATTATTTATAAAGATTATTATAAATAAAATGTTGTCGATTGTGGGTGTGACACATTGTTCAGTCTTTGACGCCTACTTTTGAGGGTTGCAAATGCTATACCAAACCTAGTATACCTATATTATCAAGGCGGAGAATTTAGCAGTTATTGCAACATGTAAAGTTTAAAGACATTGAAAGAGGCCACAACCACCAAAAATAAAACAAAAAATAAGGAGTTACAAAAAAAGACAAAAACTAGTTATTAGACCAGCAATAAACCGTTATAAAAATTTAGCTGTAAAGAATTTACAATATAATCAAAATTTTACAGACTGAGACACAAAGACCTGCAAGTATATACCGGACACTAAATAGAACTGCGAATGACAAACAAATTCTAATCTGGTTTAATATGAGGGAAGAAAGCTAAGTTTGGTTTGGTTTGTAAGAACAACGAGGATTGTCCTAGAAGTTCTCGATCTAAGTAGTACATGTAACATAACTAAAATTTAGGCCAAATCTTAAATACTTTTAACATCTTCTTATAAGATATGGGCGTGGCACGTACAAGATAACGCCCCCTAATAGTTTCAGCTCATTTATTCAACATCTAAATACTTTAGATGTTGTACAATAGCTTAAAACAGATCCGCTTATTGTTGATTTCCTTGGAAATATTTTGATAAATTTTTTATTCTTGTTAAAGCCTATTAGGTCGTCTAATTTTTAACGATTTCAATACTATTTCTAAAACCTTTTTTGGGGTATTAAAAATGACATTCAAACGGTTTTTAACGATAACATATCTGGTGTCTGTAGCCGCACTATTTATATAGCAAAATTTTAAGTAACTATCAAAGTGATGTGAGATAAGATAAAGAGCTCAGTTAGGCTTAGGCCAAAACTATATATGCTCTCCACATCTGTATGCAAAAAAGGAGGCATGGCGGGTACCGCATTACACCCCCGAATATTGTGCACAATATATACATTATATATGATATAATGTATCAACTAAGGAGTGGGATTAAGTATAGGTTTTTGTAAATTATGAGCGTGTCGCAAAACATTTTTCAATTCAATTTAATTTTTGCCCATTGTGGGCGTGTCTTTTAACCGAGCTTTTTCAATTTATATAGAATCTTAAGCTCAAAAACAAAAATCTCAGCTTGATATATAAAAATTTACAACCTCGCGCATTTCAACAAGAAACGGACACACGGACGTGTGGCACAGCTAGATCGCTTCAAATTTACATGATAATGAAGTATTTATAGATTCCATGACGGCAATAACCAACTTAGTATACTTTGCAGCTTATATAAAGAGAGGATGGGTGATAAAGATTCAACATTAAAAAAATGAAAACGTTTCAGTTTCGTGTCTTCTGTTGAATATTTTGTTCTACATTTTGAATTCTCCGGAGTTATGTTAAAAGTTAATATATTTACGGAAAAAAGAGCGAATGGGTGTGTGTGTGTGTGTAAACTAAAAGCGCAACAAATAAACACCTAAGCGTTACTGTGAAATTCTCTCTGTGATGACTGTGACATGACGTGTCAGTGGCAGCAGCAGCCCCACATTCTGCCCACACACATGAACACAGTCACTGAATGGAACTAGAGTAAAGCCAACAGCATAAAACGACGTCCAAATCTAAATCGTGAAATGGTGTCATGAACAGAATGCAAAAAACTGCAACAGCAATAATAACAACAAAAATAATAATAGATAGATACATACATACATATATATGTGCATATGCAATGCCCGAAGATATATTACAAAATATGTAAAAAAATTATTTATAACAACAACAACAACACACCAATGTTGTATGTTTACAACAAAGTAAAATGGCTCTCAACCGATTTTACCTAATTGCGAACAAAACGATATACTTAGTGTACCCATCCCCCCTTTAACTTAAAATTAAAAAAAAAAAACTAAATTAGGCCAAATTTTAAATTCTCCTTTTATCTTCACCTATTAACAATGGGCGTGCCATGTACTCAATTATCTCTTCAATAGTTTATGTAATGTAATAGGTTTTTCATTTGACGCATAACAATTTTATTTATTAATACGAATACTTTTGTGATCTATTTTGCATGATCTGTCAACATTGAAATGTCAGTGAAGATTTACATTTTTATCATGATGAAGTTTACAAACGAGCAACGTTTAGAAATTATTATAAATTAACAACACAATTCTGAGACGCCAGTCGCAAAAAAAAAATTAAAATGAAAATAAAAAATAAGAAACTTTCTATATGAAAAATATAAATATAAAAATTGTAAAATAAAAAAAATTCATAAATAAACTAAAAAAGGAAAACAAAAATTATAAAATAAAAAATAAATACAAAATTAATCACTAAAAAAATATATAAAAATCATAAGATAAAATAAAAATATGTACGTAAATCATAATAAATATTTTATATTTATAAAATTATATTTTTTATTTTATATAATTTTCTGTGAGAAGAGAGAAAATTTCAGCTCAATGAAGCTCAACATGTAAGAAGAAGAAGAAGAAGAAAAAGAAAAGAATGCAATAAAAATGTTGCAGCTCTGATGAATTCCTATGTTATGTAAAGTAATGAATTAAATTCTGAGGCACATATGAATAATGGCAACTCAACCCCTTATAAATATATAGCACATAGAGAGCTTAAACCAAGCAACATTTTAATCGGAAACATATATATATACATAAATAGAGGGGGAGAGAGAGGCTGATTCTATCATTCAATCTGTACATAACACCAAAGGCATCAACACTTAAAATATGACAAAAAAAACTTGAAAAGTTTCACTTTCGTTTTCATTAATCTAAATATATATATAATATATATATATATATAAGAGAGAGAGAGAGAGATTGACAGAGACAATGTTCATTGCTCTACATGGTTAATGGCATAAAAAGAGCGGCAGAAACTAAAGCTTTGTTTAAAATGTAAACTTACAGAATGTAATGTAATGTAGAGAAGAGAGTCAACAAGAACTAGTTCCTCTTTGTGGTTTAAATGATTGATTGTAACCATGGAATGTAAGCGAAACTTTGGGTTGATTTGGTAAGAGAGTAAAATGAAATGCTTCACAAACACAATGTAAATGAATTTTACTGAATGCATAAGTAACAAGTAAGAAAGGGTTATATTAGGGGTACACCAAATATATGATCCTCATTGTCATAGCTTTTATGGGAGTGAGATAACACCCTAGTGAACCGTGTTATGCGCAAATAAACATTGTCTTCGCCTACATTAACTAATCACGCCCAATTTCACAATTACGGACCAAATTTCACTTACCCTTATGAAATATTTTAAATGTATTCCTAAAACTAAATAAGAGCTGTAATATAATCATTAAATGTGGGCGTGAAATTTTAAATATATAAAAAATTTTCCTCAATATTTTGGAAAAATTTTACCTTAGTAACTTCTACGGTTGTGTGGTCTGTAATAAGGGAAAAACCTTAAAAAACTTCACTGTATTGTTTGAGACATTGTTGTATGTCATCCTTATTTAGCCCATTTTTATTATTAAACTACGTACATATATAAAAATTATTTATACTAAATTACAGAACAATATCTTAATTTTTGCTGATCGTGAGAGGGCTGACAAGGGAAGAATAGGCTAGAATAGAAGCTTAAGAATTTTGTGTGGGCGTGCTTTTAAGCCGATTTCGCTCATTTGAAATACGAAAATTCTCATTTGTATAACAGTTTTTTATACCACAATTCAGCTAAATATCTCAACTGGGCTGGAGAGAAAATCGCACATTGCCACCCGGACAGAGAAAAAGACTAAATCAACTCACCTATTAATAATGATCAAATTTTTTTGGGCTGTGGCATGCCTTCTTCTGGATGTTATAAATTTTTTTGCCCAAAGCCAATATACCCCCATATCAAGAGAGTCCTTTAACATATTGTATACACAGCTCTTTCAATGATATTGTCATCTCATCCATGTCACAAGCAAGAAAAGAGTCATTTCTTTTATGTCTATATCATATAAAATGTGACTTTGTTCTTGCTTAAGAGCGAATTATAATGAAGCACGTTGCGAAATCGGTTCCTTGGAAGTTACGTTTCGCTTGTTTGTAATCTATAAGTTTACTTTCTGTTTCTCTTGGCTCATATACAATGCATATCTGTGTGTATTGATTATTTTCACTAATACACATGCATGCGCACACATGACGGCACTGCAATAAATGTTGAGGCAACGGGTATTTCTTCTCATCACGTGTGTAGTGTAGTTGTTGTTGCTGCTGTTGTTGCTATTAACTCATATTTTCAATGAAAGTGAAACTTTGCTTAAAGTTTTTGTTTTTCTTTGTGTACATGTGTTCACGTGTGTCCGTGTACACTCATTTTCATATAATTTGCACTCATGCGTATTTGTGTGAAAAGAGATGTTTGGGTGAATATATTTTTTGTTGTTTTTGTTTTTAATGATTACACCACACACACGCACTCTCTCTCTCACTCACTCTCTCTCTGTCTCTCCATATATGTTATGTTAGGTTATGATTGGTTTCGATTGTGGCTATAACTGATTATATATATATACTAACAACAAACAAGACATGTGCCGCTGCTACTGCCGCTGTTGCTGCTGTTGTTGTTGTCGTTGTGACTACTGCTGCTTTTTGAAAAATACGTAATCTTAAAAATCATTGACGTTGACGCTTACGTAGACATTCGCTTTCAGGCAGCTCTTACAAACACGCACACTCACACACTCATGCACTCGTACACTCACAAGTCCAACACGAAACCAAAATCAAAAACCAACTACACAAAAAAATCGACAAAATACAAAAACAAAAAATTGAAAAAAGAAACAAAACAAAAAAAACATAAAGTAGTACTGCGGACATATCCTCGCATATGTCTTACATTTAGTCAATCGAGATACGTGGTTGATGTTGGTCGTGTTTTCGGCGAAAATTACTATTAAACTGAGAACAAAAAATAAAAAATAAAAAGAACAAAAACAAAGTTCAACTAAACACATATATAACATATTGTACACCCATACCACCAGAGACAATTTATAAACACACGTCCCCACACACAAAAGAGCGTAAAATTATAACAAAAAGTACAACAAAAAAGTAAAACCGAGGAATATATAAAAGTGAATATTTATAAAACAATTCAAAACTTTGTCTCGATTTACATGTAAGCACCTCAACCGAAATCAATTTTTTGTTGCATTTAAATTTTTATTTTATTCAATTTTTCACTTCATACGCTATAAAACTAAATTACTGACCTCATTAATAAAATACACGCGTCGCGTCATCGTCATTGTGCATAGAAAACAAAAAATAATTAAATGGAAGAAAAGCAACAATTCAGCATCGATCTCATTGAAATTAATAAAAAAAGAAATGTAAATAAAAAGTGTTGAAATGTTTATACAAGAACAGCCCAAGGATTATGTTCATTGTATAAATTAAACACTTTATAATCGAAAATTAATAATACAATAAAAATAAATTTTGTTTGTGGAATGTAAAGTGTGGAAATAGAATTTAAAAAATGTAAAAAAAATTATAATAAAAATAAACTATTGAAAATTGTTTTAAATATTAAATAATGTAAAAATAAATCAATATAAATATGTAACACTAATAATAATATTATAGAAACCCAATAATAAAAACAAAATTGAATTATTTCAAAATTGAAAAAATTAAAAATTGCAACAAAATATATATTATATAAAAATGTTAAAACAAATTAAAAAATTTAATCATTAAATTCAATTGAGATGTAAAAACAGTGAAAGTGAAAAAATTAATATTAAAGCACAAATTTAAATAAGAAAACAATAATAAAAAAATGGTAATAATTATAATTAAAATAAATGTGTTTTTAAAAAAATAATAAAAATAGTAAAAGTTTATTTCGTTTATTTATTTTTATTTGTGTCAATAATTCTTGCATAATAACATATTTTAGACGTGATTTGTCGGACTTCACTGAAGCTTAAGCAATGTTGCATATGTCTAATAAACAAAATTTAAACCCAATCCATTGAAACCTTTTTGATTTTTTAAGAAACGCAGCCCATTTCCCATACTATCAACTAATAAAATAAAAATAATACATAATTAATAAATATAATTACAAAATAATTAGTTTTTTTTGGCATAAATGTTTTTTAGTAAAGATAGAGCTAAAAAATAAATAAATAAATAAAAATATTATAATATAAATAATATAAAAATACGTACAATTATAAAATAATAGTTTAACATGATTAGTTCTTTGTATATAAAATAAAATAAAGGTGTTTCGTATTTAAGATTAAGTTATAAAAATTAATAAATTAAAATTAAAAATAGATAGAAAAGATAGTTTATAAATATAAAAATATATAAACAAAAATTATTTCAAATAAATAAATTTAAAAAAATTAAACAGCACAAATTAATTGAATAATTTCTTATTCCAGCTTCATATTTAATTGTTTACTTCTAATGGCTATAAAAACATCTGCCACAAATATTAAAATGTGATTTTTTTGAGTGAAAAAAAAAAACAAACAATAAACTGAATAAAAATACGCCTTAATTGTAAAGTAGAAAAAACAAAACAAAAAAATCTTCATCTAAAATCTTCCATATCCTCAGCCTACAGTAACAAAAAAATAAAAAAATAATTAACAACAAAAGCCACAATAATGAATAAATTACCACGCCCAAGTACCTGCCCAAATAATACAAATTTCTTGCAAATATCTAGAAAAAATAGCAGTAAAAAACAACAACAATAAATAGGTAAAATGAAGAAATTCTTTAAAAATAAAAATCTATATAAAATAATCAATATTTTTTTTTAACGTTTTTTTTTAAATTCAGTTTTTCTTTTTCCTTGGAAGGAGAAAATGTTTGCACGAAAATTTTCGAGTGAAATAGAAAACAGACAACAATTGAAGCAATTAAAAACTAGCAAAAAATATACGAAAATTAATTGAGAGCAATAAAATCAGAAACAACAAACATAACAACAACAACAAGAAAGAAAGCAAGAAATAATTAATAACCGTTCCCCTGGATCCTCTAAACCATTTAAAAACAAATACATTCGAATATTAAATCAAAAGCCCACCTCTCTCTTAAATTCAACAACAACAACAACAACAACTTTTAAGTAGTGTTTTGTGGAAATATTATAAAAAATATATATTAAAAAAAACTATTTTTCTAAATAAAAATATTGTTTAAAAACAACAATAATAATACCAAACAACTGCTGCTTTAGATAGTGTTAAAATGTTATTAAAAATGGAACAACAACAAGCGACGGCGTCGTTTATATCGCCGCTTAATATGTCACCGTTTTCCCTGCAACTGGATTCAGAGCAACCCTCCAGTCCGGCGTTGGCCGCTACCGGCAATTCAAATCAATCCACAGCGAATCAACTGTTAAGTGCTGCTGCTGCTACTGCTGTTGCCAATGCCAATGGTGGTGGCGGTAGTGGCGGTGGCAATACAGGCGGCAATCCCACAAATGTTGCCGACAATTTAAATGGTGGCGACACCACAACCGATTATTCCGCTTATTCATTACATTTAACATCCTCAGGAGGGCACCCAACCCATCAACAGCAACAACAACATCTAACACAACACCAGCATCAACACTACAATCAACAGCAGCCGCAGCAGCAACAACAACAGCAACAACCTCAAAACCTCTATCATCAACAGCAGCAGCAGCAACAACAGCAGCAGCAGCAACAAAATATTGCCAATAATCAAAATTTTCAATATTCCTATATCTACAATATCGACTCTCAATATATATTCCCTACAGGTTATCAGGACACCACCTCCTCACATTCACAGCACAGCAGCAATAATGGTGGCGGAGGCGGTGGCCAAACTAATCTGGCCATACCGAACAGTGCAGCCGGCCCAGCTGGTGTGTCACTCATTAACGGTGTGGTCACGTTGAATTCGCAAATATCTGGAAACGGTAGCAGTGGCGGTCCGCCTGGCAGTGGTGGCGGCGGCGGTGGTGGTGGTGGTGGTATTATTAACGGTTCTAATAATGGTCCCACCTCGTACATGTCACTATTACCACCCGCCGTAGGTGCCACCAGTTCATCTGGCCCCCATTTGACGGCCGTTAATGCGCTGGGTGGCACCAGTGCCTTGACCACCGCCACTACGGCTGATGTCATCGATATAAAGCAGCTGTTTGAGGAATTGTGTCCGGTGTGTGGTGATAAGGTGAGCGGCTATCATTACGGTTTGCTCACCTGCGAGTCCTGCAAAGGTTTCTTCAAGCGCACCGTACAAAACAAGAAAGTTTATACCTGTGTAGCGGAACGATCGTGTCATATCGACAAGACGCAGCGAAAACGTTGTCCGTATTGTCGATTTCAAAAATGTTTGGATGTTGGCATGAAATTGGAAGGTAAGTGTCGTATTTATTATCCACTTGAATGCATTCCATGGATGCCATAAAGTGACAAATTTTTTTTATTACAACCACACCATAACTATAGGGTCTTCAAAAAGAGTAATAGGGGTTTTATATTTTTTTTTGATACTGTCTAATTTCTTACAAATCAAACGATGATTAGCTCAGCCTCAGCCACCAGCAGGATCATGATCATGATCATTTCTTTCTACAAATTTTAATATAAACAAGTAAGAAAAGTAAATATGGCTTAGGCACAGTCTTAAATACCCTTCACATCTACATAAAATCAAGGGGCATGGCAGGTACCTAATTACGCCTTTTAATTGTACATGTCTTAGGCATCAACTTTCAAATCGAGTTTTGCGCTGAATAGGGTTTTTTGTAAATTGTGGGCGTGTTTGTTATCTGAACACACCTATTTTTGGAACATCAATGGATGGTGTAATTATAAACATGTGCTCCGAATTTCAAGTTCATAGGTCAATTTTTGTGGCAGATAAATAGATTTTTGTCGCTTTTGGGCGTGTTTGTTATCCAACCATGCCCACTTTTAGCACATTAATGTATGTTGCAATTATAAATATGTAAACCGAATTTCTAATCTCTTAATTTTCACTTTTACGATTTTGCTCAAATAAGTTGTATAAGTTGAGAGTTTTTCTTTGTATAAAGATTGTAGACTTTTTGTTAATAAGTCACTACTACACATGCATACATACGTACGTACAAGTCATATCATCAGAAAGATGGAATAGTTGCAGCATGAAATGAGCATGAATGTAACTGTTCATAATATTGTGACAACAATTATTAAGAAAAAAATTTACCTCTAAACTTGAAATTTGGTACGCGTATGGATAATTTCATAGATATACCAAAAGTGGGTGCAGTAGGATAACAGACACGCTCACAATTTACCAAAAACCATACTCAGTCGATATGTTTGGAAAATCGACTTGGATCACTTTTTAAATTATCGCCAGTTATAATAATACTTTCGTTTAAGACCAACACAATCGCAAATATGTATTTGAGCGATTGGTGCGAAATAAAATTTCATCATGAATGTTATCTGATTATCTGTAGGTAGCAGCTAACTACAACTGATTATGCATTGATTGTATAGCTGGAAACATGACGTTACAACTGTATAATCGTATATCACACCATTTAGTGAATATTTGTTAATAAATGTAAAATGGGTAAAAAATTGTAAACAATGTTTGTTTTTTTGCACAATTCTATGAAGAAGAGGCGTTTTAGGGTGGACAGATGTGAATAGATTTGAAAAAACAAATACAAAAACCAGTGAAAATGTTATAATTGGCAAAGTCCGACTATTCAATATCCTGCAATTAGTTTGGTTGTCTCAGTAAATGCGAGACATTGTCAGATAAGTCACATCGTGACATATCATTATATGGCCTATCCAAATTTGCTACATTCCATTATTAAGCCAATTAACAATTCTTCATCAAATTTTGGTAAAAAAATGAATCAATATAAGTCCTTGTACTAAACTTGATCAAAATATCTTAAAAAATGCGACCTAAAGCTTAAGTAACACATTACACGACAGACGATCACGATTAAATCGATTCAGTTGTTGTTTCTGAATCGTTGGTTGTAAATTGTGAGCGCCTTCTTCTTCTTTTTTCTTCATATGTGTAGAAATTGTAAAAGTGATCAAAATCTGTTCATTTAGTACAAACATGCCAAGAAACTTAATATATTATGAGTGCTGTAGGGGATACAATAACATTTGACATTCTCTATGGCACCACTGCTCTCTTCTTCTATCTTACACAAGAACGCTTTATCTATATAAGCTTGTGCAGAAAATGCATACAATGCTAATGTGTTTGACAACTTTACATGTGTGTTGTTTGGTTTTTGTCGTTGTTGTTGATGTAGCCATAACCATAACCCTCTCTTTATTTACGAAATATATTCAAACGAAACAAAAAACAAACAAAATAACAGAAATGTTGTCATTCTTCATTTCAGAGCTTTTATTGCTTGATTTTGAGGGTTGTGGGCCCTCTGGTGTAAATGCTGTTGCTGTTGTTGTTGTTATAGTTTTGATTATTGATTTTTAAACCTATGTACTCAAAAAAACTATTGATCTAGAATCATTTTTTGAAATCGATTTATATCCATCTGTTCCATCCGCTTATGCATTTTTATATTCTTCACACAAGATGGAAGGTACACTAAATTTGTTATTCTGTTTGCAGTACCTAGAAAGAGGCGTCAGAGACCTTGAAAAATATATATATTCAGTATCAAGAACTGTGACCATCTAGACATGCATCGATCTAGACGCATGCTGAAATATTGTACAGACATAGTCGCTCTTTAAAATGGTCAAAATCGTCCAAGAGTTCAAAATTTACCAAAAACAAAAAAAAAATCTAATTTGGTTGAAAATTGGATCAACGATCCAATTATATATTTATTATATAACATATAGTTTAGTGGTCATTAAAAAAGGTTGTACTTGTAAATATGCCACACCTACATATGCGTGGCTTTCATATTTGCATATACACATGTAGTCACAATGTGGCCCAAATATAAGTTTACCAAGTTTACACTCGTTCTATATAATATTGCATGTAAGTATATAGTACATAGTACATCGTATATAAATATAACTATGTTACGTAGATAGTAAGCTGTAGTGTGTTGGGTTTGGCATTGTTCTAGTTTTGTTAACCTACTTATCTGAAAATCTAAATAACTAAAAACCTGTTTTGTTGCATTCCGTTTTATTGATTTTTCTCTAGTTACAATATTCTTCACAGCTTTACATGTGTGAGAATTGTGAGTAATTGTGGGTGGTATAGTGCTTTTTTTTCCTCTTTTAGTTGTTTTCCTTTATACTCGTTCTTCCACTTTTCATAATAATTTGTTCACGCTTTTATTCTAAACATACACATACAATATATATGTGTACGCAGAAGAATTTTTTTATTACACCCACAACACCACCATAATTAAGTGATTGGAGGGGTTTATTGGTTTTGTGCAAACGCTTTTAACAATCAGAAGTAGGAGAGCCACGCCCCCCTCCAAGTATATATATTCTTAATCAACATTAATAACCGAGTCGATGACGGTGTGTCTGTCCCCTTTTTTTTCAACATTCTCACGACCGCTAGGATTAAGATATCGAGCTGAAATTTGGTAAGAATATTCTTCACAGTTTGGTATTGCCAATGGATAATATTAAGCTAATAATCACAATCACAGAAAATATTTGGTTAAGAATTTTCAATTTTTTGAAAAAAAATATTAATAATGCCACGCCCAAATTGGCAAGTTGGTTCAAATAAATTTGAGACATTATTTCCTTATTATTATGAGCGCCAGCTCATACAATGGAGTTCTATTTTGGAAGAGGTTCGTGATGATGGGTCTCCTAGATTTAGCGTCCCCCTAATAAAGCCCTTTTTTCCTTATTTTTTCTTATTTGAAGAAGTAGTTTGGTGGGGCACTATTTTGCGGATGAATAATGATGGCGGGTCTCCCAGATTTGGCTTCTCCCTAATATAGCCCACTTTTACTCCTTTACTTCTTTTTGATTAAAATGGTTGAAAAGTGTTTATAAACAAGCGTATTTTGTATATATAATGTTAGCATGAATCGTTGTAGAAATGAGCTCAAGTGATAGATGGTGAAGGTTGCGTTCTACATTTATATATGCATCTGTACATATGTGGTCTATACTTGTAAATATATTCCTTTAATATAATAATAAATTTGGGTTACTGTACGTATGAGCAACATTTAGAGATGTTGTATTAATACGCATAATTCGTGCATACAACGCAATAAAAAGAAAAAATCTTGCGCAATATATTTTTGAATAATATACATATATAAGAAGAAGAAGAAGAAGAAGCGTGAATGAAACTACGTATAAAGTATAGATTGAAAAAGAACACGTTCTATATCGTTTACGGTACTGTGTTAGGTAAGCCACGATTTAATGTACATTTGGCGTTTTTCTTATAATTTAATTTTGTTTTCAAAGTATCATTTATACGGTGAGGGATTATACGATCCGTATACGATCTGTATACGATCCGGTTTTATGTTAAATTATTGAAGAATTATCACTTTCTACAAATATTTATAACTATGCCATTCATGGATGTGCAAAAAACAATTGGAAAACAGATACATCCACAATTTACAAAAAAATGTATTTGGGGCAAAATTCAACTTGCAGCGGGTTTTTCAATAACGACATAACAATTTTGTACTTTAATACAAATGCACTTTGGAGCTATTTTCAATATTCTGTCAACACTAAAATGTCATTGAAAGTTTACATTTTTATCATGATGAAAGGCGAACGTTTGGAAAATTACTACCGCAATTCTAAGCAACTTTAAAAATGCTCACTCCAATTTTAGGTCGTAATATGGACTGTGTGTGTTATGGTGAATAAATTCGAGCCAAAATATGCACTGAATCAATGTTCTTGTTGCAGTGATGCAAAGTGCAGGTTGAAATACCGAAAATATTGCAACCATAATAAGTGCTTCAGTTCAAAATGAGTCAAATCAGCTGTTCAAAGAAATTATAGAACTATTAAACCACATTATGGTTAATTATCAATAGAGATCTTAACTTACACCCAGAACAAGAACAATTTAACTTAAGAACTAAAGCCTCTTGATCGTTTAAAGAAACGAAACTTGTGTTTTTTATGTTAGGTCCTTAATGAAAAGCTTATGTTATGTACACTATTGAAAGGCATAATAAGGAATATGGCACGGCCACTATGGAGAATATGATGGAGAGTATTTAAGATTTGGTGCAAGCCAAATTTTATATGATTCGACACTCCTAAATGTAATAATTATGATCTAGATTGGATGCAATTGCAGTCAGATTTATTGTATTTGTTTCGCACGATGGATCGCTTTAAGAAATTGTAAACCCTAATGTTATTATAATGCTAATTTATAAATATCTCAGTATTTAAATATTTGTATATATATATACATACAAGCAAAGGAATATATAACTTACGTAGATTGAGTAGAAAAATAGGTCAACATTTATAAGAGAATGGTATGAGTAGGTTTTGCATTGGAAAAGTATATTTATTAACGGCTCTATTCGACTATTTAACACCCTACACCACTTGATTCCATAAATTATGCTACCATTTAGTTTAGTTGTATTAGTAAACGGGAGGAATTGTGAGATACGTCACTGGGTGTAATGTTCTTATATGGAAAGGGGTACTAAAAATAGGCCGGTCGGATCTAAATTTTTCCTAGTTAATTATTAGGCTAATCATTAATGAACTAAATTACCCCAAATTTAGCCCAAAAATGTTAAGAGTTGCGATATTTCGTCACATAAGATTTATAAGGGGTTGGTATGATTCATTTTCTTAAGAGTTCCTATTTAAACATGATTAAATTGATTTAGATTTGAATTCTGAACGTTTTCCTATAAGTATAGATAAATCTGAAGACACACAAGTCCAATTAACTTGTGTACCACTCTGTTGTGTAGGGTATAGAGATGAAAAAAAAATAATAATTATAATGGGAGCGCAATAATAATAATTGATTTATTTATATTTAATCACCCCTTGAAAGGTTTATGTATGCTTCCATGTGTACCACAAGCACGCACACACACACACAGACACACACACACACAATACGTATCGCATGCTTGCAATAATATCGTGTGCTCAGTTGCGTATTTGCGTGCGTGTGTATGTGTGTGCATTCAACTTAACTAAGCTTTATGTACATTCTCAACTTGCGTTGCATTATTTAGCATTTTTCATTGTACCCATTCGTCTATACTCACCTATACTCACTACCCTGTCACAGACGTCTTTATCATTGTGCTGCAGCGCTATTTGCTTACATGTGCTCTTGTTACTAAAAATAAAAATTCTCCGTTAGTAGTATGAATATAACACACAAAGTTAACAACAACTCTACAGTATACTAATGCTAATAAAGAAGAAGAAGAAGAAGAAGAAAAAGCAGAAATCAAAACAAATTCTGGTTTGTGCCCGCGTTTGTAATGTTATTGTTTCTTTCATTTGTTGTTATTATACCCTCCACCTCAGTGATGAGAGTATACTAAGTTTGTTCTTCCGTTTTCAACACCCAGAAGGAGGCGTCAGAGACAAAGTATATATATTCTTGATCAGCGTCAAAAACTGAGTAGATTTAGACATGTATGTCCGTGTGTCCGTCTGTTGTTGACACTCTCACGGGCGTAAATTTTGAGATATTGAACTGAAATTTTGTACAGGCACTTTTAATTTTTGCACGCAGATCGCTATTTAAAATGGGCAAAATCGGTCTAGAGCCACGCCCACAATCAACAAAGAACTATTTATCTGCCACAAAAATTGAGCTGTAAACTTAAAATTTGGTATGTACATCTATAAATATTAGCTTTATCGATATGCCAAAAATGGGCGTATTCAGGTTGCATACACGCCCATAATCAATAAAAATCTTTATATCTACCACAAAAGTTGACCTAGGAACTTGAAATTTGGTACGCGTATACATAGTTATCCCATCTACCGATGTGCCAAAAATGGGCCCGGTCGGATAACAGACACGCCCACCATTTACAAAAAATCATATTCAACGTAAAAGTAGACTTGCATGCTGATACGTAAAAACCTACACGATTAGAGGGCGAAATATTTATATACATGTGCCACGCCCACCATTCTGTAGGTGGAGGGTATTTAAGATTTGGCCTAAGTCAAATTTAGTTTTCTTAATTGTTTTTTTTTTTTTTCATTTTTCATTTTTTGTATTTATAGCAAAACTTAGCAAATAAGCAATTGAATATATAATATATAGTATATGCAAATGTGCGTGTGTGTGTGTGTGTATGTTGTATTAACCAACACAGTCCCTATGTACGTGTGTGTTTGTGTCTGTTGTCCTCGTGTTCACCTCGTCCTCAACTGTGAGTCAAAGTAAACACTAAAGCACTAACAGCAACAACAACAATTAACAATTGAAAAAGCGGTTATTTGCTATAAGCCAACAACAACAACAACAGCAACAGCAACAACAAGCAATTACAACAATCAAAGCACGTACACTACTCAATACAGTACAACACTGAACAGCGCATAACATAAAGAACAAGCATTTTCAATGCATGTGTAACATGTACGAGGAGTGTGTATATAAAAATAATAATAAAAACAGTGTCAAAGATAAATATTTTTTGTTGATTAGCTGATTTGTTGTTGTTGTTGTTGTTGTTGTCGATGATGATGATGATGGTGGTGCTGTAATTTTTGCTTTTTTCTTTAAGTACCTTACACCACTTCTGCATATATCAAGTTTGTGCAGATGTTTGTAGTTCCCAAATGGCTAAAGAGAGACGCTTTTTTCATTATACTGATCGGTTCAGAAACGAAATTTGAATCAATTTAATTACGTTCATCTGTCTGTACATGTAAGCTACTGTCAGTATTTTTTAATGAAATTTGATAAAAGGTTATGTTTTGGCCCAAAGAGAAATCCCTACTCAAGATTAACCGAATCGGACACTTTTTAGAATCCCTCCCCATATACGATTTTATTATAAAGAAAGTCTTTATATGGAGAATGTTTCCAATTCTTAATATATTTGGACGAAAGTTGGTGAATAATAGTAATATTTATCTGTGACAAAATTGGACCCCATCGGACCATTAATAGAACCTGTTTCCATATAATAATAATTGTTTATATGGCAATGATTCACCTCTACTGCTGCAACTAAATTAATTGGAGCCCAATATGTGGTACTAAGTAGTGGAGGGTATTTATTGGTTAGACTTGGACATATAGCATATATTGTTTCGTTTTTTTCTTGTATTGTTAACGTTTATATTCGTTAGAGGTTAGTTGGTGGTTAGCTGATGTTACATATGTTTGTATGCATGTTTGTTTTTATTACATATATTTGTATGTGTGTGATTTTATCAACCGCAAACAAAACATTTTTTTACAATTTTGTAATAATTACGTTCAGACATAACTAAATAATGAAACGAGTTAAAAATCGTCCAATAATAAGTGCGCCCTCCACACCTCAAAACGATTTGTAAACTTGCGTATCCATTCATACCATAGCAATGTTTTTGTTTAAGCAGAAATTAGTAAAAGTAAGTTTTTATTCTAGAAATTTTTAAATGTACAGTACGGTGGACCGAAAGTCCACTTTTCCTATCTTTGAGTTGCAACAGGGTGGAAAAGTTGCGAATATATGAAATAAATAAAATGTCAAAAAAGACTTTTGTAACTTTACATTTGCAGGCGTAAGAGACTTTTGTTAATTGTGGGCGTGGTCATTGAACAATTTTGTTCATTTTACATATCAAAGTACATTTGTGGATTATAAATATTTTGCCCAAATGTTAGCTTAATATCTTAATTGTAGCCGTGAAGAACAAACAAAATCAGAATTTTGGACGTACAGACGGAAAAAAGCATGCATCAATTCAATCGCTATTAATTTTCATACTGATCAAGAAAACAAAACTTTCTGTTGATCTCTAAAGAAGCGGTAATCATGTACATGCCACGCCCACTTTGCATTTAAGTATACACTAAAGTGCCCTTGTTTAATTTCATCGTCTCAGTGCCTCTCCTTTGCAACAATCTGATCATTTGATTGGAGTTTATTGTTTAGCGCTTTAACGCAAATGGACAAATTTTACGCGAAAACTGTTCTTTAAAGTAATTGCGAAAGCTTACGAAATTATTTGTATTTTATGAATAACAATAATTTCGTTTCTATTTTATAATATTGTAGTAGAACCAAAAATATATAAATTATACGGATTTATATATTTCGATGTTTAATAAATGTTGCAGATGCGTATGTGTATCAGCAATCTATACGCAATGCAACAACAACACACAATTATGCACATATCGGTTTAACTGTGCGTGTTTTTGCCTGTATGTGTGTGTGTGTGCGTGTGTTGCTCTCAATGGGGTCCCATTTACATTGTTTTTATGTATATTTTATAGATGTTGATTGTTGTTGTTGTTATTGTTATTGTTGTTGCCTTTATTATTATTATTATTATAAATATTATTGCTATCTCATTTCCGCTTTTACGCTCTTGGCCTATACATCTATCTCTTGCGCTCATGACCTAAATTCTTGTCATGTATAATACATAAGGCTGTATAAATGTATTTGTTGTTGTTGTTTTTATTATTATTATTTCATTGAGTGTTTATTGCATACATTCACACATCGTAAGCTCTCGTTTATACACATACATTGACTTGTAATAACTCACACACACTCTCTCTCTCTCCCTCTTTGTAACATTTAATTTTTGCTCACTTTGTAGAAAAACTATTTTGCAAACATTTAAGAGTCCATGGCTCTTATTTTCTTTATCTTTTTATAAGTTTCTCTCTCTCTCTCTCTCTCTCCGTGTTTATAACTCCGTGCAATTAATGCAACATGTCGGACAAATATAAATTTCATTTATTGTAAAGAAGGAGGCGTCAGAGACCTTATAGAGTATGAAAAACTAAGTTGATCTAAATATCCGTCCGTATGTCCGCCTGTTGTTGATACTCTTAAAATCGTAAAACTATAGATATTGAACTGAAACAGACCCTAGAAGGTTTTGCACGCACATTTCTATTTAATTCGAACAAAATTGGTCAAGAACCACGCCCACAAACAACAAAAATCTACTTATCTGCCACAAAAACCGTGTTCAGTGTAAAATCCGACTTGCAAGTTGATACATAATACGACCACTATTAGAGGGCGTAATCATGTGTCTGCCATGTCCCCCTTGTTTGTATGCAGATGAGGAGAGAATTTAGTTAGTTTAGTTTTGACTGGAATTACAATATATACAAATCATACGCCCCCAAGTCCCTCTATACGTAGCAATCTTCGGAGATAAAGTTGCCTAATCTGATGCATGATTTACATGCATCGATGGTTATGTGTACAAAAATTGTCATCCCTTTGGTGGAGTTTTATCACTTGCACACATACATCCTTAAAGGGTGTACTTATCTACCGCCACCCCCACTTTTTTATAGATGTAAAAGATTTGTACTCAGCAAAATGTAGTTTTTTTTTACTTATTTTACTTGTTTTCATGTTTATTTATTATTTTTATGTGCGTTTTTTATCAGACGATTTTTGGTTTTTTTTCCCAATTGAGTTGTTAGCGCAAAACACGTTTCTTTGACTGTTAACTTGTTCATTATTTATTATACATATATATACACCTCCAACAGCATAACAACCGTTTGTCTCGTTCATCTCTCTACTCTTGTCTGGTGTGCTGGTATCGCCTTTATACGTACTTACGTACACAAGCCAAAGTCAAGTCACAAGAGGGCATTATATATATGTGTGTGTATGTATGTGTCGACATAATTTAGCACAACATTCACGCCAAGCAACTATATTTTTAAGATGTTGTCTTGTTATTGTTATTGTTTTTGTTTTTATTATTGTACATTTTTTTTTCCTGTTACTGGCTTTTGTTTTGGAAATCACATCTTGTGCACTTTTAACACACATTTCCTTCCTCTTTGAATGCGTTTCACAGCGTTCAGCTTTAACATGTGTTTTGAAGATTTGTTTCTCTCCCATCAACTACAAAAAACAAATAATCGACAGTGTGCGTGTGTAGGCAAATGTTTAATATGCATGCATGTACCAAAGTACCGTTTCTTATTTAAACTCAGTGGTTTTGTTATTAGTATTGTTTGATTTTTAAATCTTACGTAATATTTCTCTCTCTCACAATTGTATTTGGTACGGTTTTAAGTTTTGCATTCAAATTGTTTTTTTATACAATATATGTATATTTTTGATTAACTTTCGAATCGGTGATTTTTATAATGATTATGGGGGTATATTGATTTTATTCAAATGTTTGTAAGTACCAGAAGGGGATGAGTCACACCCCCAAAAGTATATATATTCTTGATCAGCATCAATAGCCAAGTCGATTGAGCCCTTCTCTCCGTCCCTTTTCTTATTACCATTCTCACGTTCGCAAAATTGATATATCAAGCTGAAATATATGAAATTAAACTTGATAGCTCAATTTTTGTGTTAAATAAATAGATTTTTGTTACACATATATGCAAACATGACTAGATCGACTCTGATTTTGATGCTGAACAGGAAGATATAAGGTTTGTAAGCTCCCTTCTGGTACAGTTGCAAACGGAATTATCAACTTAGTCAACACCATTTATAATACATATAATAATATAAAGTGTGAGGAATATAAAAAAAGTCAAAAACAAGACCGAAAAGAAAGTGAAAGAAAAACCATCGAATAAAATATTTTAGAGTACAATAATAACAAATAAAAACAACACTAACATACATTCAGTCACTGATGGCGTGTTTCGTTGTTGTCCTACTTTTTTAAGTTGCCCTTGACCTACTCCATTCCAAGCACTATACAAGTATATGGATGTGTATGTGTGTATGTGTGTGTTTGTGTGTGTGTGTGTAAGGTGGCAACAAACTTACACTTTGACAATTGGCAGTAATTGCAAGAGCAAAATAACGCCACAGTTGCATGTATGCACATATTTTCAATAATAAAAACAACACAACATCACCAACACCATCGCTATCGCCCATGAAGAGAGTGAAAGAAGACTAAAACAAAAAGCATAACAACAAAGCAATTTCAATTGCACACCATTTCTCTGAAGAGTAAGTGCAAGTAAATGAAAACACACTCATATATATACTGTTCCTACGTATATATGTATGAGTGACTACACTTATAAATAAACATTTAATGAAAGCAAAAGTCAATAAAAAAGAAAAGTGAATTTTAATATACATACACATGCGCTACATAAGCATGTACTCAATAGTAAAAATTGAAATCAATACTGATAGAAAGAGGAAGAGAGTGTAATTATTTCGACTCTTGTTGTATAAAAGCTCATTTTTATGTTTTCTCTTACAAACATTAATTGATGCAGTCATACAAACGCACGGACAGACAGATGGGCTAAATGGACGCGGCTAATGATACTAATCAAAAATATAAATAGTTTTTGAGGTGTGGCATGCCTTCTTCTGGATGTTATAAATGCTGGCCCAAAACCAATATGCCTCCTAGTCTTTATTATGATGGAGTATAAAAACTCTCTTTCATAGCCACAAAAAAAACCGCTTACAAAGTGTTAATGCATCAATATAATAAAAATTAATCAAAATGGACATGTTTAGATAATAGACACGCCCATAATTTACAAAAAAAAACAAACTTTATCGGAACAGAATTCAACCAATGCAACATTTGCTTTAAAAGTAAAAAACCAAGCCCTTAAATATTCTCCACATGTACGTACAAACAGTGGGAGTGGGAGGTACATTATTTCCCACTTTGTTAGTTGAGGTTTTTTGCAAATTTTTAGGTCTATCCTCCGTGTGTGGGGTCTTTGACGCCTTTTTCTAAATGCTGTACATGGAATGACAAACTTATTATACCCCCAAGCTTATGTGGAGGGTATAAAAAAAGGGCGCTACGCCCCTTTCGAAAAATGTCATCTAGTTGGATGGGACATGAATTACCCACTGCCCGCTCTATTTCTCACCCTTTCTCTCACTTTCTCCTCTCTTCTGTCTCTTTTAGAAATGTAAAAGTGAAAGAGAGCAAGTCTTCGGTTCTTCTCCAAGAGTTTATTGTTGGGGATGTTTAACACATATCACTTGAATTCAAATACAGCTCTGTGTGTTTATTTTTTCACCCTCATATTAGTTTTTTTTCTTCTTCTACATACTTTTACAGCTCCTGAGCTTGTACTTATTCCTTTCATTATTCTTTTTCAACTTGTTTGCCCTAACAACAGGCAACCATACAAACAAACACCGAAGAGGCATCATTATCATAATTCTTCTTCTAAGATACGATACTACTTCATACACATATACATATATAATACATGTACAGGATATATATACTTTGTCGCAATGTTTATGTAAGTTTGTATATTTGTGTCACATCTCCAGCGGTAAATATTTTGTAAACAATACGCTTGACCTAAATTTCATAGTTCGCTAGTTTAATAGTTGAGGTGTTGATTGTGTGCGTCAGCTTACATTTTTATGCACATTACACATGCTTGCTTGCTTGCTGGAGGGTGGCACCCAATTTATTATATTTACAGTTGAAATAATCGGTGCAACGATTGTAAAATTATAAAATATTTTTTTTGTCATTTATACATACGTGTACAGATGTATAATATATTGCTCATACGATGTGTTGTTCCGGCTGCCCTACTGTGTATAACAACTACAAAATATACTTTTTCATTAAATGAAATCAAGTTATATGGAGAGAGGGCTTAAAAATGTACCGATCCCAGTGGTTTAATCATGTCCGTCTGTACGTCTGTAAGTTTGTGTGCAAGATTTTAGCCACAGTTTTCAAGATATTTCAATGAAATTTGGTACAAGGGCATGTATGAAGTCAAAGATGTGTACTAATAAAAATGGTTCAAATTCGACCATTTTTAGAAACCCTTCCCATATAAAGTTTTTATTCTTAATAAATTTTTATATGGAAAAAAATCGTAAATCTTAATATTTTTCGACAAAATTTCGTAAATAATAGTTAATTGGCATATTATTTAATTGTGCCAAATTGCAACCTGATCGAAGTCGTTTTAGAACCCCTTCCCATATAAAGCTGTTATATGAAACAAGTCTTTATATGGCGAAAATTCGCAGTTCTTAATATCTTTGACCAAACTTGGTGAAGAATAGTTAATTAGCTTAAAAATTGGCTCTAACAAATTTGGACCCGATCGGATCATTTTTAGAAACCCTTGGCAAAAAATTTTAATTCTTAACATTTTTTGGCAAAACTTAGTGAAGAATAGTTAACTACCTTAATGATGGGCTGTGCGAAGTTTGGACCGGACAATGATATTTTACGGAGTGACTTACATGGCGTTTACTGAGACATTGTAGCACAGTTTGTGGTGTAGGGTATTTAATAATCACTTGCCTGTAATGATTTTCAATTCCATTCAGTTCATCATCACTTTCATCACTTTCATAATCACTCTTGTTTACAAATATAAGTTTAATGCATAAAAATATATTTCCTTCAATCTTTGCAGCTGTGAGAGCAGATCGTATGCGTGGTGGTAGGAATAAATTTGGGCCGATGTATAAAAGAGATCGAGCGCGAAAATTGCAAGTGATGCGTCAGCGACAGATAGCCCTGCAAGCATTGCGAACGATGAGTACGAACGATATGAAGTCCACACCGCTCTCGCCCGCTGGCTATCAGCAGGCGTACACAAACATGAACATCAAACAAGAAATACAAATACCTCAGGTAGGCAAACAAACACACACAACCAAAATACGCATATAATCGCAATGCCAAGAACACACACGCATATAACTTTCATTGAATTTGTTTTATAACCTCCACATAAGATGGTGGAATATATTAAGTTGGTCATTCCAGTTGTTGTAAATGAGGCATCAGAGATCTCACAAAGTATATATAATCTTGATCAGCATCAAAAACTGAGTCGATCTAGATATGTATGTCCGCATCTGTGTGTCTGTGTATCCGTCTGTTATTGGTCTTAAACCCTGAATCGATTTAACCATGTCCGTCTCTCCGTCCATGTTTATGCTCAATGTTTTGGCCTCACTTTTTAAGATATTTCTATAACATTTAATACTATTCAAAATGGTTTAAATTGGACCATTTTTACGATCCCTCCCCATATAACATTTTAAACTTAAATAAATCGCAATTCTAAAGATATTCTGACGAAACTTATTGAAGAGAAGTTAATTGGCTTAATAGATGGCTGTGCTGAATTTGGACATTTTTAGAACTCTCTCCCATATAACGCTTTTTAACGAAGTGATTTATGTCGCAATGACTCTGCGTTTACTGAGACAATTACATTAAAATTTTATTATAAATTTTCACTTGCTTTTCTTCTCTCTTCATCTTCATCTTCATTAAATTCGTAAATTTGTCTACTGAGTGCATAAATAGTTGAATGCGTGTGTGTGTGTTTCATTTTTAGTTTTTCTTCAAAATTAATTTTTTATATAAAATCTTGTACATATTGACCTTGACATTGACCCATTTTCTCAAGTTATTAATGCTGTATATAAACCAAACAGAAATGGGGACATTCACAAAACTCTTTCTCTCTCTCTCCACTTCTTTCTCTTCCACACTCTTCTACATTTTTTTGGATTTTGTTTATTTTTATTTTTTAATCATTGGATGGAATGGTATGTGTGTGTATGAGTGATAATGATGAAAAAAGATGTACAACAACAACAACTAATTAATTCATTAATAATATTTCGTTTCATTGTTTGCAGGTATCCTCACTTACACAATCGCCCGACTCATCACCCAGCCCCATAGCCATTGCCTTAGGTCAGGTACCAAGTACCGGTGGCGTGATAGCCACACCCCTTAATGGTAATAGCGGTACTGCTCCAGGTGCCGGCTCTAGTGGGGGCGGCGGTGGCAGTAATAGTGGTGGTGGTGGTATAGGCGGAGGAGGTGGGGGTGGTATGGGTAGTAATGGCAACCTTAACAATCCCAACAATAACCATAACAGTGATGGCATCAACCGCGTTGCTAATACGGGCAGTAGCAATAATTGTCACGATTCGGGCACGGGATCTCTACAGAATGCCAGCGATTCCAAAATGTGGTATAGTGCTCTTAATGAAGACTCATTGTGTAATTGTGTGTGCGTGTATGTGTGGTGGGGATGTGCGTGTCTAAAAAACAACACCAGTGCATCCCAACCTCTTATTGTAAACATACCATGCTACACACACACACACACATCTACATTTTGAAATTCTTTTACAACAACAATAAAACAAAATTGTTGTTGTATAAAATTAATTTTTTTTCTTTGTTTCTTTCGTGTTTTTTTTTTGAATGAATAATTCATGTACGCGGTTGGCGGTTCTTCTGCTGGCTATCCCTCCGTGATCGCCCCTCTCTTCGCAATGTTATACATTTGGTTTTATGTGCTTAAGCTTTGACTCGGGCACACATCCTTCCAGTACCGCCGATTCAATAATAGAACCACCATTAAGGTAAATATCAAAAAATCATCAACGATCGACCGTACATTCTCTATATTCTTAATAATTTATTCATGATTTTTTTTTTCGTATTCCTTAGGGTCTCACCGATGATCAGGGAATTTGTACAGTCAATCGATGACAGGGAATGGCAAACGCAACTGTTTGCGCTGCTACAGAAACAAACGTACAATCAAGTGGAAGTGGATCTCTTTGAGTTGATGTGTAAAGTGTTAGATCAGAACCTTTTCTCACAGGTCGATTGGGCACGAAACACGGTATTCTTTAAAGATTTGAAGGTAAGAATTAGATGAATGGTTGGCATGGTCAAGAAGTAGAAACTTTGATTAACCTATTATTCTATAACAAGCCCATAATATAAAATACGGTCTATATTTACTTAAAAACGGTGGGTGTGGCAGGCACATGATTACACCTATTATGATAGTGTATATATTACGTAACCGCTTGGAAGTCGGATTTGGTTTTTTGGTCTCTATCATCCGACCACGCCTATTTTTGGCTTATCGATGAAAAGAGTAATTAGGAATATTGCTACCAAATGTCAATAAAATAGCTTAATTTTTGTAGCAGGTATAGAGATTTTTGTCGATTGTGGGCGTTTCTGTAAACCGACCACGCCCATTTTTGACACATAAGCGGATAAGCTAATTATAAATATATAAATTAAATTCCAATTTTAGATATCCTTTCAATATTTGTGGTAAAAAATAGATTTTTATCGATTGGGGGCGTGTCTGTTAATCTACCATGCCCATTTTTAACTCATCGGTGGATAGGATAATTATACATATGCATGCCAAATTTCACGTTCATAGGTCATTTTTTGTGGCAGATAAATAGATTTTTTTAGATTGTGGGCGTGGCTCTTGACCGATTTTTTACATCTTAAAGAACGATATAAGTGCAGAAGATCTACAGAAAAAATCATCTTAATATTCTAAAATTAATCATCGTGAGAATGCTAACAGGACACAAGGACGGATCGATTTAGATTTTGATACTGATCAATTATATATATATTTTGTAGAGTCTCTGACACCTCCGAATGGTGTCTTTATTCTCAATAGTACGATCGCTGGCTATTTCATTTTGATTGAAGCCCCATTCCGGTAATTGTTGGCCCGTATAATGCAGAGCAGCCTGAGTAGAGACATGTATTAAACGTACCACCGATTTGATGGCATGTCAAATAGGGCCTTCCTGAAAGTCAATAAAAATAGGACTAGAATGAGTCCAATTTTTTTTTTTTTAATATATGACAAGACTCACATATGGGACGGAAGCGTTCAGCGGGAAGTGTTATGCATGGTAGTAACATTATGTTAAAGGAAGCAGTTTTTCAATGTTAACTAACAGTTAACGTGCCATTTTCAAGCTCTTTTAATTATACGGTTTACATACACACACCTTGGAGCTTGCTGATTAACAGTTTGATTATTTTCATACGCAAGAGAAATCTCAACAAAGAGCTTCAGATAGCAACAGAATCTCTTTTCTTTTTCTCTCAATTTGTGCCAAAAACAAAAAAACAACAACTCGATTTTCCATGTTTTATGTTGTTGTTTTTGTATATCTTTATACGTGTGTATGTGCGTTGTGTTATTGTGCCATTCGCGCGTTCAATTTCGATTTCATTTGGTATCTGAGTCTGACCTACTTAGGAAGCAAAGCTGAACAAAATCATATGAAAGCAACAGCAATAACAACCATATATAGCAATTTGTACATAAAAAATAAAGCGGCCTCAGCCGATGACAACAACTTTGAAAATATAATTATTGTCTACTTGGTCGCGTTGCAATTGTAGTCATTTGTATGTTTGTGTGTATGTGTCAAATACACTCGCAAATAATGTTTTTTTTAGTCTTTAAGCTGTTTGTGACGCAACAACAGCTTCGTGTCGGCATCGTTTCGATGCGCGCTAACTGCTGGTACACAATCTGTTGCTGTTGTTATTGTTTTTGTTGATTTTTATTTTTAGCTTATATTTTGTAACTAATGAGCACAGCACGAACACATTACTTCATTGTTACGTGTTTTTTGTTTTGTTATTATTATTGTTATCTATTGTCGTCTTTTTATACGTACAAAACAATAGCGAGAGAAACAGAAGAGAAAAAATCTAAATTGATACAAATTTTTTAAAGAATTCATGCATGAATCTCATTGAACTGTTTTTGTTATACTTTCCACATAAAATGGGAGAGCATACTAAGTTTGTTATTCCATTTGCAACACCCATAACGAAGAGTCAGAGACATTATAAAGTTTATATATTCTTGATCAGCATTCAAATTGGAGTCGATCTAGAAATGTGTGTCCGTATGTCCGCCTGTTTTTGACACTCTCACGGTCATACATTTTGACATATTGAACTCATTATTATATGGACATTTCTACTTTCCGGGTCGCTATTTAAATTGGGCAAAATTGGTCAAGAGCCACGCCCACAATAATCAAAAATCTATTCAACTATTCCACAAAAATTGAGCCATGAAGTAGAAATTTATTAAACATATATATAATTATCCCATATGTCGTTGTGTCAAAAATGGGCGTGATCGCAAATTATATACGCCCACAATTTACAAAAAACCTTATAATCGTAAAACTGTACTTGCAGCCTAATATATATTACATTCCCTATTAGGAGGTGTCATAATGTACCTGCCACGCCCATTATTTGTATATATATGTGTAAGGTTTTAGACTAAGTTTTAATTTACTTGTATTACTTCTTCTATTCTAAATGAGTGAAAAAATCGGTCAAGTCCGATCATTTAATACCCTACAGTATTTAGTTCCACAAAATCATGCCACAATTATAAGTCACTTGAAATATCTTTATATGGGAAACAGGTTCTAAAAATGATCGGATCGGGTCCAAAATTAGCATAGCCAATTATTAAGCTAATTAACTATTTTTTCAATACATTTTGTTAAATAAATATTAAGAAATACGAATTTTGGTCATAAAAAATTGATGGGAACGAGTATTAAAATTAGTCCGGCACAGTCAACTATCAAGCCAATTAACTATTCCTCACCAAATTTTGTCAAAATATATTAAGAACTGCCAATTGTTGTCATAAAAAGATCTATTTTATAATAAAATCTTATATGGAGAAAGTTTCTAAAAATAATCCGAATCGGTCCATTTTCAATTAGGTGCCTATCTGGGTCAATACATGTTCTTGTACTAAATTTCATGGAAATAACTTAAAAAATTCAACCTATAGCTTAAGCGTAAATGGACATACAGACGGATATCGTTAAATTGATTCAGATTTTGATTCTGAATCCAGGATAAAGCTTAAACTTTGACACCCTTCACAGGGAAAATGTATGAAGAATAATATTGTGTGGGAACTAGGGAGTGTATAATAATTTAGATCAATTCTAAAATCATTCGCTTTGTGTCCTTAGGGAAGTTTTTCATTCATTTTCTTATTTAATAAAAAGTCCCGGTGGATGACAAAATTTTGTTTTATTTTTAACGTTACTTATAAACTCACTTTAAATCGCTTTTATCTATTTTAACCTTTCCTCTTCTTTATACATTAGGTGGATGATCAAATGAAACTGCTGCAGCATTCGTGGTCCGATATGTTGGTGCTGGATCATTTGCATCAACGCATACACAACGGTTTACCCGATGAAACCCAACTGAATAATGGTCAGATTTTCAATTTACTGAATTTGGGCCTGCTGGGTGTCACAGCGCTCGCCGATTATTTTAATGAAATACAGAATAAATTGCAAGATTTAAAATTCGATATGGGCGATTATGTGTGTATGAAGTTTTTAATATTACTAAATCCCGGTAAATGAGATAGATAACTTCCTTTTCCTTTCTTGACATAATACATGAGACATTTGTCGTTGTTGTTGCTTTTTTGTTACTATAGATGTTCATGGTATTATCAATAAGAAGGCAGTGTTGCGAGGTTATCAAAATGTTCAAGGAGCTTTACTGGATTACAATTTGACGTGTTATCAGTCTGTGACGGTGAGTAACATAAAATTTTGTTCCTAAAACCCGTCATAATTCTACTAAAGTATCATGACGATGGTCAATATTTTGGTAGTTGGAAGAGGAATAACAATCTATTGCCTTTATGGACGACTTTTTGTAAGTGAACTTGTGGTCGAATAACAAACACGCCCACAATTTAACAATATATTTTTTTGTATAAACGTTTAAATTAATGCATAATGTCTACATTATTAATGAACCTGCCACGCCCAATTCTTTTATATAAGTGTGGAAGGTATTTAAGATTGGGCCTAAATTTAGTGTAGTTTACTGAAGAATAGAATTTGTCATTCCATTTGCGACAATTAGAAGGAAACGTCAGAGGCCCTACAACAACTCTTGATCAGCATTAAAATCCAAGTCGATCTACACCATTTTACGTTTAAAGGGGAAAAATCCAATTTTAAAATATTTTTTGTTCTCCCAAAAAAAACAGAGAACAAAAAATACTAGTAGAGACCCTATTAGTGGAAATAAAGAATTTCCAAGTATTATTCTCAATTCGAGGGTCAAACAAAAATATATGACAAAAAATCTATTTATTTGGGACAAAAATTGAGGAAGTTGAAATTTGATACACATTTTTAATAGCACTCCATCGATGTCCAAAAAATAGGCGTGGTCGGATAACAGACACGCTTATAATTTGAAAAACCATACTCGACATGCCAACTGTTACGTAATACATATCATATGAAAAAGTGTTATCGAGTCACCTGCCACGCCCACTTTTTTGTATAGATATGGAGGATTTTTAAAAATGTGGTTTAAACTAAATTTAGTTTCTACTTAACTTGTTAATTAAAATAGTTGTGAAATTGTTAAAAATGTTTTTGTTGTTGTTGTTATTATTGTTATAATTTTAATAGATTCTTTTTTCGTTTCAGGATAAATTTCAAAAATTGTTAAACATTTTACCTGAAATACATGCGTTGGCAGCTCGTGGCGAAGAACACTTGTATACAAAACATTGTGCCGGCAGTGCACCCACACAAACTCTACTCATGGAAATGCTGCATGCAAAGCGGAAAGTGTAAAAAAAAAATAAGAAAATATATAACAACTATATATATATATACGTATAAGTATACAAAAACAACAACATGTCTAACTCTCTAACCTACCATCACCACCTAAACGAAACAGAAAGGAAACAACAGCAATTACTACAAGCCAACAAACAAGCAAGCAACAACAAGGAATTCATTCATTGGCGGTCAAAGCAACAGCAAAGGAAGCCGGCAAAGAAATGTATAAAAAAGAAACACAAGACAAAACAAATCAAGTCAAGTCAAGTGTGTGTTAATTAATCCCCTGCAACAAAAACAAAACAAAATATACAAAAAATCTTACAAAAGCATAATTAGTTAGTAATATAAGCTAAAAGCAAGCAACACATACACACACAAAATGGATATATTTTTGGGTAAAACATTACATAACAGTAAAAACAATAAATTAACCGTACGAAAACAAAACCGTTATATTATAAAATAAATAAAAGAAATGAAAATAAAGAGGAAAACAGCAAACATACAATGCCATAGAATTTGCCAGCAACACGTCTCACACCAAAAGAATAAACTACAAATAAATGAATACTTTTAGGCTTCAGATGGCAGAAACGCTTAATCGAAACGGAAACAAAAAAACCTTTAGAACGTTTAGAACAATATTTAGACAGATTTGGTTGAAAGGAAAAACGCTCAGTCATGCGAAACATTTTCAAAAAAACCACCGCCACCATTTTCTTTTAATTGAATAGTCCAAGTCTAAAGATTCCATCAACTGTATACTGTCACTCTCTGCTTATATTTAACACACTGAATATCCACCCTATCCCTTTGAAATCCCAGCATCTATAATTGGTTATAAACAATGTAGTAGTAGTCCAGTACGTGTTGTAATCTTATCTTTGTTGCTCGTGTAAAATCCGCCCTTCGTTAAGCATAGAAGGAATGAATTATAACAAGCCTTAAGAGTCCCGAAACCTTCAAATCTACCTCATACTTGAACGTTATAAAACTTTCGATTATAATTCTATAAATCTATCCAGGAGCAAACCAAGATGTCTTCTTTTTATTTTTAATACAATTTGTTTTCAAATGTACCCAGAAGTCTCTCCATTGTATTGAAAATGTCTCCATTGTTGGCTTGGGGAGAGAGCCTTGTCTTCTATCACTCCTAAAGAAAGTACACCAATCAGCCTCAGTCCTCATCAACAATGTCTTTAATATGTAGTCGCCTTTATTACTTTTTGCTGTCTCCAAATTTCGTGTAACTTTCCGTGTTGTATATAATGCGTAATTATTCATTTTTCAGACCAAACTACCGCAAAAATTCAGCAACAAGAAAGCTTAGTGAAGCTGGTCTACAAATTAAAGACGTCTTACATACTAAGGCTGAATATTACTAGCTTACGTTTTTGCGTTCTTGAAACGGAAATTGTTTATTATTTATTCTTATACGTATTGAAGTTTGTACATATATACAGTGTTTATGTACAATACAATAATAATAATCTGCCTGTTCTCTAAAAAAAAAAGTATATCCTTTGGTGGTGGTAGCTAAGGCTTTTCAGAAATGATTCAAGAAACTAAATTGGAAGAATAACAATAACAGCAGAACTACTTAGACACTCTATGCAGCTTTTCGAAAATCAAATGGTGCCCCAACCACCTTATTAATAAATAAATATTGTGTCCATGTCAGTTGTTCATATTATTTTGTCCATCCCCTCTATATGTGTACGGAGAAAGAGAAAGACAGGTTATGTAAACAAACAAAAAAAAACCTATTCTTGCAAAAAATGTTAAAAAATTCTATTGTATTTGTATAAAGTGTTGGGTATGAATTTGTATACATTATACAACATGTACATATGTACAGAATAGAAATAAAAAATTTATTAAATTCAATTGTAACGGAATCAATATGTAGGTGTGTGTACATATAAGTTGTATGAGATGATTTAATTATGTATGCATGTATGTACATAGGGGTGATGTTGTAATCAGGTTTTGTAAAGATATAAACACACACACACACACACACAAACCGCGTTTTGTTGCTTAAATTGTTTCAATAAGAAAATTATAACAAATAATGAAATAAAAAGTGAACACTTTTAGATAATATATATATTTTTGGGAAAAAGTAGAAAATAAAATACACACACATACACACACACACACACACTTCAAAGTTAAGTATAATCACATAATTGCAATTGTTAGTTAGTATATATGTATATACGTGTGTGTGTGTGTGTGTGTGTGTGTACATGTATATACAAACACACACAATATATGTATACATGTACCAGATACCACTGCAACCTGTTAACACAGAGCAATGTTCTTAAGATTAAAAGCACTTGAAAGAAAAAGTGAAAAAAGTAAATCTAATACAACAACAAAACAAAACAAAACAAAACAGAAAAACTTCTGCAAAGAAATTGTTATTTAATTATGCATAAAAGAAAATTAATGAAAATTAAGTAAAACTAATTAATTAACTAATTAATTCATATAATGTGTAATAAATCAAATTCTTAATCTCTATGTGAAACAGTTTCAATATACACATACACACACACATAGATATAGAATGTATTTTTTTTTAATTTGTAAGTTAACTGTACATTTGGAATGCAATGTACCTTAAAGAAAGCAACGGATTAAGAATAAGAATAAGAAGAAGAATAAGAAGAAGAAGATGTAAAAGTAGGCAAAATGAAAGAAACAAAAGAAATGATATAAAGTAAATAAAACATATTATCTAAATATAGTTGTATATGTTTAAGGCGCACTATTATTGTATTTATATAGAGATGTATGTATTTAATATAATTCTGTTTTTCTTTTTTGTTGTATATCTTTTATTTTTAATTTACTGTAACTATTTCCAAACAAAACAACAACAATTATGTCCACATATTAATAATAATGATTTTTATGTTTCAAATAATATCTGTTTCCTTTTTCCCTAATCTAATTTATTACATGTGTATACCCCACACCTCTGGTGGCAAAGGGATGTGTGTAACTCCTACATGGATAATGCCATTACCTTCTTCAATTATAGCGATCAATACAGAATCAAAATCTAAATCGATTTAACCATGTCTGTCTGTCCATGTAAATTTGCTTATTTTTTGCAATATTTTAATGAAATTTGGACAAGGACATGTATTAGCCCAGAAACGAACGCTATTACAAATGTACTGAACCATTTTAAGAACGCCTGCCCATATAAGGTTTTATTACAAAAGAAGTCTTTATATGGGAAATATTCGCAATCCTTAATATTTTTTAACAAAATTTGGTGAAGAATAGTTAATTAGCTTAATAATTGACTGTATCAAATTTAAACTCGATTGGGCCATTTTTGGAAACTCTCCCCATGTAATTTTCTTGTTTTTAATAAGTCTTTATATGACGAAAATTCGCAATTCTTAATATATTTTGATAAAATTTGGTGAACAGTAGTTAGTTGGCATAATAATTGGCTATGCTAAATTTGGATTAGATTGGACGATTTTTAGAACCTCTTTCCATATAATGATACTTCAGGAAAAGACTTGTATGGCAATGTGTCAGAGTTTACTGATACAAGTCAATTCATTGTAGCATAATTTTGTGCAGCTAAGTGGGTTTTGGTTATATAGGCTATAACATTTTGTTAAATAACTTTTATACACCTCCCTACCTCCCTAGAGAGACGAAATTGAAGTTTTTATGGTTGCCTTCTCTGGGTGTATTTTTCTAGGTAGGATTTTGAAATTGTTTTTATAGAAAATGATTGCTTTCACATTCTATGTAGATACCTACTAAGAAGGAATTTTTAAAAATTCCATTTCTGCAAAGTCTATGAGTGAAATGTTGGCCAAAGGGATCCATGTAGAATATTTATTTAGAAGGTATTTTAAAGGCTTCTGAGATACCACAAAGTACATTTATACTAAATCACCATTGAATTCTGAGTCATTCGTCTGTTCGTCTGTCCGTGTGTGTTAATCGCAAAGAAAAGAAGCGGTAGTAGAGTTCAAACTTTGATTGGTATTAAAATTGAGCAAAATGGGTAAAGCGACACGCCCACATTTCAACAGAAGCTGAAAAATAAACCACTTTTTAAGTAATTTTTCCATTACTCCATTATGAAGTACAGAAAATATGGTAATATATATACCCACTACTTAAAAAGCTTTGTTACATCGATGCTGGGTGCAGAATAATTGGCCTCAGCCAAACTTATTTACTCTTCTATAAATTGGTCATGCTGCGGCATCATCTTAAACTCCTAACGAACAAAACTTGTTATTGACCATCGACAAGTATAGATTTAGAGAGTATTGGTATGAAATATATCGCATGCGATATTTGTAAAACCATTATGGTACACGTCGCATATATCGTACACGTGATACGTTTACAGGTGTCATTTGATTCATATGCTCTAGTAAGTACGTTGTATTATAATGAATTTGATTAGATTAAGTTTTGTAACCTTATGCAGGGGCCGTCTGTGTCACCTGAAAACATTCTGATATTTCTTCAAGATTACGATTGATGATAATGCTTTCTTTTGTTAACGCTTTTTATATACCATACACCTTAGTTTGTTGTTACGTTTGCAACACCCAGAAGGAGGCGTCTACAAAGTATATATATTCTTCATCAGCATCAAAAACTAAGATTGCTGTTTAAATTGAAATTGAGCAAAATTGGTTAAGAACCATGCCCATAATCGACAAAAATTTAATTATCTGCAAGAAGAAATGAAGTAATAAGTTGGAATTTGCTACAGATATTTACAATTACCCCATTCAACGATGTAGCAAAAATGGAAATGGTCGGATAAGAAGTACGATTACAATCGACAAAAATCTATATATCTGCTACAAAAATTGACCTATGAACTTGAAATTCGGAGCACATATTTATAATTACACCATCCATTGATGTTCCAAAAATGGGTGTGTTCAGATAACAAACACGACCACAATTTACAAAAAAACCTATTCAACGCAAATCTCGATGTGAAAATTGATACCTAAGACACGTACAATTAAAATGCGTAATTAGGTACCTGCCACGCCCACTATTATAGATGTGGAGGATATTTAAGATTTGGCCTAAGCCAAATATAGTTTTCTTACTCGTTTTTACTTTGTTTTATTTGAAATAATTTTAGGTTGTAGAAAAAGTATAATTTTAGAATGGCTTGACAACAACAATATTTACTACCTTCATAGTTATAAAAATTGAAAATAAAATATATATTCTTTGATAATATTTAAATTTTTACGATTTTATCAATATGTTGTTGTTGTGTTTTTTTTCTCTTTCTAAATGAAAAGCACAACAAAACAAAATAAAACCCTTCCAAACAAGATATTTTTGTTAATTATTGTAGCACGCCTTGTATAAATAAATGTTATTAAAACAAAAACAAAAAAAAAAAAACAAAAGAAATGAAAAAAATATATATTAATGTTTATAAATTAAAAACAATTTCTATTTATTTCCGATTAAATTTTTTTTTGTCAAAATGTTGAAAACACAAAAAAAAAATAGCAACAACACAAATCTACTTCATAAGTCAACAAAATGGTACCTTATAAAGTTACAAAAAAAAAAAAAATCTACAAAAAAACATGAAAAAACTTGTAATCAAAAATTAAATAAATACTAAAAATAAAAAAGCTAAAAATTTAATTTCATTAGTTATAAAGGGGAAAAAATAAAAAATAAAAACTTTAAACAATAATTAAAATTTGTTTGTTATTTCGCAACATTAAAGGGCTCATTAATCTTATGCATCTATTTACAACAACAGTAACAATACAAGAATACAAAGATGAACTCGGGTTGTTAAGGTTCAAAGTGAAAGAGATTTTTATGCTCTTCAAATATGAAAATGAAACTCCATGAATACTAGCAAATACAACAACAACAATTATTAGAGAATAAAATATTTATATTATATCCTCCACATAAAATAAGGTTATATTAAGTTTGTCATTCCATTTGCAACATCCAGAAGGAAGCGTCAGAGACCCCACAACGGATATATATTCTTGATCAGCATCAAAAACTGAGTCGATTTAGACGTGTATGTCCGTAAAACTATATATACCGTATGTACACTATTAGAGTGCGGAATCATGTACTTGCCACACCCACCGTTTATATCTACATGTGAAGGGTATTAAAATTTGGCCTAAGCCAACTTTGGTTTTCTTACTTGTTATTTTTTGATTAAACGCAAACCTTTAAATATCTCATTAGGTGAGAAAGTGGATACAATTCCACAAAATCTTTGGTTCTTTGTTGTATAAATAATGTTGAAACAGGCACGCGTACTCCACCACTCTACTTCTCGTGCTCTTTACATACGCCACATATGTCTGTATGTAGAGAGTACTTAATGAAATCGAAAATCGTTTTCGCTCAGTTAGTGTCTAGCGGTCAGCGTGTTAATAAATAGTGAAACGCATTAAAATTATTATAAATGTAATATTTTTATTTTTTATTTTTAATAAATTAGAAAAATTTCATACAAAAAGAAATCGTGGTTAAAAGAAATGTTTCATTATGATTGAGTTTTGCTGCATTTCTTGCTGTAGTTCTTAAATAAAATAAAATTAGAAACATTAATAAATGAACTAAAAAGAAATGTGTCTACTTGTTGCATTTTTAACCGGTCTCGCCACCTACATAATTATTCAGTTATGGAATAATATTAAAAGGCCATCGAATTTTCCACCAGGTAATACAAGTCACAGTACCTACAGGACAATGTTGAAGTGATAGCTAAAATAATTATGATATTTATAAAAATATGGGCGTGGCCTTAAATTAAAATTCATTGAAAATTTTAAACTTTGGTTTTCTTCTTCTTTTTCTTCTTCAACAAAAATACGTGAAATTAAAAAAATGTTTATAATTTTTGCATATTTTTGGTAGGCGTAGTCGATCCTCTCTATTTTTGATAAAAACCTTACTAAAGTCCTGCTTATACTCTCTACCAAACTTAATAATATATAGTTTTTACAAGCTTAAGTGCTCAATCGCCTGTCGAACCAACTTAATATTCTCAACTGTCGGTGAGTTACCAATCGAACGCGACATCTGAGTTAAAATTCTAGCTGAAAAACTCCTTCACTTTTTCCTCAGCTACATTTGAACCTGTGCCCTTCAGGGGGCAGACTTTACTAAGACTAAACCTTAGCCCACTCAGCTACTGAAAGGACAACCTACCAAACTTAAGCATCTTCATTTTTTACTACAAGAGGAATAGACCTTTCTAAACCGCACCAGAATGTGTTGCAGATCTATACTTTGCAAAATAAAATCACAAAATTATTTTGTGCAGACAAACGATAAATTTTAAAGCAAGTAAGAAAGCTAAAGGTGGCTTAGAACAATTCTTTAATATCCTACACATCTACCTAGGAACAGGGGGCATGAAAGGTTTATGATTACGCCCTCTAATACTATATATATTATTAGGTAAACTTGTAAAGTCCAATTTTACCCTTTATCAGGTTTTTTGGAAATTGTGGGCGTCCATTTTTGGTACATCGTTGAATAAATACCAAATTTCAACTTTACAGTTCAATTTTTGTGGCAGATAAGTAGATTTTTGTCGATTGTGGGCGTAGCTCTTGGCCAATTTTGCCCAATTTAAAAAACTTAATGTGCCTGCAGAAACTTTAAGTGTCTGCATCTATTAAAATTTTAACCCAAAAGTTACAAACATGAGACGGACATACAGACACTTGTGTTTAGATGGACTCTTCAAGGTGTTAAAAATGACAAACTTATGTGGAGGATATAAAAAAAATCACTTTTTCAAGTGAGAAATGAAAATTTACCTCCATAACGCTATCCCATCATTGAAAACTTTACACACCTAAGCCCTTAACTTTGTGTTACTTCGAAGAAGGTAAAATTTTCTTTACAATTATTACAAAATTTCTGATTCAAATATGACTTTTGTAATTATTGTTGTTGTTGTTCTTGTTGTTATTATTAATGTATTAAAAAGTAATAGATGGAGATTACTCAATAAAAACCATATTGTAATTCATTACAGATAGCGGTATTGATAACAGTATTAACGCTTATTTAACTGAATGCTTATATATATATATAAACAGAGATTGTCGGTCTTACTGTTGTAGAACATTGAAAATTTTGTGTAGAGTGGAATTTACAATTTTTCATAAAGTTCTAACGAAAATGTTGAAAATGTTTTTCCGGTCCCAAATGCTATTGAAAATGGATCGAATCGGACCATTTTTAGAACACCTCCCCACATAGGGTCTATAGGAAGGCATTAATTAATTGAAAAAACGTGACTGTTCTATTTTTTAGGCAACATTTTATATTTATACAAATATTTCCAACTCTCATAATTTTTAATACATATATTTTTTATAAATTTTAATTACAGAAAATTTTTAACATTTAAATCAAAACTATAAATAAAAATAAAAATTTTAAATATGTAGTTGCCCTAAAGGGTCCTTCGAAATTCTTAATATTTTTTGTCAAAATTTGGTGAAGTATAGTTTATTACCTTAATAATTAGTTCAGCCAAACTTGGACTTCATCAGACCATTTTTAAGACACAACGACCCATTATAACGGAAATCTTTATGTGATGGATATGTGTAATTTTTAACATTTGTTGATGACATTTGGTGAAGAATAGTTAATTGGCTAAATAACTGACTGTGCCAAATTTGAACCCCAACAGCCCCCTTCCATATAAATTTATTTCATAATATTTCATATTGTTTTCTATTTTTCGTTATCTAACTGCTTTACCGTACTATTTTCTAGGTCCTAAATTTATGCCTTGGGTAGGCAATGCACTGCAATTGAAAAAAGAATCGTTATTGAGCGGGGGCCAACACAAGGCCTATGAAAAGTGGTCGAAACGCTACAACACTGATATATTGGGACTAAAGTTGGGTCGCGATTTGGTTGTGGTGGCTCTTCGCTATCCGGCCGTTAGAGAAATACTCTTAAGTACAGAATTTGATGGTCGACCAGACACATTTTTCTTTCGTTTACGTTCGATGGGGAAGCGTAAAGGTATTACCGGAACCGATGGCGATTTATGGAATGAACAGAGACAGTTCGGTTTGAAGCAATTACACAGTGTAGGCTTCGGTCGAACCCTTATGGAGAAGCACATTGAAAAGGAGGTGGCCATTTTATTGGAAAAAATAGAAAATCTTAAGGGTCAAACTGTATCACCGAGTCACCTTCTAGCGCATGCCGTAGTTAATGTATTATGGACGATGGTGGCCGGCAAACGTTTTGAAACAAACGACGAAACTTTATTTCAATTATTGGATTTACTGAAAGAACGTTCCCGAGCATTTGATATGGCTGGTGGCTTGCTGTCACAATTTCCATGGTTACGCTTCATAGCACCGACGGCCAGTGGTTATAAACTCATTTGCCAGTTGAATGGGAAACTTAATGAAATCTTTGCGCAAACGATTAAAGAACACAAAGGAACTCTAGAAGCCAGTACGGCGGACAATGACTTCATTTACATTTATTTGACAAAGATGCAGGAACAGCAGACTATCGCAAACAGTACGTTTAATGAAGCTCAGCTCGTCATGGTTATATTGGACTTTTTTATTGCGGGCTCTCAAACAACCAGTCTTACCATCGAGTTGGGTCTCATGACTTTAGCTTTAAGGCCAGACATTCAACAGCAATTGTATGAAGAAGTGATCAAAAATATGAAAAGTCCGGATGATGTGAACTTTCCACACTTGCAAATGAAAACGTTTTATCCGTTAACCGAAGCTTTCATAATGGAGGTGCAGCGTTTCTTTCATATTCTACCAATTGTGGGGCCGCGGCGTACCCTAAACGACACCACCTTGAGAGGTTACAATATCCCCAAGAATACAATCGCTTTTATAGGTTTACGTTCGGTATTAATGGACGACAATCATTGGATTGATCCAAATGTATTCCGTTTCACACGTTTCATTGATGATGAAGGTAAGGTCATCAAAGATGACTATTTCATACCATTCGGTCAGGGTCGGCGACGTTGTTTGGGTGATGCTTTGGCGCGAGCATGTATTTTTTCATTTTTGGTGAAAATTGTTCAACATTTTAATATCGAGTTAAGCGAGAATCCAGCAGAACGACCCTCCACACAACTACTACCGGGTATAATTTTAACACCGAAACCGTACAAAATACGTTTTGTAAAAAGATCCTAATTTTTAATTATAACAAGTAAGAAAACTAAATTTGGCTTAGGCCAAATATTAAATAGCCTCCACATCTAAACACACACGGTGGATGTGGCAGGCATATGATTACGTCCCCAAATATTGTATGTATTACATACCAGCTTGCATGTTGATTTTTACGCTGAACATGATTTTTGTATATTTTTGATTTTTGGTGTGTGTTTGTTATCTGACCACATCCATTTTTCTTACATCGATGCATGGGACAATTATAGATATGCATATCAAATTTCAAGTTCATAGGTCAATTGTTGTGGCAGATATATAGATTTTTGTCGACTGTAATCGTGTTTCTTATCCGACCATTTCCATTTTTGCTACATCGTTGAATGGGGTAATTGTAAATATGTGTAGCAAATTCCAACTTATTACTTCATTTCTTCTTGCAGATAATTAAATCTTTGTCGATTATGGGCATGGTTCTTAACCAATTTTGCTCAATTTCAATTTAAACAGCAATCTGCGTGCAGTAACTGCAGGTGTCTAAAGAAAATTTCAAAATATACGAGCGTGAGAGTGGCAGCAACAGGCAGACAGATGGACGTACGGACATATAAGTCCATATGGACATAGTTTTTGATACTGATCAGGAATATATATACTTTGTAAGGTCTCTGACGCCCTCTCCTGGGAGTTGCAAATGAAGTGACAAACTTATTATACCCCCATCTTATGTGGAGGATATAAAAAGAAATTTTATAATGTTGTTGCTTCAGCTTCAAAAAATCAAAAGGGTTCTTGGAAACATAAAAAAGCATTTATCTACATTTTGTAAATGTTTTTAATAATAATTTATGTTTTATGTATATACTTAAATAAAACTATAGAAAGAGAGAGGCAAACAAATGTAGTTCATGATATTTATAAAAATACGGAATTTTTGGCCATAATGTATTCAATTTCGGTAGTCCAGGGATTTTTAAATGCTCTCCACTCGCTTTTTAGATTTATGAAACCGTTATCTTTACAACGAAACCGATAAACTTGCGTGGTAACTTTCTCAGCCACCTGTAACACTAATTTATGGGATTCGGCTAAAGCGGGTATATCCTCATGATGGAAATATTCATAAAAACTACTACCAAGGATTTCTTGGGGTAGAAAACCCACAGCCAAGGTTCCTCTGAAATGTGACAAATTAAAGTCACGTTAATAATAATAATTGAGAAATGAAAAATCTTACCTTTGATCTATAAACAGAAATTTACCATCCACGGAATGACGTGATAGGAAATTCACTTGTCTTACATTGGGATATTTATCCAAAGAGGAGGGCGTTTTATTCTCCACGACATTTAAAGGTATTCGGCCAATAGCCACCAAACAGGATAAATTTGATATTTGATTTTCATTATCAGCATCCTGATCCTCTTCCTTAATGGGTGTCCATGATTTCAAATATCCGGTACATTGTATCACCCGATATTTATCGTCTGTGGTCAATTTTGAACGACGTCTGGTGGAACTTCTCGAGCTAGACGATGTGTCCGATTCTTCTTTAATTTGACTGTCATGTGCTTTCAATTTCATGCGGCAAAAAAATGATCTTCTCGCCCCCGGACATAAGCGGCATAAACTTTTCGGTATATCAGTTCTTACCGGTAGCATGGCTAACAATTAAAAAGAACCGTTATTACATTAATTATATATATTGAGACCTCTGTTACCTTACACTTACTTTTCGCATCGATATATCTTTCACGGGGACAGGGCTCCAATGAGGACAACTGCTCCTTCACCTTGGCCACATCCTTTTGATGTAGAAAATCAAACCAACTCTGCCCCAATAGATCGGTTTGTGTACAATTTAAAATTTGCGAAACTGATTCGGAAACATACAACATGCGACCACGATCACAGTCCACCACAAACAGAAAACCTTCAGCCGCTTGCAATATTAACATTTTCAATTCTTGATCTGATAGAAATGTGGGCTTACAATCCACACCACTGTACGCTTGTACAGCACCACGTATGCTGCGCAAATGCTGTACAGCCATACGTAATACGGTTAATTTATCCAGTTTTCGATGCATGGCATAACACATGGGTATCAACGAGGACAACTCATTTATGTAGGTGTTCATTTTATCACGCCGCCGTTTCTCTATTTCACTGTGATTTTGTCTGCATGAAGAGCAAGAAAACGGTACGAATATAATTTAATTTATTAAAAATTCAGCCATTCAATCAAGCAATGGAAAGTGGCTTATTAAGGAGCCTTATTTGATGTTTGCTTTTAATACACAACAAATTATTTTGCCTTACAATTGATTGATGCAATAAGGCCCAGCTCCGCTTGTAAATTATTGTGATTGTATTGTTAAGTGTCATCACTTACTTGCGATTTTCATCTGTAGTGCGTGTTGATTTTTTCTCGTCATGATGATCATCATCCATATCCTCCAAGTCTTCACTAAAAATAATTCAGCGAACAAGAAATTATAAAAATTTACCACAAAACGACTTTAAATAAACTGTCTGCAGTTGTTTTTACTTTATTTTCACATCTTAAGTTATAGCGACCTAAACCCATTCCCATTTATCGCAGTGTTCATACCATACGTCTTAACTATTTATGTGCCCTTTACGTTTACAATGCTACCTACCAATATTCCATACTTTGCTTTATGCTCTTGATAATTATTTTTATATTAATTTGTAAATATTTATGCGACGCGTTTTCGTTAATCTTATCGTAAATTAAGAGTTTGTAACTTTGACGTTTTGCAGAAAAGAATTTTCAACTAATGTTTTACATTTGACATTTCACTATGCATGACACTTGCACAAATCCTTATATTATTATTCTTGTTTTATATGCGTTGAAGAAAAGCTTTAAAAAGTTTTCTTAACTTGTTGTAATTCTACTTTACCGTTACGTTGCATGAGTGAAAAGCAATAAGAAGAAGAAGAAGAAGAAAGTAACTGTAAGTAGAGTGGTGTACTGGGTTTCTTAAGACGCTTGTAACTACCAGGGATCTAACATTTGATTTCAGCCAAATTTAATGCATTTGCTTGATTTTTTTATCACTTTCTACTTACTCAAATAAACTGCAATAAATCTTACTCTGCAGAGCTTGCATTGTTTATTTTTCTGTACATTTTTATATCATTCAAATGTAATTAATAAATTTTAAATAATTCAGATATACTACAATCCTCTTTGATCACAAAGCAAATTCCATAAGTCCACTTTATTTCCATGTGATGCAAGAACTTTAACAATTTCTAGCAATAATAGAAAATTTCACATAATTCTGACTAGATTTTATCAAATATATATTTTTATACCCTGTTTTGTACTTAAATTTATGGTATGAGCAATACATCCTATATGTGATACATTTTATCTAAACATATACTAATCACTTGCATATATCGATCCCACAAACAGCGCGTTTCTTGATCTCTGAAAATGATCAAAACAAACAAAAATGATCCATTGTGAAATATTAGAATAATATTTACTAACCGGGAGATTTCTAAATCCAAAACACTTTGAGTGATGGCCGATAAAAATTTAGTAACATGATCATGAGACCAATTGTTTTGACGCCAGGGCTCTATTAATTTCTCACAAAGATCAACAAACAAATCGCGCAACTCACGATTCCGATGTAAATTACAAGCTATGGTGATTAAAGGCCGCCAATAAGTACTGCAAAGAAAAGAACAACAATAAAAACATGTGCAAACGTTTTATATATCAAATATACCGAAAATTTGTATCCAGCTCATGGAAAGCACGCTCCAATAGAACTGGTTTTAAACGTATACAAACTAAACTGCAATAAAATGAACATTTTGTTAAACATATATATATACATAAATTTTTTGTTTTTGTATCATTTATACCAACTTACTGCTTTATCTCTTTTTCTTTATCTAACAGATGGCGAAGTTCTCTTAAATCCAGTAGAAATTCTTTATCAATTTCGGTATCATAATAGTCCGGTCCGGAGTGTTGATATACATACGTCCAGTAGACCATAATAGCTTGAGAACAATTATATAAATCATCAAATGTTAAATATTGTAATTTCTTCTTTGTGGTTTCGAAGCGCAGACAAGAAAGAAACACCATGGATGCATATTTTCTAAAACAAACAGAGGAATTAAATTGGTTAGGAGGAAACAAGTAAACATCTTACTTGGCCAGATCATCGGGAATGGAAAAGATTTGCTTTATATTAGTGGTTATATTGCCCGGTATTTCTTCCACAGCTTTAAAAATACGCTTAATATTATCAAATTGTCGTCGACAGGATTTCAATTTAATTCCCGTTTTTTCTGATATCTCATCCAAGTCTTTACGGTACCGCGAAGTCAATTTCTTACCCAACATTTCACGTGCCACAGCATCATCTATGGAATAATATCTATCACTCAATTTAAATTAATATTTTAATTATAATTTACTTCACAAATCAGGCCGTTAGGTACCTACTTTTCTATAATAAGATCTCTGGTATCTGGTTCCAATTGAAAGCATGATTGTTCCAGTAGTTTGGTGGGAGGATGTAGTAAACGTTCAATCAATGAATAAGTACGATAATGATCCAAAACATCAGAGGTAATTAAATCGATATGTACGCCCAATAAATGGCCAAATCCTTTGCGTTTCATATAATTAACCGCTTCGGCAGCTGCAATTAAATGAAAATGTGTGTGTTTTTTTAAATTCATTTTAAGGTTTAACATACATGAATAACCCTCGATCCACAGCTGGTATATCTCAGGATCCACAATTGTAAAATTCGTTACAAAAACGTCAACGCCTGCCAACATTTTCCACGATTTATTTAAATAAATTGAATTTAATTATAACCAAGTTATCTTTAATCTTTAATAACAAATAAATTTCCACTTTGAGACGGCAGTAGTCACATATTTTACTTTATACCAACGAAGCTATAACAAAATCTTCACCTTCACTTGGGTATCATTTATGACCGGTGGTTGCTCTTCTAATAAAGTTCATACTAAAAGCTATGAATGTATCATGATGTTAAGGGCGTGCCCAATTTATAGTTCCTGTGTATTTTTACTTCAAGTTAATGTTTGTGAAAGAGTTTAACACAAAACGATTTATAATTTGGGCTCATAGACCGTACATATGTCGCCTCAAATTCTGAACTTTTTCCAATGATTGCGAACGCAACGTTAAACTAATTATACCTACCCTAGCTGTTAAAGAAAAAAAACCATCTGGGAATACGTGCAATGCAGAAGAGTTTCACACCATTCAGGATGTGTATATGTGTTATGTAGAGAGCGCAGCACTGGTGTATAAATGTAATTGAAACTATTCCGCCTTGGTAATAATATTTTCCATAATTTTACATAAAGTTAATTTATTTAAACTGTTCATGACCAACCTTTCCTTTCTTTGTTTTACACAAAAATTTCACCCCAATATCTTTTCATATTCATCTATGTATATAACAATCAATATACAACACAGGGTTGCATTCCCTTTCAATTGCCGGGTATTTTTTTAGTATTAAGCTTTATATCTCAATTTTTTATATTTGCCTTAAACATTTTTGCGTTTAAACAATTCCATTATATTTTGTAAAAAAAAAAATAAATTAGTGAAAAATCTCTTGAATGCATAAAACAATTAACGTGATTTGTGTATTATGTGCTGTGCATTATTAATGTTTAAACGGAAAAGCTCCTGTAGTGGAATTTTTGACATTTTAGAGAAAACAAACAGAACTGCAGTGTGTGTTAATTGAAAAGTTGTTATCACAAATGTCATATTTCTTCTGTTAATATATTTTTTTTTTCTACACAAAAAAGAAAGAAAACGGAGAAAAAAATGAAATTATTTATAAGCAAAATGTGATTAAATCGTTTACAAAATTCAAGTTAAACAGGGCCGCTACATTAGAAAAGAAAATTTCCAATTGGAAAATTGATGAGGATAACATATTGTGTGTGGTTTGGCTAACATAACCACAGTCATCTAAGGGACGAGCGCCTAAAATTCTAGGCAGAGTTGAAATACAGTATAATAAGAAAATCCCGTATACAGTGTAATTTTGTGAGTACGTGTGTGTGTTGTGTTGTGTTTGTGTAACATCAGCAAAAGTGCAGCATTCTGGCAGGCTTTCTAAGCCCAGAGGCAATGGAACAGGATACCACGGACATGCATTTAAGTAGAATGCGTGACGTGAAAGATATGGGATCGTTAAGTGATGAAGCCCGCGATGTTGTTAAAGAGGAAGTAATACTGGAGAGTTCCGGGCACCAGGTGGGTATTGCAATAAAATGGAATATTCATCCAACATCTCTATATATATATGTGTGTGGAGGAATTTGTTTGGTGTGTGTTGTGTGCGTGTCATTGTGTGTGTTTGTGTGTATGCATAATATTGTGCAAAGTGCGCGCTGCACCTCCAACAGCACCCCCCTACATGTACAACAATATTTAGTTTTCCGAGTTCTATTGTATTGTTCAGTATGTACACACATATTTATATGCATAGATGCGTGCGCTTCTCCTCTGTTACTGTCCGTACACACAATTCTCATTACTACCCACCGGTATAATAATCCTCCGCCTGCCTTCATCACCACCATCAATTATGTTATGTATACGATTTGTGTGTATGTGTGTGCGTGTGTATGAGTTAGTTAAAAAATTTTCACTAATTGATTTTTTATTCTTTTCATCGTTCCGATCGGTTATGCATTTTAACGGTATTACGATTTTGTGTATCCGTGTCATTGCTGGGTGTGCGGTGCTACTCAATTAATCAACAAATCACCAAAGTTGGAGACAAAAGTACGTATGGTAACGTCTTCTAGTGAGAACAGTGGCGGCAGTGGTGGAGTCGTCTCCGTCCCCGTCTCCCTGCCAATCGGTTCCATGATAGCGGGTACAGCTTTCAATGTAATCACACCCGACCAATTGCCACATTTTAAGCAGATGCTGTGCGTCGACAACAATGGCTACATATCCGGTGGCACAGTGATGGGCAATATGAGTGGCGATCTGAAAACTATCGTTATCCAGCAACAGCAACAGCAAGATGACACAGGTGGTATCAATCATGATGGCACTGGTAGCAACAATAGCCATGACAGTCATATCACAGCCGATCAAGTGATACCCGGTACGGGTTCAGGCTGTGGTTCCAGCTCCACAGTAAGCTGGGCTGATTCCTACGGTGAAATGATCAAAATCCGCTGCAAGACGACCAGCGCTGAATTGTATCGCAGTAAACTGGGTAGCGGTGGTCGGGGACGTTGTGTTAAGTACAAAGAAAAATGGTTAACGCCCAGCGAATTTGAACAAATTTGTGGTCGTGGTTCGAGTAAAGATTGGAAACGTTCCATAAAATCGGAAAAATCGGGCAAATCGTTGCAATCACTAATCGACGAGGGCCATTTAACGCCACACGCCACCAACTGCAGTTGTACCGTTTGCTGTGATGACGAAGCTGGTAAGCACACAACGATCGATTCATTAAAATTTTATCGCTTTCATTTTTGCTCTTCTGCTTCATAACTTAAACACATCTTTTCTTGCACAATAACGGTTTTAACTTGCATGCTATATATTTTTATTTCATTACATTTGAACAAACATTAATATTAATATAAATAGAAGGAAATGTTTTATGGTTTACTTTATTATATAGCATCGGGACCCGTTCGTTTGTTTACTCCCTATAAGCGTCGGAAGCGAAATCAAGCAGATGTTGATGGGGAAGTGGGTGGACCAAAACGTAAACGTAACAACAACAATAATAATAATAATGCAACAAATAATACGGAACCCCCACCAACGGCCACTGTTGTAGATGACAACAATATGTTCTTAACCGATGACAACATCACCTCAAAGGATGAACCCTGGCCAACACTGAATGATAGTCTTGACACATCAACCGAATTGGTAGATCAAACACAAATCGGTAATCCCTACGATAAAGAGACCTTTGTGGTGAATATTAATGATCCGGGATCAATTGCATTGTTGGACAATAGTCAAACGATGAAAACCCTGGAGAATGTTTATTGTACAATGGTAAAGGCCACCAACGATTTTAAACGGATCTTAACCGATCTAAAGTACACCTACGATCGTCGCATTGAGATACTACAGAAGGAGCGTGATGCCGCTGTGGCAGCTATGCGAGCCCAAGTGCATACAGATCTGGATGATCCAAATATAACGGGTTCCTTGCATGGTAATGAATTGATTTCCGCTAAAAAGGTAAGAAAAAGAACACAAAATGAAATTCAGCTCCAGTCAGGGCAAGCATATTAATTGAATTGAATTGATTTGTTCGAATAGTGCGCCAATTGTAATCGGGATGCTTTGGCCGAATGTTCATTATGCCGGAAGACTCCATACTGTTCAGAATTTTGTCAACGGAAAGATTGGAATGCCCATCAAGTGGAATGTACAAGGAATCCAGCGCCGACCACAACACAACAGATCATGCTGCTGGTGGATGAGCAATCCTAAATTGGATTCGTTTTGAATTTTTCGAATATACTCTATCCGCGAGAGTATACACTTAAATCATACATACCATGATAAATTGTACATAGCTGCTGCTGCAAACAAAACAACAACAACAACAACAACTACCACAGGATACGGAACACCAGAGGAATGAAATCTGTGTTTAATAAGAAAAAAGAAAACTTTTTACAATTTTGAATCAAACAAAAAAAAAAAAAAATAAGATGAAAAGAAAAAGTAGTTTGAAAAAAAAAGAAAACATTGCAAGCTAACAACTACCACTCAACAACAACAACAGAAGAAGAAAATCAACGCTGTTAAAATAGTGCAGACAACAGCTGCTAACCCCCCCCACACACAACTAAACAGCAAATAGCAACAATATACAATAGCATCCATACAGAAAAATAAGATAAATCAAAACAAAACAAAACAAAAAAAAAACAAAAAACAAAGAAAAGCGTAAAGGAATAATTAGTAAAATATAATAAAATAAAATAATTAGAAGAGCAAAGCAAAGCAAAGCAAAGCGTTGTAAGCCATAGATACATGACAGGCAGATGCATGAAAACTCATCCAATCAGCCAATCAAACCAAATGGAGCAGCAACATATTCGTTGATTGAGCGTATATATGGACAAAATTAAAAATAAACCAACAGGACAGTAAATGAATAACTAACAAAAAGGAAAGCAAAGCAAAGCAAAACAAAAACAATTTAGAATACATAAACATAATGCATATACAAACATATTCGTCTATGTATACAAATCTTTTTTCATTAGCATGTAAGCACATAGTTAAACTTTTAAAACAAAACAAAACAAAACAACAACATCCACATCAACGTGAAAAAGAAAAAGAACCATTTTATTATTTTATGGATAATATAATAATTATAATAAAAGAAAAAAAACATTAAAAACAAAAACATATTAATTATTAAACTAAAACAACCAGAGAAGACAAAAAATCAATTAAAAGAAAGAAAATATCAGCTAAGAAGTAGAAGAACAACAACAACAATAAAAAAAATGAATAGAAAGCATTCAAAGCAATGCAATGAAACTGCCGTTACATACGTTTTAATAAAGATTTCAACAGAGAGTGTGTTAGTTAGACAGCACAACATATACAACACTCACAGCCAAGAGCTCGGCTCTAGATTGAAACGGAAATCAATATAAAAATTTCTCAATTTCTTTTTAAGCATAACGGAAGTTTTGCCACTATTGTAAATAATTTAAAAAAAAGCAAAACCTGACCATTTAATGTTCGTAGACACGCAGACGAATAGGCGGACATGATTGAATAATTGAATAATTGAAGGTGAGTGTGGCACTTGCCTTTTAGAAATTGTAAACATTCGCCCAAAGTGACGCGGGGTATAAAAAACCAACAGAACAAATTATATGTTATTCGTGCATTGGGCTCGTATATACGAGTACATAAAGGGTTTTTCAGTAAAAACATAACATAACATTGCATAAGAGAGGCTCAGTTTTTGAGTTAATTTGATCTTTAAGCAAAAGTTGAAATTCTCCAAATTCACCTGATTTGGCTCATATTTAACTGAAGCCCTTACTACGGCTGCAATATTTTCGGTACTTCGACTAATGCCCACGCACACAATATATACTTTTACGATATAAATCAGTCCTACTTTTTATACCAATATCTCAAGGAGAGGGGTGTACAAAACAAAATGAATCATAGCCAAATAATTCAAACACTGTCGATATCCTGCATGTAGTTGTCGTTTGTATAAAGTTTTTGTTGCATTTTTTAAAATAACTTTTATCACTTCTTTCATATTGATCGTTTACCTATCTGATTAACAATTCGTTAATTTTTCTAATTTATGTCATTGCACCCTGCCCCCATTCGTTTTTAAGATAATTTTAGCTTGAAATCTTTATATGCATGTCTGTAATGGTGTCGGCAAAATAAAAATATATTAAATATATAATAATAATAACACACCCACATCCACACTAATCGGTAACTAAATAATGAAATAAAACTGTTTTGGCGGATAAAAAACATTTATGGAATGTTACGGTGAGATGGTGAGAGAAGAAAACCAAGAATAATACATAAATCAATGTCCTTTTTATTATTGAAATGTTGTTGGTGTATGTGTGGGTGAGTAATTGCATAAATAAAATTAAAATTCAAGCTTTGTTCAGTGATTCAGTGATTCAGTGATATTTTTTAAATATTAACAAAACGATTATTATTAAAATACATACATTTCATTATTTATTATAATATTTTGAAATCGAAAGAAGCACATGTACTTGAAACAAATGAATAACAGTTAGTTGAAATGGAGTGAGTGCGTGTAGTTCACACTTCTCAACGAGCTATGCTTTTAATTTTCTCAATTTCAACTTTTAAACGCTGCATCTGAAATAACGGTAATAATTTTCGTTTCTATAATAATAACTTCACGCACTCTTGTTTACCTTTTCCATATGTTTTTGCCGTACCTCGGTAGTGGTTGATTTTTGAAAACCTTCATTTTGCCAACGTTGTGAATAACGTTCTAAATCTTTTTCAAGTTTTTCCAATTTTTGACGATTAATATCCTTATTGGCTAAAATTTTATCACATTGTTTGCTGTACGAATCATTCGTAATCACACCTGTTGATTGAAGTGATTGAAATAATTGAAAAAACTGAATATGGCTTAGGCCAAATCTTAAATATCCTCCACATCTGACCATGCCCATCGTGGGATAAGGTAATAAATATGTGTACTACATACCAACTTCCTAGGACAATTTTAACGGTAGATAAGTCGATTTTTGTCGATTATGGGCGTGGCTCTTGATCGATTTTGCCTAATTTATATAACGCTCTGCTTAGAGTAAATAGCAATGTAGGTGCAAAATTTCGGCTTAATATCTTAAAATGTTACGACTGTGAGAGTGTCAATAAAAGGCAGACACACGGACTTGTATGTCTGGATCGAGTCAGTTTTTGATGCTGTAGGGTCTGCCACCTTCCATATTATGGGGAGGATATAAAATAGATTCAAATTTTTTGAAAATCTTACTAAAACTGCATTTGGGGCCCGCCGTTGATGTAAATGTAAACTTGACATTATCTCCTTCTTCTGCTTTGGGCACTTCAGTATTTGGGCTCAACATAAGCAACTGGGCAGTTTGCGTTTTGGTGAGAGTTTGTATTTGTGGCAGGTGGGTTTGCAGCAGCTGCAGAGCCTCCAATGTATGTGCGTACAAATTCAATTGAGGCTCATGCTTACGCGTTATGCCATTGCAACTCTTCAACTGCCGTATACTCTGACATATATTTAAAATCTCGTCAATTTCTTCTTCCAGACCTGTATCGCGCATTCGCGTCAAATTCAAAACAATATTTCGGGGTAAGTGTTTTAGTAATTCTGCGCTGAGGAAGGGTGTAAATGGACTCATGGCCTGCAGCGACCAACTTAAACATGCTGTCAAAGTGGCACAGTGTACAAAACCGTTGGCATTCTTGGCGTATATATCCCGTTTAGTTGTTTCCAAATACACATCACACAAGTTCTTATACAAAAACTGTTTAAATGCTGATGTGGCGGCATGTAAGTCGTATTGATCGAAACTTTTTTGAACCGTTTGTAATGTATCGCAAAGACGACTTAAAATCCATTTGTCCCACTTTGAGAGAGGCACATCATTATTTATACTCTCCACCTCGTGTAACGGCATTTCCAATAATTTAGCAGCATTCAAGGTGAATTGAGTGGCTTGCCAGATTTTATTAAAAAACAATTTATTTGTATGGCACTCGCTAATGTCAAAATTGATGAAATGATTTTTAATGTTGTGACTACATAGAGTAAAACGTAAAGCATCCGTGCCACATAGTGGTATACCCTGAGGGAACATTCGCTGCACTCCCTTTAAAGATATTTCCATTTCCTCTTTACTCAATATTCCTTTCTCATGTGACGATTTGATATCTTGTTGCAAAACCTGTGAAAGTAAATCGAATTGTTAATAATGGTAACTATCACACAGACGTTCCGCGTCATACCTCTAAGGTAGAGCCTTGAATAACTTGCTGTGGCCGGATAATGTTACCCAAACTTTTCGACATTTTACGTCCATGTGCATCACAAACAATGCCAGTCAGTAGAACTTTCTTAAATGGCAATTGATTGGTTAATTTTAAGCCCATCATGACCATACGAGCCAACCAAAAAAATAATATATCATGTCCGGTTACCATCAAATCCAAGGGGTAGGCATCTTTGTATGTCAATGAAGGCCAACCGGCCGTAGAGAAGGGTAGAACAGCCGATGAAAACCATGTGTCCAATACGTCATTATCACGTTCAAGCATAATTTCACTGGTCTTTAATATTTTTAAAGCTTTTGTCACAGCTTCTGCATGTGTATGAGCAGCCACCCAAATGTGAGTATCGGGAGCAGAAGCTTTATAGGCGGGTATCTGATGGCCCCACCATAATTGTCGTGATATACACCAATCGTGACAATTTTCCAACCACCTTTGCCACTCCACCTCATGGCTGCTGGGTATGATTTGCAAACGTCCACTCAACACTTCTGACAAAGCTGCCTTGGCCATCTCTTGACAGTTTAGGAACCATTGATCTCTTAGCATATATTCAAGTACATCCTTGGAGCGCGAACATAGCGGCAATTGCATAATGTGATCTTTCACTGCTCTCAATAAATTCAGTTCGCCTAGTCTCTGTAGAATTTCTTCACGTGCTTGAAAACGTGGTTTTCCAGAAAACTCCCCGTAACCATCAGCAATTACTCCAAATTCATTAATAACTGGTAGAGCAGTTAAGTGGTGTTTTTGTGCTATATGAAAATCTTGACGATCATGGGCTGGTGTAATTTTAACGGCACCTGTTCCAAATGCGGCATCCACTTCAATATCAAATATCAGTGGAATTGATTCCTGGCGCAAAGGATGCCATAAATGAACTTCTGGTAAATGGCGATATTTACGGTAACGCTCGTCGTTGGGATGGACGGCTACGGCTACATCGCCCAGCATAGTTTCTGGCCGTGTAGTTGACACTGTTACATATTCATTGGCATTGCCATCTAAAACTTGATAATCAATGTCATAAATGCGACCAAATGTAATGCTTTTATCATAACCAGGTACCGGCACTTGGGTTGGCTTTTTCACAACCATGAACTCCACTTCAATGTCCGAAATGGCCGATTGTAAGGTGCAAGACCAATTGACCAAAGATTTTTGGCGCTTTATCAGGCCCTTTTCAAAGAACTGTATGAAAGCTTCATTGACCGCATACGATCGACTCTGCAACATTACCAACCGTGGTAATATAGACAATAACTTCAAGTATAATTACTTACCTTATCCATAGTAAAGTACTCTTTATCCCAATTTAATGTGCAACCCAATTTATTCAAATCTTCTTTAATAAATGCTTGATTTTTTAATTGCCATTTTTGAATCTCTCCCACGAACTCATGCCGTCCTATTTGATGTCTACTTAAACCACGTTCTTTGTATAACGTTTTCTCTACCACCACTTGAGTAGCTATACCCGCATGATCAGTACCTGGCACCCAGGACGTTTCAAAACCACTTTGTCTTCTTTGTCTACATATGACGTCTTGTACGACAGCCATTAAAGCATGACCCAAATGTAAATTTCCAGTAACATTTGGTGGTGGTAAGAGCATGCGGAAACTACCTCTTTGAGGATAAGGGTTTTCAATACCTGTTAACTTTGACAATTTTTCCCATTTACCATTTTCTACTTCTTGAGGCTGATAGCCGGGTGCTAATGCTGTAACATTGGAAAACAAATTTGTGGGAATTTATTTATGGGAACAAGTGCTACATTATTACCCAATGTTGAAGTTTTTCTAATACATGTCCATAAAAATTTATTTTTATTCGATAATTTGTATACATCAGCCGGTAATTGCAAAACATTACACATTGTTTCAAAAGCATAGAAAGCTGGTACAACACAAAGTTTTCTAGTTTTACATAAGAAAACTAGTTTTGTTATTTGTTTATTTAATTTGTTACAATTTTATTCATCCAGAAGTTTTTAAAATTGAAAATAAGTAATAAATTTAACCAATCTATGCAACAGCTGTTTTGTAATGTTGTGGTTGCTGGTGGTCTTCTTTACTGTAAATGTTTTTTAAAATAAGTAAACTAGAGTAATTATTAAATATGTTTAACAATATATTAAATGAAATTAATTTTTTTAACAATAATATTGTTTATTTTTGCTATTTATGTTATTAAAAATATTTGAGAACAAAGCAAACTATTTAGTTCAATTTCTATCAGTGAACTATTCATTTTATAATCTCATACATCTCTAGATTAAAAACAATTAAATAAATTTGTTATTCCCAAGGGGGAACTTGCGAAAATAAAAACAGTGAGATTGCTTAAGAAAATCTCATTATAACTAGTATATAATTCAATAACTAAACTAATTAAAGTATATCAAGTAATAAACAAAAAAATGTACCTCTGCCAATAAAGTTTTTTGTGTCAAAAAAAAAAGGTAAACTACGAACACACGTACAAAATTTGCAAAAAGAAAATTAAAGATAAAGTAATGTTCTTAAAGTTATAGATAATTGATAATGCTTTTTTGGCATTTTAATAAAATATATACAAGAGTTTTGTTTTAAAAAGAAAACAGCAGGAAAATCTGTATTGTTGCAAAAATTACAAGTGTAACAACTCTGCTTTTCTTTAAATACAAATTGCAACACTGCAGCGAATTTGGCTAATAAGAAAATTTATCAGAAAGATTGATTTTTCCTCTATTACCAATCAGTTTAGTGAAAATTTTTGGCCATTTAATAAGTGAGTGCGCTGTATAATTGTTATATGTACAAAATTTAATTAGAACAGAAGTTTTTTCAATCGCAAAAAGAAGCAAAATTAGCAAAATATATTATTTCCTTTCCAATTGAAAGCATTGCTCTGAAAAAGCTACTTGCTGTAATTTTATATATAATATGTAGAAGGAAAAAAATTTAGAACAAAGAGAGCGTGTGGAAAATTCAATCAATTTTTTTTAATCAAAAAGATTTTTTCTACCTAACAATTTGTACTTTTTTATATAAAAAACATTCAACTGTTTTTCATTTAAAGATTATAAAATAGTGGAAAAATTGCATCTTATAAATGAAGAAACATTAACGATGTTCAAGCAATGAGAAGTATTTCCAAGAATATTATGTAAAAAAAGAAAAAACAAGCAAATGTGATATTATTTGCCTTTTTTATGAACGGAATTTCATGGAGGGAGTGTGAGAATATATATATATGCAAAAAATATATAATCATCTGAATTACATGTATGTATATTTTGTGTGTGGCTTATGTTTTACAACAATAGATCAAAAATTAGATATTAGTGAGTGAGAGATATAGAGAGGGGCAGAGAGAGAGAGCGAGAGAGGAAAAAAAAATAAAACTCTTGTACAAAATCTAGCATCTATAAATAACAATAAAAAATCAAACAAAACATTGTATAAAATAGTGCAAAAGAAGAAGGGCAAAGAGAGCAAGAAGTGAGTGGTGTTGCTAATTATAGGCAGTGCGATTTTGCTCTAATCGCACACTAAAACTTTGTAATACATTGTTGCTATTGTTTGTCTGAAAATATCATCCAATCGAATGTATGTATTTATTACTGATTTATTTCAATATATGAACGAGAAGAACAATTTGTCAATGCTTTCTTTGCCACTTAATCAAAACATTTTCTTTAGCTTGGCGTACAATGTCACCCGTGCTGAAACTATTGCTTTCCACTGATTTTCCCATATTTGTTAATTTTATTATAATCCATAACATTATGTGCATCTCTCTCCAATAACTCTCGTGAAACTTCCTACGCAGAACGTTTTGCTTCTTAGAAATATTATAATATTTGCACCAACAAAGCGCATTTAAAATATTAACAAAACGTTTAAACTGTCTAGTATGTAAAAGTTAACTTTTTATTGAATTTTTATATCTGAACTTAACAAGTACTCTAAAATATTTGCCGTTTTGTCACTTTGTGTAAAATGTCATTCATGACAATAATTGAAAAAGGATATAAAAATCTGACCCAATTTGAAAGAAATCCACGTGACCCAATTATTGTACACCATTCCATTGATGTATATAAAAATAATGGCATTTATTTTTTAAACTTTGACGTCATCACAAGATTTTGAATTATTTTTAAACATTAAATATAAAAGCAAATGTTTCCATCCATTTAACCTAAGCTAGTATAAGCACGTGTATAGATAGGCGCGAGTGAAGAAGCAAAAATCAAAAACCAAATAAACAAACAAACAAACAAAACAACAAATTGGGGCAAATTCTCTAAAATAAAAACACAACAGTCTATGTACTTATATAAGTACATAGATGTATGTGACAACGGCAGTGTGTGCGTATGCGTTGTATAGTTTATCTATGTTCTCTTTACGTATTGACTCCATTTGGTGGTCGCTTGAATAAGAATTTGTTATATTTCGAATGCACGAACAAAAAGTTTCCTCCCATTCCCTTAATATCCTTATTAAAACATTCTTTATTTAATATTAGAGCAAAAAAAAAAATAGAAATATATCAAAAAAATACTAGGACAGGACTATATCAACAAAAATACGAATCAAAATCGTAAAGCTAAATTGAAAAAAGAACATATACACACACAAAGTGTAAAAAGTTATTTAATGTATGCGTGGGCGTGAATGTTTCAATAACTACCACTGAATACGTAAACAGTTTATATTCAAACACTTGAGATTACATCTTCAGTCCTGTTTCCTGATTATTGCTGTACACAATGGATACATTGAAACTTCAGAAAGGTATTTTAAAATTATTTTTACATAAACAAACAATTCGTTTAACATTAATTTAATGGCAGCAAGTACCAGTTCTATAAATTCTGCCCCATCTAGCAGCCCTAAACCATCTGGCAGTGGTGCCGCGGTACCCATAACAGTGCGTTTTAATGCCGGGGAAGAGACCATTGATGATCTATTTCAATCGTATCACAGCAATAACAGTAATAATAGTAATGCTCAAGCATCAAGTGGTAGTGTTGGGAGTGGTGGAGGCGGTGGTGGTGGCGGAGCAGATGGAGGCAACACTGCCTCAAATGCTAATAACACTCTTGGCAGTGATACTGTCTCTATCAGTCCCTCTCAACATCCACAAAATGCCATCTCTAATGTAAGTAAGATTGCCATTGAAAACGACTTAATCGACACCGTTCACCAAGCTACATGTCTACTTTGTAAGTTGCAGGCCCCTGACTGGGGCAACCCTCCAGTCCAGTTTCCTTTTAATTATTGCAAAGTGAACGGCAAACTGATATGGAATGTAATGAAGAATTATTATTTTTTCTTGTCACAAATTGCACTCAAAACGCTAGGGAAAGTACCATTTTGACAAGTAATGAGCAAGAGTATTAATCATAAGAACATACATACATTCCGGGGAGTCTCTAAGGCTGCCTTGTGGTAGTTGTGAATGATGCGACAACGTTAATAGAGAGAGGAGTGTATAAAAATATAAATTCAAAACAACTTGTACAGCAATATTTAAATATTTATACATGTATGTAATCTATAGGGAACGCGGATGTTTCAGTGATTTTGACTCTCATGTCGGAGTGCACATTAAACAGCAGTCATATAAAATGCATTTTGAATCAATTTTCGCTACCGCATAAAGTTTGCCAAGGGATTTCGGTATACCTGTGTGTTTACCATAATATTGCACACATTTAATATTAATAAAATGCTTCTAAACTATATGTTATTAAGTAGGAGGAAACATGTAATCTGAAATTTAGGAATTTACTGGAATTTGAAATATCGAATGTGGTTGAACCGTTCAATTATATTTTGACCTATGCGTAGTTTTTATATGCTCCATATGCTAAGTTTGTTGTGGCATTTGCAACATTGAAAAGGAGGCCTCACAAAGTATACATATTCTAGATCAGCATCAAAATCAAAAAACTGAGTCGATATAGACATGTCTGTCCGTGTGTCTGGGCCTCAGCTAAATGTGCTCTTTTTACTTGTTTAATCTGTTAATAATTAAATAATTGTTTAAAAACATTTAATAATTTTTTTCTAGCCTGATGAAATGAACAGCCGCAATAATTTTTTACAAGGAAACTTCTTTAATCGTAAAAGGTAAGTGATTTTTTTTTTTAATAAAACAAAAAACAAAACAACTCGGAGCGTACTTTATTTCCTCCACAATGAAGGCTTTAAAATATAAAACGGATACAAATCTTGTGGAGTTTTAGTAGCACCTGCCATAATCAAGCTTGTGATGACAATATATTGAACATCGGCAGTATCATTGTTATCATCATCATTACTGTTTGGTTGCCTTAAACCCTCTTCACACTACACGCAAATACAAACAAAATGTATTCTCACCATCATATCTTTAAAATGGGAGGGAGGGAGGCGCACTGTTTAATAACATTAGAAGCAAATCCAAATAAATTATTATAATTACGCATAAATTATCGCAATGAATTCTTTTATCATTTTTATACCCTACACACAAGACGTTTATATTTTAATCTTATGAAAAGAATGGATTTCTGTGCCTGCTTGTGGGTGTGAGTGGTGGTACGAAAAATGCCTTAGATCGATTCATATAAGTTTACGGGAATTTGACTCGCTTGGGATTTTTGTGTAGAAATAAAGTACGTTCATGATGTAACACTGAGTTCTTTGCTTATACATATCTGTACCGTATTAAGGTACTAGTTAATAAGTTTAATGCATTTTATAACGAATGTTTGTTAATAATTTATTATTGTTTGATACAAATTGAATTAAAAAAAATTTAAACACGAATTAAATGTAAAGAAACAATATTAACCTTTTTCCGCTCAACGCCATGAACACGTGCTGTTCTCTGTTTTTTTTTTTTTTCGGAAGAGTATTTGTTTCAATGAAAACAAAAATAAAAATAAAAGAAAAAGAATAAAATATAATAACCACAACTGCTATAACAACAACAACAACAACAATTCATCATGTTGAATGAATATATGGAAACAAAAAACCAACAACAGCATTATAACTGTATATAATTGTAACAACCGTTAAAGGCGTAATAATTGTAACATAACTGTTAAAGGCGTTTTTTTTTTCATATAAATATAAATCAAGACCATTTAATGTAACTGTAATCATAACAAATCCAGCACTGCTATCAAAACCGCCATCGTTGCCAACACCATCACCACCACTACTACCACCATTGCCACGATAACCACAATAATGTCTATACAACAACAATAACGACAACAATCACTATGTTTTACATATATGTCTGAATTGGAAATGTAAAAAAAATATACATATGTATATATATAAAGTCACTACCACTCAAGTTAACCCCTATCCAACCCCATAACTAAGTGTGTTGTGTGTGCGTGTGTGCTTCACTTTGTATATTAGGCGCGCTTTCTGCAGTTATAACATCAACCACACCAACCAACATACAACCAACCTGTGTCTACCGTCTCTCACAATTTTATCAATTTTTCAATTAGCAGAATTAATACGTTTAAAAAAGTCATCAGCAACGGAGATGGAATATAGAACTTCTTAATTTTCCAATCAACAACAGGACTTACTTATTCACATACTACTAGTCCTTTAACTAACTTTTGTTTTTATATATGTTATTAAAATTCTTCCACATTTCAAAAATGTTCTTCATAGCATAAAACAAATGCAAATGTTATAGGTCTACAAATTATGCTACACTTAGTTGACGCAAGGCATTATTATAATAAGTCATACAAGTCACTCCGTGAAATATCTTTCATATGGAAACAGGTTCTAAAAATGGTCCTATGGGATACAAATTTCTTACAACCAATTTTACATGGACAGACAGACGGACGAAGTAACATGATTAAATCGATTCAGATGTTAATTTGAATAATTGTGCTTTGAAGTTGAAATCGACTTGCAAGCTGACACGTAATATATACACTATCATGCTTCTGCCACGCCCACCGTTTGTATGTAAATGTGGAAGGTATTTAAGATTTTTTTTACTTGGTTTTATTTAAATTGATTTGAAAAAATTGCAAAAATTTTGAAACATTTTTGAGAGGAATTCAATTTACGTATAAATATATCAATCAATACGCCCAGTGTAACACATATGTATGTAGTTCATAAAGGGTTTTTCAATAAGGACATAACATAACGAAGCATAAGTTTCGGCGCGTCAATGATCAAGAGGCTTCAGTTCATGAGTTCATTTGATGTTGGAAGGATGAAAGTTAAGATTATTATTAGCAAAATTCGCCACTTTTATGGTTTGAGAGATTCCTAATTCCTGTGAACAGAACACTCTGTCCGGAATCGACTGACTTTGGCTCATTTTCAACTGAAGAACTTACTACGGCTGCAATATTTTCAGTACTTCGATCGGTGCATTGTCTTAGGCATCGGAATATCCAATAGTGAATATTGGAACACGCAGAGCTTGTTTGGTGGGATGATTTTTACGACTGAAAATTGGAGTAAACACTTAAAGTTGCTTAGTATTGCGACAATGATTTTAAATAATTTCCTAATGTTGCTGCTTTGTGAACTTCACCATGATAAAAATGTTAATCTTGACGTACGTTTTCTGTAGATAGATCCTGAAAAACGTTCAAAGTTGCATTTGTAGTGAAATGTAAAATTGTTATGTCCCTATTGAAGAACCCTCTATGATGACATTTCTGCTAAAGCTAAAGCGTTTAGTAAATAACAAAACAATGAATTTTATAAAACATACTGTACTTTTTGGATCATACCGTTATTTTCGGTCTGGCAAGCAAGAGAGTGTTAATAATAAACAAAAAGCGAGAGACACTACCATCGTTGCATATTTGTAACGCTGGGCGGATATGGGTTAATATTTGTTTTAATTTTTGATTAAATCTTTTTTCTTCCTATGCGTTATAAACATATATACACACTTCTTCACTTTATAATATCTTACGTATTGTATAAATGAGCCATTAAGCGAGTTATTGCAAAAGTAGAAAAATCGTATTTTATGTGTCATGAGAGTTTAAAATTTTAACAAATATGTAATAACTAAATGCTTAAGAATTGTCATTGTCTACGTTGAATGCGTATTGTGTAGAAGAGTCCAACTAGTTGAGCTAGTATTTGGGATGTTATTAATTAAAGTACGTAATGGTCTGTCTGTTGGTCCCTCATTTAAACTCACTGTGAAAAAATACGATATGATATAGTGCAATAAGCGAAAACCACATATAATTGTACCCACCTTCAATTATACCGATGCATTCACAATCAAAAGCTGAATCGATTTAACCATGTCCGTCTGTACACAACCATTTATGTACGTTTATATATTTGAGATATTTCGGTGACATTTGATGTAATGGCGCGTATCTTATCCCAAAAATATGCACTACAAAAATAGTTCAAATCGGACCATTTTTGGAATAGCAAAAAATTGCTATTCTTAACATTCTTTAACAAAACTTGGTGAAGAACTTCTGTTAATTAGCTTAATAATTGACGGTATCAAATTTGAACCCGATCAAACCCCTTAAAACCCCTTTCCTTAGGAAGACATTTCTCCAAATGAATTATAAGGCAATACCTCGCCTTTGCTGCTGCAACTAATTTGTGGAAATAAATAAGAAATGGTACACTACACCTAACATACACCACTTGGCTTTTATTATTTTGATTTAATTATTTGAAATATTTGTTGGATGGCTTAAAGAAGTATGGCAGTAATAAATGCTCTCAGTGTGGCTTCGTTAACTTTTTATTCGTTTTTTTTATGTTACATGCAAATTGTAGCGCAAAACCAAATAAAAACCTTTTTGTATTCTGCAGCGGTTTGACGGGTAAACAGCAATTGTCGCCTAATCACTTATGTTCGGCCAGCTTGGATGCTGGGATAGGGGCCCCGGGTAGTGGGCCGCGCAGTCCCAATTCGCCAATGTCAGGTGGTGGTATTGGTGGCGGTGGAGGATCTCCTTACGGTAATGGCAGTAGTGGCGGCTTGTCGCCCAATTCAAATGCCGGAATTTCACCCAACAAATATCGTCGCAGTATATCGTTCCCGCTGAAGGGTGCTACATCACCCATACCGGGGTATACTTTAGATCTGAAAAGCGGTCAGGCATTACCCACGTTAAATATAAGCAATGGTGCCAATACAGCGGGTGCCAGTGGTGGTGGGGATGCTCCATATTTAGGGGCTGGTGGTAGTGGTGTTAACCCTTATATGGGCAATGGTTTGGATATGCGTCCTTTGGATCATTGTTTGAATGATTTAATGCGTAATATGGGTGCTGTGGGCGGTGCCGGTGACAATAAAGTGACAGCTGCTGCTATGTTAGCGGAACGTATTCGCCACCAGAAGCTTAGCGAACATCATCACTTGAGTGAAGTGGATGCTGTGGCAATAGCGGCTGCTGCAGGTAACGCTGCTGGTACTTATTTAGATGTAAATATTAAACTAAACTCGCCCTCTCGTTCGTCACCCCATTCTCAAGGATCTGAACATACAGCTCGCTACTCGCGGAAAGTATTTGTTGGCGGTCTACCACCCGATATCGATGAAGATGAAATTACCAGCTCGTTTCGTCGTTTTGGACCGTTGGTGGTCGATTGGCCGCATAAGGCTGAATCGAAATCTTATTTCCCTCCCAAAGGATACGCGTTTTTGCTTTTCCAGGATGAGAACAGTGTCCAGCAATTGATCGATTCGTGCATTACGGATGAGGACAAATTGTATTTATGCGTCTCGTCGCCCACCATCAAAGATAAGCCTGTACAAATACGTCCTTGGCGTTTGGCCGATGCCGACTATGTCCTGGACGCTACCATGTCGTTGGATCCGCGCAAAACCGTCTTTGTTGGCGGTGTACCGCGACCTCTGAAAGCATATGAATTAGCCATGATTATGGACCGCTTATATGGTGGCGTCTGTTATGCCGGCATCGATACAGATCCGGAACTGAAATATCCCAAAGGTGCTGGTCGTGTAGCTTTCTCCAATCAACAAAGCTACATAGCTGCCATATCAGCTCGTTTTGTCCAGCTGCAGCATGGCGATATCGATAAGCGGGTTGAGGTGAAACCGTATGTGTTGGATGATCAGATGTGTGACGAGTGTGAGGGACAACGTTGTGGCGGGAAATTTGCTCCATTCTTTTGCGCCAATGTTACATGTTTGCAGTACTATTGTGAACACTGCTGGACTGTTATACATTCGCGTCCCGGCCGGGAATATCACAAGCCGTTGGTTAAGGAGGGCGCTGATCGACCACGGGCAGTGCCCTTTCGTTGGTGTTAACGGCGGCGTTGGTAGGTTGTTAAGACCCCGTAGAGATCGTAATATTCAGCAACAACAACTTCAAACTGATAATCATTAAAAATATTAAATGAAATGAAGGAAAAAAAAGAATTTCTTGAATGACAAAGACATTCTTTATTTTTTTCCTATTCTATCTTTCCCTTTAGTTACATTTTTTCCATTTATTCACTCTTTTTTCTTTAATTTTTATCACGTTGTAGTGTTTTTCTACCTTCTTCATCTCACTATATTGCAATATTTAATTTGAATTTTCTTTTTCATTGAATTAAAATATCGAGTTTCTTATTTGAAAAAAAAAAAAAAACAATACGGTTGTTTTATGTACAATATGTTGTACATCCTGTTTTTTATACTTTTTATAGATTGTGTCATTGATTGCGTTTTCATAAGACACAGCGAGCAATATTTTTATTTCTTTTTATTGTTTTTCTACTTATATAATTATTATAATACTAGTTGTTGTTATCAATTTTGTTACTTCTACATCATATAATTATGCTTGTTGTTATTGTATTTAGATAAGTGCTAACAAATGGCACTATCTAATTTTTTTTTTTTATAAAAATATTCTCTCACACTTATGAACTAGAGCAGTATTGAATTATAACATTTGTTTTTTCTTTGTTTTGTTTTTCAAGTTTTTTTCTTAATTTTTAATTGTTAAAATCGATTTCTAGTTTTCAATCAGGGGTTATTTATTGTCTTATCTCAAAGGGAAAAAATCCTCGCATGCGATAATTTTGTACCAAATAATAAAATTAGCAATTTTTTTATACAATAAATCAATAACCCTCTATTTTGGTAGTTGTTATTATTTTAATTAACAACTTAATACTTATTAATTTGTATATATATTAAATATATATAATTCCGCATTCCGGAAATTATAAAAATTGTACTCAGATGGAGGGTACTTGAAGTTTGGCTTCTGCCAAATGCATTTTTTTTTATATATATAAATGGATTTTAGAAATTTGTGCTTGCTACCCAACATGAAAAAAATATTTTGTACAAAAACTAAATAATTTATAATTTAATTATATTGTAAATCTTTACTTTTTGGAGTTGGAATTTCCCTTTTTGTCAATACGAAAAACAAATTACAAGTTACAATAGAGTAAAAGGAGTAAAAGGGACAACAAATATGATGTAAACTTTTTCATTATTTGCCAAACTTTTGTTGATGTACAAAAACTGTTTTAACTATAAAAAGATATAAAAAGCGATTTAGGGGTAGAAATGGAATAGAAATCATATGAATGTTACCAAAAAAAAATATCTCTTCTAGAAATGACCGCAAAATTAATTTTTTGTATTTTTTATAATTAAAAATTTTACAACTTGTAAAAATTATAAAGAAAAACCCTTTGTAATTAGCTGTAATTTAATGAATTTTTATAATTATTTTTAAAATTTTCAAATGTATATGTTGTATGCCATCAATATGTTTTGATTTAAATTATAAATAATTTTTTTCTAATATTAAAATTTTTATGTTTGTTCAGTATTACAATTTGGTTTCGATTTATTTTTACCTACCAACTAAAAAAATCACAATTTTTTTAGAAATTATGACAAATAAATTGGTTTTTACAAATTATTAAAAAAAATCTTTTAGGAATCATTAAAAAAAAAATAGGTTAATTAGAAAATATTACATATTTTTTTAGAAATCTATTGTTTTAACATATTAAAAACAAATAAATAAAATTTATATTTGTTCTCAAACTTTCTGCTATAAAATAAATAATAAATTAAATAAAACTAATAAACTTTGTTATAAGCAGTTTTTTTAAATAATACAAACAAATTTATTTAACCAAATATTTAACTATATTATCTATGAATAATAGATAAAAATTACATAAATTGGAAAATAAAATGAAAAATTAAAGATTATGCAATATTTAAATCATTAAAAACAAAATTCTGAAAAGTTTAAAAACAAATGATTCAAACAAAAAAAAAATAATCAGCAAAAAAAAAAGAATATCTACATTTTTTACCTTACTCTTATAATAATAATAAAAAACAATTAAAAACCGTTAAATATTTTCTAAAAGAAAAAATCATTTTTATAATTAATTTTTATGACATTTATGCAAAACATAATTATACTTAGGAAACATGAAACAAAAAAATCTTTTTTGAGACTTTCTTTACATAAATAACAAATTAGCGGAAATATTTTTTTTAAATTTTAGTTAAATATAAACAAAACACAAATTTTCTACCAAATTGCTTCAAACTTTCGGCAATAATTATAACCGATAAAAACAAAAAATAAAAAAATAATTAAATCATAAAAAAATTAGTGAATTTTTCTAGAATTTTTATTAACAGAAAAAAGGAAAAAAAGACATTTTCATGAAAAAAGAACTTTTCTCGTTTTTATATTATACGATATATATATATATACATATATATATATATATATAGAGCATTGATTTATAACAGTGAATATAATTAGAAAATAATGTACTAAACATGTGGATGTACTTCTTCAAAATCTAAATCCGAGTATTATACTAAAACAGATTTTTGTTTCTGTAAAAAAAAAATTTGCTAATACAACATATCGTCTAGCTAAACCAACAGTAACAACAACCACATAAGAAATGTTTATGAGTACAAGCAAAAGTGTTATATATTTTTTATAAAACTTACGAGGAACGATGACAAAAACATGATGGCAATTAATACTTGTGGAAATACATGTCATTTTAGGAAATTTATTTATTTTTTATTTTTATATAAAATTATATGAAGCCCATCCATAATTTTTTTTAAAGTAGGTATAAATGTTATTTCAGTTTTATTTTTAAATAAAAAATTATAAAAAAAAATTTTTAAACATATTTTTGTTCGTTGATCATCAAAAAATAATCATTCTGTTATATACATTTTTAAAAGGTTTTTTGTAATATATTTATATATTAAAAAAAAAAAAAAAATTAAACTTAACAGTAGTGATTATTGTAGTCTGTTATAAAGTAAAAAATATATAAAAATAAAAAAAATATTTTTTCTTTTTATATCAAAACATTTTTATACTTTTTTATATCCAAACTCTAAAATAAACTTGACATAGAATGAAAATAGAACATAATTTAAACAATTGTAGTGAAAAATAAAAATAAAATTGCTATAAATATATTTATAAAAAATATTCTCATAAATTTGGAAAACAATAAATAAAATAAAACTAATCCCGTTTTTAATATTTTTTTAAATTTTTTTATAAAACATTTTTTAATGAGTGTTAATGCTGTTTAATAATAATACACATATATGTATTTTTATAATAATCTGTGCAATAAAATTCAATTTGTTGTTACTTTTGAAATGATTTTATTTTATTTTTGTTTCACATCAATTAAAATAATTATTTATTTTCATATTGTTTTTTATATAAGTACATACATAACCTAGGTAGGACGTAGAGTGCGAGGCGTAGTGTTTGTTGATATTTCCTTTGAACTTGAGAGAGAGTCAGATCTAGTGGGGAAGACTTCAGTAAGTTAACGCGGTTGAAAGACTTGTAGTAGTTTTGTTGAAGGATTTTATCTCTATAGAATAGTTTCCATGAAACTACCTTTAAATCGATACTCAGGGGCGTCGATAGGCTCCTTTTTCACCTATAAGAATCTGAGCTCTTCGCTCTATGGTGTAAGGAACCTCAAAGCTTTAACTTGAAGCTTTGGTACATACTTTAATTTGGATGAAATTTACGCGGTGTAAATTATTCAGAGAGAAAGCCCAAGTTCTTCGCGGCGTCTTTCGACATTCAATAAGTTTTTAAAACAACGGATGTCGCTTCATATCAATACCACTAAAATTAGAGGGGCTGCTAATGACTATCACTGAGTTTTGTTGGTTCAATACTTAAACTGGAAGTTCCCGCCCATACATGCATTTTATACTCTAATTTAGGTGGTCTAGATTATTCAGATATAGACTGAAGTGAAAGCTCAAGTTCTTCGCGGCTTCTTTCGACACTTTGAATAAGTGATTAGACCAACCAACCTATAACTTTCCAGATCAACATCGCACTGAATTATACCCTATTTACCCTAACCCCACTCCGATATTTTCTTGACATCAGGATTGAACGATTCATTTATGTTGGAGCGTCTTAAAAGAGATTCTCGGTACTGCTAGGTCAACGGTCGAAATAAAAAGAAGAATGTAGAATAATATCATCGAGTAAGCGAATAAATAGGGCTTTCCATTGGGCTTAGGAGATTTTTAATTTACATCAAGAAGAGGAAAAAAAAGAGAACAGAATCTTGTTGCGCCATTTCTTCGGCAATTTTTCAAATTCCGATTTTTATTGAGGTGAACTTAAGATACTTTCAAATTAATCCATTTCCTCCAATGAAGGCGTAGATATTTCAGTTTTGGGTATGACCATTTATATATATTTTATAATGATTTTATTGTTTGTTAATTTTTCTTCTGGTTCAAGAAGTTTTTTTAGGTTTTACTTTTATATTATGTACGTAGACCAAGTGGTGTAGGGTATTAAACGCTTCACACATGACCGATTAACTGTTATTAAAAAGTTTTTTATATAACAGTGATTACTGTAAATGAGTTTATTAAGGGTTAAAAGCTGAAACTTATCAACAGCAACAAAAAGTATGAAAATAAAATAGCGAAAAACCAAACAACAAAATAACGTAATATTTAGCTTCTTTTATAAACAAAAACAAAAAAAAACAATTCATTTTCTACCTATTAATACATATATACATATATATATATATATATATATACTGTATAGAAAAAATAATCTCTTAAACGCCTTGAATTTATATCAAAAGAAATTTAACGAGAATTAAAAAAAAAATATAAGTAAGAAAACTAAATTTGGCTTAAGCCAAATCTTAAATACTCTCCACATTAACAATAGTGGGCATGGCAGGTATATGTTACGCTCTCTAGTAGTATATGCATTACGTATCAATCAAGCTTTACGGTGCAGTACGGTTTTTTTGAATTTGTGAGCGTGTCTGTTAAATGACCACGCCCATTTTTAATATATCGATAGATGGGATAACTACAGATACCTAGGTCAATTTTTGTGGCAGATATAAAGATTTTTGTCGATTGTGGGCGTGGCTTTTGAACTATTTTGCCCAATTTAAATAGAGATGCAGAATGTAAAACTTTCTGTACAAAACTTTAGCTCAATATCTCAAAATTTACGCCCGTGAGAATACCAACAACAGACAGACATGCGGACACACGGACTTACATGCCTAAAGCTGTGGATATGGATGCAATTGAAATGGCAAACTGGGGAGGGTATAAACAATTGGCTTAACAACTATCAACCAAATAAATAACTCATGAAATTTATACCTTGAAAAAAAACTGATACGAAATCGTTCTTAGTATAAAATAATCTTTTAAAAAAATATTAAAAAATAAAAACATTTTTTAATAAATAAAAGCATTTATTCCACAAAACTTAAAACAAATACGAGATTTATTTTTTGAGATTTTTCATATAGCACAATTCTTTTCCTTTAAAAAGAGAAAAAATAAAACACATATTTATATAAAAATTCTGATACTCAGTAGTTAGAGTCAAAAACCTGTTTTAACTAGTGATTTATTATATAATTGGCTGAGAGTGTATGATGACCTTTAAACAAAACAAAAAAAAAAAAAATAATAATAATAATAAATACAACAACAACAACAAATATTCGGTACCTATTAATTACACTTAAACACTTTATTTTAGATTAATAGACAATTTTCTAATTATAATACAATTACATTAAATTATATGAATATATAGAGAGAAAGAAAAACGTACATAGAATAAAATTTTAGCCTGAAAGAAGAAGAAATAATTTTAATAAAAAGCGAAAACCCTTAAAATTTTCTTACACACATCCTTCCAAAAAAAAAAAAAATGAAATATTTATTAGCAGTTTTTTTACGTAACATAAATATTTTATATAAATATATAAATAAAAAATATAAAAAACAAAAAGAAATATACATGGAGCAATAAAGAAAAAATATTATTTCTAGTAACAAAAAAAAAAAAAAAATTAAAAACAAATTAAAAAAATCATTATTTACATATTGTGCTAAAAAAATTGACAATTCAAATACAAATTTATGGCTTAAAACACTAATAAAAATTAATTTATTATTTTTGGAAGAACTCAAAAACAAAAAAATAAATCATTTCATATATAAAAAAAATTTATAGCAGTTAATCTATTAAAAAAATAAAATTTCCCTACTGCCTATAATGTCCGTGTCAAAACTATAGCGCTTACTACAAGGAAGCTTCATAGACCTTATAATGTACAAAGAATGAATAAAATAATATGAACTACATGCAATTGTTGAATTTTGGCAACACTGCTTCCGTGTAAATAATCTAGAATATATTTCAGTGTATTATACGCTTTGTTCTGCGACGATTAAAAAAGCCATCGGGGAAATGTGTGATCTCTCAGACTTCAAAAGAGGTCGAATCGTTGGTACTCGGTTAGCGGAATTGTATAACGTTTCACGAGCGACAGTATCCACAGTAATGACAGCAAACACAAAACATGGTAAAACATCGTTGATGAAGAGGAATAGTGGGCGAAACTCAAAGTTAACTGACAGAGACTGTTCGTTGGTTAAAAGGAATTGCAGTTCGTCAAAACCAACATTCATAGAAGGGCTGCAATTGCGAAACTCTTTATGCCAGGTGTTCATATTATTTTGTCCATTCCCTGTATTTTGTATATCAACATCAAATACAATTGATTAATAGTTAATGGTGAATGTATACCGAATCATTGAAAACCTTGTAAGAGAGAATCTCAAAGATCCATCTTCCAGGTGGAATATTTTTCTTAATGCACAATAAAAAGCCATGTACGTCAAAAGAAAGCAAATTAAAAGCCCTTCATGTCAGATATATTAGCGAAAGAACAGTTCTGTGAAAATACTTTCTTAACGTAGTTTAGAGAAGAGGGTCGCCCTCCGAGGTACTCGTGATTTTGATGATCAGGAAAAGACTCTTCAACTTAAAACAAGTTTAAGCCGCTACATCTATGTGACTGTGTGAATAATATTCCAAATAGCAGAGTTTTAGTTTTTACCTTCAAACGTAATGAGAAACATTGATTTTTGGCATGTTTTTTTTTTAATAAATTATAAATAGTACGTGTAAGATAAAAAAATAAACACTTGCTCATTTACTTAGTACAATGGACAAGTTGTCCGATTAGATTTGAGTTAAATCAAATGTATCTCTTATAGAGGTTTTTATTTCCTCTCATAATTTAGGAGAAAGTCTGTAGAGTTGCATAATTTAAAAATTGGTTTTAAGACATTAAAATTAATTATTTAATCCTTTTCTCTTTCACTCTTTTCTTTCAATATTATAACGTTTTTATAAGAGTTATTGTTACTATGAAAAAAAAATAAGGTGCAGTACTTGTTTTACATTCGTTCTTAATCAACTAAAATATTTTCTTTAAAAAACATTTTTTTTTTAATTTTTCATGCAACAAAAAACATTTTGAAAAAGATTATATATAGAACTTTATAGTTTTGATTTTTTGTTTTTAATCAACTAAAATAAAAAAAAAATTTCTTAAAAAAATTTTCTTTAAAAAAATTTTTTTTTGATTTTTTAAGATTTTTCTCACACCAACAAAAAAAAAAAAATACAAAAAAAGTTATAATATATATACAATTTTGTAGTTTTGAATTTTTTTATAAATATTATGAATATATATACATGTGTATATATACTATAAAGAGCAGATAAATATATATATATATATGAATAAATCATATTTTATATGTACTATACTTTAAATATAATCAACAAAATATTCTTAATATAAATTTAACTTCAAAAATATCTAAAATGAAACTGAATCATACATCAAATAATCACCGAACAAAGTTAAATTTAGAGCAGTTAAATATCAAAACTTTATTTCTAATAAACAATAAATATAACAATAACAACAACAACAGCAGCAGCAATACAAGCCAACTTATCCCCTTATCTTTTAACATCTATAACACATTAAGCAAAATAATCGATTTATAAAAATAAAATAAAAAAACAATGTATCAACAACACTCCTACAATTGTAATCTCTCTATTCCACCCTTAAAAAAAGCAGATGCAAATTATGTTCCTTTGCATAAAAAATATTTATAAAAATATACATAAAAAATTATAAATAAAATATGTAACATTGTTCTCTTAACCAAAATGGTCCCCTTACGCTCTTGATTCATTGAAAAACAGTTATAATATAGAAAATAATAGCAAAACAAAAATATGTAACATGAAATTTTTGGTGTAGAGCAATCCATGCAACCTCCCTAAAAAAGAATCCAACTAAATAGAAAATAAAATAATAATTACAAAATTATGAATATAAAGTTATAAAAACTATATTATAAATTCACTTAATAAAAATATAATATACATTTTTCTGAATAAACACAAAAAACAAACAACGATTGTTTCTATTGTATTGTAGCATGACATTTGACAATGATATTACCAGACGCACGTACAGACAGACAGACACAACATTGAATTGAGTTATTGATAGTTTGTTTACTTTGTTGATATTTTCAGATCGGGCAGTATTGAAAGTGTATCACCAACAGCCGTTAGCCCCAATTTGATAGCTGCTCTCGCGAGTGGAGACGCTTCTTCGGGTGGCACTTGGAAAATGATTAAAGGCAAAGTGTCGCAAACTATAGAAGACATTAAATCATCAAAGGCTGGGAATATTAGTTCAAGTACAAGCTCTACGGGGAACATATCCAGTACATGTCCAACCGTAATTGTAAAAGGTTGCCAGTGATTACAAATACTCCTTTTTCTACTTTAACTCATTACCAAATGTAGGACAGGAAAGGAATTTAGACAAGATCACTATCATATTATATATGTCTTTTTTTAAATCAGAAACATGAATTGAATTGCTTCCGTTATTATGAAGTTCTACTACCGTTAGAAAGCTCTCACAAAAGCAGAATCGTTTTACTGGTTTTTCAATAGGGACATAACAATTTTGTATTAAAATTTCAATGTAACCTTGTTCCATTTATCATAATCTTTCAAAGTTAATATCCCAGTAAAAAAACATTTTTATTATGGAGAAGTTTGGCAATGATTAAAAAACGTTTATAAATTATTAAAAAAAAAATTATGGAGAAGTTCATGAACGAAAAACGTTTGGAAATTATTAAAATTACTACCGGTTCTAAGTTTCACCAACTTCTAAATTTCATTGAAAAATCATAATATCTAACCCGAAATTGGCAATATTCTGGCTGAAATATATGAAAGAGTGATAGAATATTGACTCCAAAGTTCACGATCGCTGCGAACATATTCGTTGTAATCATACGAAAAATGTTGAATTCTAAATGTAACATGTGGACTAAATTTCAGCCTAATATCTCAATTATTTTGCGTTTTATTTAAGTACAAAATTTTTATGTCCTTATTGAAAAACCCTCTATATTTATATAAAGCGGAAAGCCAAGAATTTAATAAATTTGGAGCACCCTTTGATTGATTTAAAGGGGATTTACATATTTGACTCTTGAAGTTATTCATTCATTGTAGAGTGTTAAATATAAAAAAATTAAAATTCATATCATGTCATATATTTTTTTGGTTTAAAAAAAAAAAAACAAAAAAATCAAAAATTAAAAAGTTATTTGGGACGAATTTTTCAAAATTATATCATAGGTGAACAGTCGCATCAATTAATTGTTGAACCTAATACGGATATAAAGCGTCCACATTCATTTGGTGAAGATCTGTCAGTGGCGGAGCATGAACAACATCGCCCCAGTATTATCGGCAGTGGTAAACAGAAGCGTCACAACAAAACTGACGAATGGAATACAGATTTTGAGTCTGACATCTTATTGGATTTTGAATTAGAACAGTCTCGCCTTAAAAGAGGTTTTGCCAATTTAAAATCAAAAGTCAAATCCAAGCAACCATCAAATATCACTCTAAGTGGTGGCAACAGTGGCAGCACTTCAAATTTACACACGTTAAAGAAAGATATCAGTCCCAGTCGTAGTACTGGCTCATCATCATCGACCAGCTCTTTGAGGCAAAGTTTTTTGCGACGACGTCGCAATCAAAAGGACAGCGACACGGCGGAACCATCCAATAATAATAACACCGGAAATGTTTCAAGTTCAACATCACTGGTGACACCACTAGCAGCGGCAGCAGCAATGGCTGGTGCTACTGTTGAGATGGCTGCCGCTATGCCAGTTGTGGTGCATGGTAAACCCGATAAGAAAACGAAAAATAAAAGAGACAAAGAGATTGAAATTGAGTCGGGTGTAGAAATGTTAGAAGATACTATACCCTCGCCTACCAACACAACAAACGGAAGAGGTAATAATGAGAAGGTAACAAAAAAAGGCAATAACGGACAGCCTGTTGATGAGTTCCATTCGGCGGAAACGCTAGATGAGAAAGGTACAGATGTACAAGACCAACAAGTCAAGGAACGGGGTGGATATTATCGGCCCTCCGAAGTTACCTTAACACAACGTTTGCTAACAAGTGCCAAATATTTACCCAGTTACTCTTTGCTCGCTTTAGCAGTAGTCCTTATATCGCCCATGAATGATTTTATACGCGGTGTACTGGCCTGTTTATTGTTCATAGCGGTCACTCAGGGTTTCACCGATTTCCTAGCCACAATAATTGAAAATTTCTTATTGACTTATAAACCGGAACGTGGCGCCTTTGTATTGCCCGATTATCGGAAAATGTCAGTATGTGAGGTGCCCCCCATTAAAGAATTCAAAACCATGAAAAATTATGAAGTAAGAAAGTATTGGAAATGAAAAGCTGTTGTGAAATAGTGTATAATATATTCCTTTCACTCATTTAGGGATGGATGAATGAAATAGAGAACTATGATCCTGAAACTTTCCTATTCTCTTCAACGCACTCGGTTTATATTAAATTAGAAGGTGTGTAAAATTATAATACCATCTCTTTGTTCACACCTTAATATTACATTTTATGTACGGGCTTGTTTGAAAGGTTCCATATTGCATGTGTCGAGTACGAATGCTCGAATTCCGAAACGTGTCATCTGGAATGAGAAACCTATTGATCTCAAAACAATCACGTTTACTTCGCTGCGCACCTATAATTTGGCCAATTGTCGCATTGAACTTTTACCCGTGGGCTTAGCGAGGAAACGGTAAGTGGCCTTTTTAGATGAATATGAAAGAAGAAATAAAATCGTACATTTTAAACACTTGAAGGCATTTCAATCGCAAGTATCCCATACAGTTGATTGTGCAAAAGTCTCACTATAACTTTATTAATTTGGAACCCGAACCCAAGGGTACGACTAAGAAACCAAAAGCTGAAAAGGCGGAAAAGGCAGAAAAGGCGGAAAAAGCGGAAAAAGCGGAAAAAGCGGAAAAAGCGGAAAAGGCGGAAAAAGCGGAAAAAGCGGAAAAGGCGGAAAAAGCGGAAAAAATTAAAGCAAACACAGAGACGAAATCGGTTGCTACTAATGATCATGCAAGAAAAATCAAGAACCAGGCAGAAATTGATTTTGGCGATACTTTACTTAATGCTGATGTAAGTTCTTTTTTTGTAAAGTCAATTTAATAATTTTCCAATTCTTAATTTCAAGTTTCAAACGTTGCAAGATGAATTGAATCCAGATGAACAATTGAAAAACCTGACTGTGCCCAGCGGTGAAGAGGTGCGCATATTATTATTTGCTCGAGCTGCTCGTGAAAAAGAAGATTGGTATGAATTTGTAAAATTCAAATACTAAGCTTGTCATTCCATTTGCAAAACCCAGAAGGAGATATCAGACACCCTATGAAGTATATATATTCTTAATCAGTATTAAAAAATGGATCGATATGTCCGTGCGCCCGCGTTTCTGTCTCTTATTGGCACTCCACGCTTGTAAATTTTGAGATATTGAGCTTAAATTTTGTATAGACATCTTCTGTACGCAGATCGCCACTTAAATTGGCAAAAATCGGTCAAAAGTCACGCCAACAATCAACAAAAATCGATTTATCTAAGCTATAAAGTTAAATTTTGGTTTACTTATTTATAATTATCTTATCCATCTACATGTCAAAAATGGGTGTGGTCGAATAAAAGAAACTCTCACAATTTACAAAATTGAGGGCAAAACGTGACTTGCCAACTGTAATATATACACTATTAGAGGGCGCCATCATGTATCTGCCACACCCAGATGTGGGGAATTTTTAGTATTTAAGATCTAAGCCAAAATATCGTTTTTCTACTTGCTATTTTTAAGGTTTCGTCATTTTATTGCCGCACGTGATGGTGATATTAATGAGAAAGATTTACGTTTGCGTACAATAAGATTCGTAAATGATGCTGATTTACAGGCAGCAGCTCAAAAGGTAGCCGATTCATTAACTCAATCGGTATGATATGAAATTTTAGTTGGGAATTTTATTATGAAATTTTTGACTATTCCTGTATTCCCCTTTTCATATAGCCCAAAGATGTCCCTTCAGATGAAAAAATTACTGGTGACAGTCAGCCCTCAACTTCTGCTAAAGAACCCTTCCCAGACGTTAGCATTTCATTGAATATTTTAAATTTTATATAAACCATATCACGTAATGTTTCATTATAGAATCTGGATGAAGAAACGGAAATGGAAGATGATTTTATAGACTTGGTGGCTGATGAGGATATTATTGAAGGCCTAATTATGACCTCTTGCGCTGCTCGCTGTGATCCGGAATATTTATGTTTTATGTCTCTGTATCAGGTAAAATGAAATTTATATCAACAACAAGTTATTTAGGTACCTGCCACCGCCCATCTTGTATATATTTTTCCTTGTTATTTTCAGTTGATACTATTAACTATTAATTTCAATAAGGACATAATAATTTAGTATTTTAATATCAGCGTATCCTTGAACTTTTTCATGATCTATTTTCAGCAAAACGTCAGTCAAGCTTTAAATTTTTATTTTGGTAAAATTTACAAACAAGCAACGTTTGGATATTATTAAAAATTACTATAACAATTCTTTGTCAGCGGTTGCAACTTTTTAGAGCATCTAATCAGACAGACTGTGCGTGCTAAAGTGGATAAATTTGAAACAAAATATTCACTATTGTGCGTGTTCCAGCCAGCCAGTGAGACAACGCACCGTTGGAAGTATCGAAAATATAGCAGCCATCAGTTCAAAATGAGTTAAAACAGTCAATCACTGGAATTGGGAATCTCTGAAACCACATTTTGACGAATTTTAAATAAAAATCTTAGCTTACATCGAAACTGAAGTACTCGTACATTGAACGTGGAAACTTATGTTTTGTTATGTTATGTCCTTATTGAAAAACCCTTTATTTGAAGTTTACTTTTTATTTTATAATTTTTTTAACTTTTCATTGTAGAAAGCTTGTAATCAAACCCGTATACCCGTTTATAAACGGGGTCTAAAGAATGCCAACGACGGTATAAAACATGTAGGTTTTAATATGATTTCTTTAAATTAATATTTCATTTTATTTATATAACATGACATGAATGTGAATTGAAATTGAATTAAATTATTTTTATATATGTGTAATGTGTGTATAAATGTACAATACATTCTAAATTTTGTTAGCGGAAACGCTCGGTGCGTAATCAAAATGAGTTGTGGAAGAGCATCGATCAGTCATTGTTTTTGGGCCCCTCTGGCAGTGTTGTCTGGGCTAATGTGCTGGTGGGACGTATACTTTTCAGTGTTTTGCATAATGATGAAATTGTGGAAAAAATCAAAGAACTCATTCAAAAGAAAATTAATGCCATTCGGGTAAGTAGGTAAGAAGCAATCTAAGACGTTGGAATTTAAAAATTTTCCTTCTCTTTAGCTCCCCGGTTTTATAGAATCGGTAACAATCAAACATATCGATTTGGGTAATAAACCGCCATTAATACATCGCGTGTCTCAACCGCTAATAGATGAGCGTGGTGTCTGGGTGGATGCCGATCTAACGTATGATGGTTTATTTCATGTTACCGTCACCACCAAATTGAATTTGTTACGGATGAAACGTCCGGCACCAACACGTGCCACATCCGCCGCCGCGATAAACGTTCATGATCAGGGTACTGCCATGAGTACACGACATGGCTTAGGAGTGGAATTATATGAAACACCTTCAACCAGTGCAATCTACGACAGTGATGCTGAAAGTACGGGTAGTTCAAGTACCGAATCAGAAAAAAGTAGTATAACTAATGCTAGCTCTGAAAATCTTAACGCAGCCGAAGGGTAATTACTAGCAAAATATTAAGAAGTATTAAAAAATTCAAAATCAGAACCCAAGTCGATTTCACCATGTCCGCCTATCTGTCCATATAAATTTATGCTTAAGCTACAGGTCACATTTTTTAAGATATTTTTATGAAATTTGGTATAAGGACATACATTGGGCCAGAGAAGAACCCTTTTGGAAATGATTCAAATTGGACTATTCTTAGAACCCCTCCCCATATAAGGAACTTTTTTATTTAAAATCTTTATAAGACAAAAAATTGCAATTCTTAATATTTTTTGATAAAATGTGATGAAGAATAGTTAATTAGCTTAATAATTAGCAGTAACAAATTTGGACCTGATCGAATCATTTATAGAACCTGTTTCCCTATAAAGATATTTCACAAAGTGATTTACGTCTTATGTCTTCAATGCCTTTGAGTTTACTGATACTACTAAACTAATTGTAGCATAATCTGTGGAACTAAGTGATGTAGGGTATTAAATGGTCCGGCCCGACCGACTATAACATTTTCACTTGTTTTATTTGCCCTGTTAGGACTACTAGTAATGCTCCAGGCAATGCACGGCGCATTTTTAAATTTGTGGATCGTTTTGCTGCCTCCAATTTCTTTCACTATGCCACCGAAATTCCCTATGTACAGAAAACCTTAGAGAACATGAACACAACCATCACGTTAGAGCTGGACGGCAGAGGTTTGGTGGGCAGGGGTACAGTTAATATACCGCCGCCACCTTCGGATCGCATCTGGGTGGCGTGAGTTTCTTCTTTCTATCATACGAAACCTAATGAAAATAAATTGATTGATTTTGAATAGATTTCGCACCCCGCCACGCTTATGGTTGACAGCACGTCCGACAGTTGGTGAAAAATCGATGGATTGGAGTATTGTGACGAGTGTAATTGAGAGTAAATTGTGTGAGGCTGTTGGCAAGTATCTGGTGGTACCTAATATGGCTGACATTACGGTACCGTTCCTTGGTAAACCCGCAACTGACAGCTGTCTTAACGATTCTCATCTTAAATAATAAAAAACCCAAGTACCATCAGTAGTAAGAAAAAGAAATTAATTTATTTGCAAATTAAATTTTTATTCATCAAATATTAAACCATTGAATTGAATGACTCAGTCCCTCAGTGATCAAGTTGGGATCCCGTTTCTGAAGAGTATTGTAAATTTATATATTTAAATCAATATTTATTTAGCTCATCAATCATATCGATCATAATGGAGATAGAGAGATGGGTGGAGAAACCATCGCTCTCATATACATAAAAACGAAATGAAATTGATTCCATGATAAATGTTTAGTGAAACTGTTTAAGAATATTACAAAATAATAATAACTAAATCTATTCCATTTTCATGACATCACCCCTCACCCACCCAGTCCATAACAAAAAAAAAAAAAAAAAAGAAAAAAAACGAACTGCGATATTACTGTACTTTATATTTTAAATTTTCTTTTGAATAAAAATAAATTCCGTTTTTTTCACACACATTTCTAACTACATAAAAAATATCTAAAACAAAAACAAGTACGAAAACTAAATTTGGTTTAAGCCAAATCTTAAATACCCTCCACATCTACATACAAATAGTGGGCGGGGCAGTACATGATTAGGCCCTTTTTTTAGTTTCTGCATTAAGTGACAACTTGCAAGTCGAGTTTTACGCCGAGTACGGTTTTTTAATTTGTGAGCGTGTCCGTTATCCAATAACGCCCACTTTTGGTAGCTGGATGGGTACGGTAGTTTTAAATACATGTACCAATATCAACTTCATATATAGCTCAACTTTTGTAGCAGATAAACAGATTTTTAATGATTTATATAATAAAGCTCTTGATCCACTCTTTTGTTCAATTTAAATAGCGATTGGGGTACAAAAACTAGAATTGTGTCAACAATAGACGAACTTTGTAAAGTCTCTAAAGTCTTCTTCTGCATGTTGCAGATGGAATGATCAAATTAGTATACCCCACTCTTTTGTGTAGGGTATAATAAAATTATATATTTAGCGTACTTTAAAATAGTATTAATTACTCTCCATTTTATTGAAATTTTTTTTTGTATAAAAATAAAAAACATTGTTTTGGGCGGAATTTTAATAACATAAAAAAAAAAGTGAAATATTTTTTATAAAAAATGTATTAAAACAAACAAAAATTATTTTAATATTCATAGATTGCAGAAGGCATATATGTATGTACATATATATTTATTGTATATGTGTAAAATAAAGAGAACCTTTTGAAAAAAATGAAAATTTTTATCATTTTATTTTTTTTTTTGCTTTTCTTAGAACTTTTTTCTATACTTTAGTTCCCTTCTCTTTGCTCAGCGTTTATAATAATTTTCCTTGTTGTATGTTTTAGCAGATATAATACATCTACGCTGATGATGTTTAGTTGTTAAATCGTAATCTGCCTAATATTGCTCTTAACACTTAATCCTGCTAAAATGAAAATCAAAACCTTCAATCAAGTCCAAATGAACTAGAAAATCGTTATGTAGTTGTAGTTCACTATCGGACTAATCATTTTAGTAAAATGTTATGTTTTAACAAAACTATTTTGTTTTAATTTCATTTAATAGTATTGAATGTCTTTCAAACAATTCCACCAATGGATCTGGCGGTTTATTAAATTCACGATCATATTTTATTCCAATGGACCATAACGTCTCCAAGTCGTACGTTTCACGTGTTTTCGGAGAAAATATATGTAATGCTATATTCCCCAAATCCATGGCCATCCAATCGTGACTTTTTTCACCTTCTATTTTCGGCAGCATATCACTTTGATGTCGTTTCATTTTATACAAACGTCGCACAAATTCGGCCATTGCCAACATATGACGATAACTGCGTCCACTACATACAACCAAGTAATCTACATATTTTAATTCTTTGGGCACAGCACATACAAATATATCTTCTGCACTTTCTTTGCGCAGCACATCAACCAAGTCCTCTATGTCGTAAACACCATATAAACCTCCTAGAAGATTACAAACCATTTAGCATTCTAAAACTTTATTACCAAATAATTTTATATAATTACTGTCCAGATTTAGGCCAACAAATTCATTTTGATAAAGGACGTTCGGATTGTCTTGATTTTGATACCTTTGACGTTCCTCTTCTACATCGAAAATTTCTGGGGATTCGTCTTCTTTAAAAATCGTATATTTTTGCTGAAAGGAGCCAGCTAAATCAATTTGTGTAGTTGGCGGCGGTTTCTTGTCAATCTTGACTGCCTTCTCCTTCAACACATGCCCAGGAGGATCCTTTTGTGCATATTCATCATGAAAGTTTTTAATTGCGGGTATATAACAAAACTTATGATTTTTTAAACGTAATAGGCGACCAGTTAACATATTTTTCTTTACCAAACATGTGATAAAACGAAAATTTATTGTGTAAATGTAAAATAAACAACTTCCTGCGATATAAACGAGAGGAATAGTTCATTAAATTTAATAAATTTGTATATGAAGCTGGACGCATAAATAAACTAAATAATTAAATAAATTCATTGAAATTATTAAATTGATAATAAAAAAAAAACATTAATTTGTTATTGACACCTACAATAAAATTAAAATTCAATTGATTGATTGGTACAAGTAGAACTAGTTTACTTAAATTTTGTCTTCACCGACTTTTTTTGTTTTTTGTTTTTTATAAAAAAGACACCAGTAACACATGGAACAGAGGTGTTTATTTTCTTGAAATATTCATATATTTTTAAAAAATTTTCTATATAAAAAATAAAAACTTATATAAACCTTGATATAAAAGTTTAAACGATTCCAAGTGATTTTGTTATTTTGTAATGAATACATTGACGGACAAACAACAGAAAAGACTTGAACGTAAGAAGAAGAAAATAATGGCTCTGCAGAATCTAATGCAATTGAATGAGAAGGAACGAAAGGATAAAACTGAAAGCAATATGAGCGAAAATGCAGAGCATCAATTACGTGAGAATTCCTCGACTCCGCCTGCTGTAGGTGCTGATAAAGATATCATAGAGGTAATGGAATTTTTTCTTTGATATATTTGATATAATATCTTGTCATTGTTGTTTGTTATGGCCAGGTGACTTCTAAAAAAAAGAAGTCTTTGTTAAAAGACAAAGGAAACAAGAACAATAAAATAGTACAACATGTTGTAGAAGAAGAACCTTTAATAAAGAAACCGAAAGTAGCTGCAGATGGTGTCGTTAATTCTGACAATCTGTTGACGGATGATGAATATAAGCACTTAAAAAAGGAGTTAAAAGAACGCCAGCGTCAACTGGAGAATTTATGTAAATTTAAATTAAAAGAAATGGGACAAAAAGCTTTGTTATCAAGGATGGATGATGAACGCACGCCATTGTTTTTAATCGATTTACAACATTTAACCATGTGGTCTTTGTTGAGTAAACACTCTCCATGCACCCCAGAACGCTGGTGTCATTTGGATAGTATAAAACATTTACGACACACCGTGATTATAGCTTTTGAGGGCCTCTCTCTGTACCACTATCGCTTGAAAGAAGACAAATTCGAAGAGACTTCCACCTTGTTCGATAAGCACTTAGAGGTGATAATGCCACCTGCCAAAGAAGGCCGCATTCTGGAACAGTTGGCGGAAGTGCCCTTAACGATTGCTCAAGCCGAAAATCTCATTGATAAGTACGGATCATTAGAGGCTGCTATAGAAATGAACAAAGATCCAACTTTGATTATTAAGAATATATTTCCAGTGGCTAATATTGCAAACAAAGCGGAACCTGATGATTTACATGAAGACGATAAATTTCCCCGAACGAAACTATTACTGTCGGCTCTACAAATGGTAGATGAAGGCTATCCGATGCCATTAAGGGGTGAATTAAATAAACATTTCTCCTCGTATAAATATACGAAGCATCAATATGATCCCGTTACTAACCGTAGTCCCATGTTTGGAGTGGATTGTGAAATGTGTAAAACGTCACTGGGCTTCAATGAATTAACGCGCATCTCCATTGTCAATGAGAAATTTGAAACTGTTTATGAGACGCTGGTGCGCCCTGCCAACAAAATTGTTGATTATTTGACACCTTTTTCGGGCATCACCCCAGAAATTATGAAGGCCGTGACAAAAACCTTAAATGAAGTACAAAGAGAAATACAAGCTTTACTACCACCCGACGCCATATTGGTGGGCCAGTCATTGAATTGTGATTTGAATGCTATGCGTATGATGCATCCCTACGTTATAGACACAAGCGTTTCCTTCAACATAACCGGGGTGCGTCGTCGGAAATCGAAATTACGCAATCTTGTGTTGAAATATCTGCAGGAAACCATACAAGAACGCGATGGCGGCCACGATTCCGTAGAAGACTCCATATCCAGTTTGAAATTGGTTAAAATGAAGTTGTCCAATAATGTGGAATTTGGGGACGAGGTGTTGATACAAAAGAAACGCTTACATGATATTATACGAGCCGCTAGTGGTGATACAATTAAAAGTAATCTTTTCGCATATTTATCGAAACGAGAGAAACGCACTACTATTATTACAGCGAAACCTCTGACCGAGGAGATGGATGAATTATTGAAAAAATCGCAAGGAGATGACACTTCCAATCAAGTGACCATAAATCAACATCTCCTAATGGCGAACAATGATGCGGTGGTAAACAAAATAAAGAAGAATGCCAAAAAAAATGCTTTAACATTAGGAAACATTAATCTAACATCAGAACAATTACTGCCACCCAATATTGACAACACTGTAAAGGATGTTAACAAGTGGATTAGGAAATGTTGGGATGCATTAAGCCATAATACGCTGTTCATGGTGTTAATGGGTAATGCAGCGGAATGTTCAAGCGGTGTGGCTATGTTGGGCTTTAAACGATCTCTGGATAATGGAGTAGGCAATGATGAAACAAGTACTGAAAACAGTATGGATATAAATGGTGATGGTGACGGTGAGGGTGAGGGTGATAACAAGGCAGCAATTATAAAGGATGCATAAGAAACCTCTTAATTATGTATATACCCATTCCCTCTATATATATATATATATATATATATATGTATGTATATATGTAATCTTGTATTTCCTCTAATATAAATTGCGTTACATGTGATTCTCATTTAATCTGTGTATCCCGAAAACTGCTAAAAATATATTTTCGAGAACGTCTTGTTTGGTTTTTATATGAATAGTAAATTGAATGTTTCAAATGCTTACTGATTATGGCCAAAGCGAGGAAATTGTTGCTACTTAAATTTAAGCTTAACATTGTTTGACTTGTAGTATTCTTGTTTTTTTGTTTCGTTTTTGTTTTCTATTATGACCCTCACTTCTTACTCTACTCAATGTCAATAATTGGCGTGATTTCTTTGTTTACCATTCACGTCTTCAACACGCCATTCATTAGAAGCACTTTATATAATGTATATACCCTACACTACTTGGGGCAAATAGTATATTAAGTTTGTATGAATGTTTGTTTGTATCATCCATAATCAAAATCTGAATCGATTTAATCATGTCCGTCTGTCCATTTGTCTATTTATATAAATTTAAGCTTAAGCTACGGCTCGTATTCTACGAGATATTTCGATGAAATTTAAAACAAGGTCGTGCCTTAATCCAAAGGGGTGCAATATTGAAAATGGTTAAAATTGGATCATTTTAGAAAATAAAGTTTTTCATTTTTCAGAGAATAAAATTAAATTGAAGAATATATCAAGTGGTGTAGGGCATTTGATTGTCGGGCCTGACCGATCTTAATATTTTCACTTGTTTTTCTTTAATTACTATCATAAAGTATGAGTCATTAATGAAATTTAGGAAAAGCCCTTTTTTAACAAGTTCTTATGCATTTCAATGTAAACGCTAACATAATTATAATAACAGTAAAAGAAGAAGCGAAATGGTATTAACAGAGTAAATGCTTGGGCTGAAAATTAATTCTGAATATGTTACTAACATTTGTAGAAAAAAGTGCCGCAAGTATGTTGCCTGTTAACAGAGACGTCAATAACAGCAGAGACTAATTCAGTCAATTTCTACCACTTAACAGCATCATTTTTCAGTTTTAAACAAACAACTAAAAGTAACAGTTGAGTTGAGTTGGGTTGCTTAGAATATCGTGTATGTAGAGCGGGAGAATA